>JAFBJR010000100.1:4463400-4695812 GCA_016785285.1 Brachirus orientalis
CATATATATATATGTGTACATATATATATATGTACATATATAGCTACCTGCCACCTTTATGTTACTGTATGTACTGTAGGACACCCCCCATTTGGAACACTCACAAATTGTTTCCCAGCATGGTTGTTTTCCTGGCTCCCAGGTAAGTCATGACAGCTGGATCAGAGAACTCGTCCCCCACAATTGTTGGGCCGTTCTCCTGCAAGGACAACAATCAAACACATGATGCACATTATGACAGTCTATTGTTAAGGGACCAGCTCATTTGTCCTCACAGCAACAACAACAACAACAACAACAACAACAACGTTCTGCTTGTTACTTCACTGACTCTATACCTGCAGGTCTCTGCAGATCACAATCTCTGGACGGACTATAAATAGATGATCCAATACTTAGAGGCTGTAGAAGTGGACTGATGCAGTCGACACTGTGAACATGCACAACAGGCAAGTGGGCAAAACATGTGTTTTTAATTTCGGCAAGAGAAAAAAACAAAAAAAACAAAACAAAAAAACGAGAAAACACACACACCAGCACATGCTCAATGCTTTGTCCGCTTTTTTTTGCCTTAACTGTTTGTTTCCTCTGTACAGAACATCACAGGCCGTTGCATGATTATAATCTGACCGATTACTATAAACAACGTTGCGAAGCCGAACAAATAAATCCCCGAGTGTCCTACATGGGAGCGCGCGCGTGTGTGCGTCCTCCTGTTGAACGCACGCACGCACGCACGCACACATGCGGGATACCGTACACACCAGGCGGATCTGCGTGCTGATGAGTATGAAGGGCATCCCGGCTCCCTGCTGGTGCAGCGGTGTTATTCCCCTGGGAGAATGAGCGAGGATCAGACGCGACGCTCCTCTCTCTCTCTCTGTCTCTCTGTCTCCAACTCCGCTGACAGCTCTGTATGGAATGCGGAAACACCCACCGTGATGGGCCAATCACAGCTCTCCTCCGCATCTGCGCGTGTCATCGCAAGAGTTTGTTGACATGAGACATGTTGGATTTAATTACACTTTCACTTATTTAATCCAGACACACGGATTACACGGTTGTCCATTCCTGCCATTGTTATGAAGAGATGCACAAACTCAAAATAATGAGTAACTCAGAAAGGTCATAAAATTACAATCTCCAAACAATGATATGGTTTGTTGTTTTTTTGTAAAGAGATACTTTCTCATGTTGACGTTTTCTCTTTAGGTTGGTGAAAGTTGGCTTCCATACATATTGATGTAAGTGATGAAAGAGTAGACGACAGCAGCAGCAGCAGTGAAATAAGTAAGTCCTCGGTGATTTTCAGAGGCAAAAGGATCATGCAAGGCAATTAGGACAAAACTTGTTTGAATTTGCTCCACTGTTAAAATACAGTGGAGCAAATTCTGCCACAGACGTTTTCACAGGAGGCAGATTTATTCCCAATAAGATCGTTTGCTCTCTCATCATCCTCCTCAGACTCTGCTATAGTGGAATTAGATTAAGATGGAGCGAGAGATGAGGTGACTCTAACAATTATTAATGTTTTTTGCCATTTGTTTCATTTTTCTATGCACTCTGGTATATACAGTAGAACAGTGTTTCTGGTTTTCCTCCAAGTACCACCAGAGGAAACTCGCGCACCACTATTGGGACATGCACCACAGTTTAAGAAACATGGCTCTAAATTAAAGGTCTTTTCACCACAAGTAGGCTGCATAGAGTGGAGTACAGTCACCTCTTAAAAGGAATGTGTGCAAATGGTGCAGGGTTAACATGTTTGCTTGTGAATATAGTTTGAATATGCACCTTATTATCATCATCATCATCATCAGAAAAATCATGTCTTCTGCTTCTAATCCTCCTTCTTTTCACCAATTCTAACTCTCCTCTTTCCAGAGTTCCATTTTATGTCAAACTGTTATTGCTTCATATAAGTTCATAAGGATTCAGCCTATGCTAAAAATAGACGGATTACATCTATTATACTGAATCTACACTGTCTGGAACTCTAATTTCCTTCCCAGACATTTATTAATTTCCTCCTCAGTGCAGTAATAGTAAGAATAATTTTGGACCAGTTATATGACAGAGGGAAATGAAAGCCATCGACCAAAGGCAAAGAACAATGGCAGGGAGTCTGATAAAATCAGTAATATGAAAATAATGTCTTACTGATGCCAGAAGAGCCCGATGGCCATTCAGTTAGTCTTTGCATGTCAGGCTCAGCTGGAAGGATAATTTAAAAGCCTGGTCACAACTTCATGCTGTGATAGTAAGCAGCCATGAATCTGAGTAATCTCATTCAGAACAGCCTCATGCAATGGTCTGCTCTCAACACTTGATGCTTGCTAAAGGGGTTTTTCACAAACACGTTTTTTTCCTTTAGCTTTTGCTCTAGCATTGCAGTCTTTGGATGCAGCTCTGCTGTGTGACATCACATGGATACTGTGTGTTTACTGTCAGATGGATCTGCCATAACAGTGTCGCCACAGAGGCTGTCTGTGTCCACTTCACTCACAGACACAGGGACACAGGGACACAGGTGCCTGCAGAGGACTGCTGAAAAGATTGCCACCTACTGGCTTCAAAGGTCATGTTCATCAGCAGGTTTTTTTTTGTGTGGCACATCTGTGAATGTCCACCAGCCAAGAGAAACCTCCCGAATGTAAGTGGAAAAAACATTAACATTTCATTTCTTTCTTGAAAATTGCCTCTTGTTCACTGACAAATACGTACTTTGATTTTCATTTGGCCTCAGAAATGAATGAGCTTCCATCTGCATCATTTGTAGTTTGACAAATGAGTGGGAATTCCAGAGGAGCATCTCTCTTCTCATGTTTTATCTGTCCACATTAACCCGAGGCCTACTTCAGGAAAGAAAACAGGAAAACAGCAGGACGGTTACTGAGAACCCCAAAACAAATCAGAGACTCCAAATCATTTGCCAAAAAGAACACTGTCTTCAAACATCACCGGAGCCACTTCTTGTGCTCCTGTGGTGTCTTCCTGTGCCGAATCATCTGTTGCTGGTTATTGGAGTCCAAGGTCACCTCCTTTGTGACCTGTGGTGACAGTGAGGCAGGTCCCTGGTGGGTCTGCAGGAAGCTCTTGGATCTTTTGATGAGACCTTTGCCTTTATCTTCTCATATGTGATGACCTGCAGCATGAACACTTCTTTCAAATAATATAGTGGCAGTGTCTTGGCCTTTTTTAACTGTAAAAAAAATTAACTGTTAATTTAATTTGTAGCAAGAAAATGACTAAAAAGGTATGATTGTATTTAAAGCAGGCCAGACTATTTAACATATGGTATTTGGGTGAGCAACAATAATCACCCCCCATAATAAACTTTGTATCAAGTGATATCAATTTTCTAACATCCCACACACGATATCAGGCATCTTATGATGAATGCATATCTGGCTCATTCACTTGCCGTGAATACGAGTGGGTGAAGTCCTGCAGTGGATCACTGCACTGCTAAAGCAATTGTGTTTGATTTACTCTTGGTAAAGGCCGGAGTCGTTTTGCAATATTCAACTGAGTTCAGTTCAGTTGAACATTCGCTTCTGTTGATAACCATTTATCCATTGGGAAATTAAATTGTATAACAGCATCAGTGTATATAATCCAGATATATTGCAATGACGCAGAGCAACCAGCAGGTTAGTGCAGCTTATAGCTATAAAAGCAGTAAATAAACTACAATATGTGTCGGTATGAGCAGATCAGCCTTTATTGAGGCTCATGGTTGGGGATACAAATTTGACGGTGTAGTTTTCTTAGTCCTAAATGTGAGTGATATGTATATTCACCTGTAAATGTCTGAGTCTGAGCCTGTTTACATTGTGTTTTTAATTCCAGTCTGCCTCTTGTAAATGCAGATTAATGAATCCTGCTTCACTTTGATTATTTTGCCTCTCATTGTTGACATGATTTTGTTAAGTGGGTTGTGATGGAAGTTACTGAGATAAAGAAAGAAAAAGAAAATACGCAATAACACTAAAGGACACAAAAGAAGCCTCACTGCCATCACCATGACAACAGCATCCCTGTTGGTACTGAGGGGAAAAAAGACAACGATGTGAGGGTGGCAACATGCACACGACCAGGGAGAAAACAACATGACACTGAGAAGGACTAACCTGTGAGGAGGCTGAGTAAAAGTAACTCAAATTAAGAGAAAAAAGGTGATTACAATAAAAGGTAGGGTTCTGAACTAAGAGCAAAGAGAGAATACCAAAGCTTTTTACAATAAACAAAGAGATTAAAATACTTTAAGAGTATCAAGAATTAAAGGAAGATACGATGAATTAAAGACAACAAAAATCGATTAGTTTGCATTTAATGTTCTGTGTTGCCCTCAGGTCTTTAGGAAGGCTCACATATGAGTGACTGTAGTGTCAAAAAAAACTGCCTCTTTATGAGTTTTCATTTTTATTCTGGGATGATTAAAAAGCCAGAACCAGGCTCATAGGGTAAGAGCATGTCATAAATAGGAAGGCCTTAGACCTTTAAGAGCTTTAAAAACAAATGAAAGGACCTTCAAATCATTTCTGAAACCTTTTTGACAGAGAGGAACAGAAAGGAAAGGAAGGAAAACACGACCATGGACCCCTGGAGTAATATCTTTAGGGAAGGGCCTTGCTTCAAGGAGGCTGCCATCTTATTCTGCCATGTTTCTACAACAGCCCTAATGGACAAACAATCGTTTCACATTTTCCCTACTTCACAAACAAAGAAGAACAACATTCTTCTTCATATGTGAAGGCCACTGTGGTCCACTGACATGCTTGGTGAAGGGAGAGGATTGAGCAGAGGAGTCTTTTGTTGGTTAAAATCTGCAAAACCTTTACTTGTGAGCGATCGGCGCACTGTCAAGTAATGTGTTTCTCCATGAGTCTCTCTCTCTCTCTGTTTTTGTGTGTGTCTCCATCTGTCTGTGCAGCCCGGATCTCCTCTGAGAAGCTTCACGGTCTATCCTTTACAAGAAGATACATCACCGACCTCTTTTCCTTTGCTGGTTTCCAGATTGCACCCAGAGGCTTATGTAAAGTGTCTCAGATCTGCGCTGATACTAAGCAGTAGCTTCAGCGAGGTTACATTCTCCTTCCCCCCTCCTCCTCCTCCTCCTCCTCCTCCTCCTCTGTTTGCCCCTTCTTTTCACCTTACCTCACCTCGCCTCCTACTCTGTCACGCTGCACTCACTGATGGATGTCACTGCTGGCTTAAGGAATTACACAACTCATCACGGCTGCACGTACACTGCTGTAAAAAACCTTTCAAGCGCTGTCACCAGGTTAACCAGTTGCTGAGAAATCCCAGGATGCGGTTTCTGTGGTTGTGTGTGCTGGAAGTTTTTGTTTAGGGAGACTTTCTTTCAGTGATTAAGAATAATGTCATCAGATATTTGGAACAATGTGTTCTTCGTTCGCTGTGTCTTCTCTCTCATCACCTTGATTCAGAGCTTGATTTTGTGCAACTAGCGTGTCTGTATGGATACAACAAGTGGTATGAATTAATAAGTAACAGGAAGCAGAATGATGCACAGCGAGCATAAAGGAGCAGGGAGGAGAGTGCATCAGTTAGTTTGTTTTTAATATTTGAGTTTGACCACAGTAATGTGAATATGGTTAAACTGTCACTACTTAGGTATTCAAATGGATGCTTTGGATACAGAACAAGTCTCCCCTTTGTTCAAAAGGGGAGAGTTTGCATCCCAGCAGAATCTTTATCAGAATATGTGCAGCTATAAAATTACAATTAAAAAGTCAAATGTCCCAAACAAAACTCCAAAACCTTTTCACTAAATGAATTATGAAATTATCCTCTTTTTGTTTTGTTTTTGCTCAGACATAAAGTATTCAGTTTGCTTTTTCACAGTGTTAAGTTTCGCAATGAGCTGAAAATGCTTTTCTTTGGGAAATTGGTATGCTTCCTAAAATATTTGAATATTGAATTTTAGAGTTACTTCGTTAAGGCATGTTATAGCCTCTGTTTACTAAATCATGATTTATGTTTATTTTCTCTTTGCCTTCAGATTGTCAGATATTTATCTGAATGTCTTCCAGTGAGATGACATTAAAGTAAAAAAAATGGTAACAGGTAAACATTTATTCACTTCATACAAACACAGTAGGTTCAAGTTCGTTGCCAATGCTGTGGATCATAAGATTGTGACCACTTAGATCGAGACTGAAATATTTATATTATTATTTATTTGATGATGCCGCTGACTGTCTGAATAAAAATTAAAAGACATAATGTATGTCAACTGTGTTGTTGCACAATCCAAACTTGCCATTTTCAGTGTGTACGTTTCTTGCTCAGAGAATGTAGTTTTTGTGGAAAAGGTGATTAAAAATCATTAATAATCAGGAAGTGGAAAGGGTGGGGACTTCCAGGTGAGACATGATGCCAATTGCAAGCTTAAACCTTCAGGCCATGGTTATTGATTGGGTTGTGTGTATTATCAAACACTAAATAAAAACAAATATTAATAAGTAATTGTAGCTGTTCAACAAATGCAGTTGGCACAAAATCGAAGTACAAAGAAGCACGTAAGGTAAATGGGACTTACAACTACAATACACTCACCATCACTGCAAAATTGTAATTATTGTTAATTAACATTACAAAATATTAATGTATCCAGAAAGTAGCATATAAGTAGAGGATGGATAGAAAGATAACCGAACAGAGAGAAGTATGACAGGAAGAATGTGTATCATCAGGACTGAGTCACATCACAGTTCCCATCAGGCCTGTGGTTATTATGTCGTTATTATATGTTGCAGCATGTGGTTGCTGTTTATGAAGGAGTCTGTTAGAGGTTATCAGCTCAGTGTCTCTCTGCTGCTTCACTACAAGACGAATGGCTGCCTTTCCGAAAAACAACTCTTACTACGAGCTTGGCGCAAAAGCAGGGACAGCTTGACTTTATTTAATGCATAACAACAATAGCGATGCAATGGCTGCCCTATTGGCAATGGCCTTTTATCCTGCAGCAAGCTGGAGGAAGTTTTACTGGTTTGCAATGAAACATGTCCAGTTACTGTGTCATAGTGTGACGTCTGTCGCCCTGACCCTTTTAAAAAGATAAAAATAATAATAAAAAAAAATAAAGTAGCACCCAATTTTATCATGAAATGAGATCTTTCCTTTTTCTTCTTACAAATGATGGCTTAATTTGTTGTCATGGTTACATAGTGTTGAATGTAACATCTAATTTAAGGCTGAAAGACTGGTATTAGGTGTGCCTCAGCTACAGGAGCAGACAGTACTTTGTCCCGTTCAATGCCTGAAATTATTTGCTAATAATAGATTAGATTAGATTAGATTAGATTAGATTAGATTAGATTAGATTAGATTAGATAGAAACTCTATTATTCTCTTTTCAGGTTCCACTAGTGCAGCACAGACATATACATCACACAATAGGAAGCAAAATAAGACACAGACTATCAACAAAACACAGCGGCACATACAGTAATAAAGCAGCAGATCACTTAAACAAGGAGCCAGCCTGTCTGCGACATACCTGGTTTGGAAAGAACTACATTATACCAGACATATCACTGTTTTTCATACTGCAGTGCACAGTCAATACTATAATCACATGATAGAGGGAAACTTCAATATCTGCGACTTTCACTTGACCTTACAACAAAGGGGAAAAGAGAGCAAAAAATAGCGAGCGAGTCAATTAGGTGACAATGATGTCATTGCACTACCAGCTGTGATCAAGGCCATGTGTCTCACATCAATCCCTCACTATGCTTCACGCCCATGTCATATCCTTCAGAATGGATTTGTATGTGAATGTTATTTCTCTTTTTCATCTATCTATCTATCTATCTGTCTGTCTGTCTGTCTGTCTGTCTGTCTGTCTGTCTGTCTGTCTGTCTGTCTGTATAAAAGTGACTGGTGTATACATATCGCACACGATGCAACAAACCTCAGTCACAACAGTAAAGAACTTATATTAGTCACAAACAACCACCAGTATCATTGTAATTATCACTTTAGAGCAGGATGATTGTCTGTCTGTCTGTCTGTCTGTCTGTCTGTCTGTCTGTCTGTCTGTCTGTCTGTCTGTCTATATAAAAGTGACTGGTGTATACATATCGCACACGATGCAACAAACCTCAGTCACAACAGTAAAGAACTTATATTAGTCACAAACAACCACCAGTATCATTGTAATTATCACTTTAGAGCAGGATGATAATAAATTACCATCTGTGATTTTATTGTCTTGTTTTGACAGATAACAAGTAAATTACCAATTTCCATCTCCGGTCTGAATTCATGAACGCATCCGGAATCTGACCATTTAACACGTTTTTAGGGTTTTGAGGTACGCAAAGACTGCTCCGACTAACGTGAAAGACTCAGTGGAAACTCTTGGATGTATTCACACACACAGACTGTAATGATTTTACAAGATGATAGTTGAAGATGGGGGCAGAAAGTCGCATTCTTAAATGTAGTGTGGTTGGAATGGTTTCTGTGTTCCCATGACCAATGGCTTACTGACACTTATCTAATTCATAGTTTTGATGCTTTATTACAAGCTTCATCTGATGCACGGAATTGTGTGGGAGACGTGGACACACACTCTGTTACGCACGCACAAGATTATACGGGTGTATATGCTTTTTGTGTTTGCATGTTTACTCTGTTTCTCTGTCTGTCTGTCACTGTATTGAACTGAGTAGCAGTTGAATAATGAGGCTTAACATAAAATCCAGACCTCCCTCCCTTTCTTATCTGTGCATGTTCTTTCCTCAGTTTTCACTCTCATCCCTCTGTGTTATCTTCAAGTCTCCCTTGTTCATTTTAAAACGCCCAGCATGCTACATACTGTATGTCAGACAGCCCTTATCTCCTATCAGCACTGATACTTTCGGGATGTTGACATGTCCCAGATGGAGCTGCTGTGTCACTCACAAATACTTTTTTGGATTATCAAGCTTGTGGTTATTCCAAAAAAGCTTACTCATTTTGCTTCTGTATTTATAAGCAGTAAATAAGTTAAGTACTGGCGCAGCTGTTTTTGCAGATTCCTTCAAGCAACTTAGACAGATACCCCCATCTTCTCATAGAAGTGAAATGAAGGGGTCTAATATCACAGACCTGATACAAAAAAATTTAAATAAAATAGAATTTCAGATGCAAAACAGCATGAAGACAATATTACATCTGGTTTAATTTAAAAGCATAAACACATTTTAGTCATATGAGCACAAAATCCTTTCTTTGTTAGAGCCGTGGTTTTAAATTATTAAGATCCATTGTTTAGTTGAATGTGTGGTTTAATAATGAAAACTATGTGTGCTCATAAACTGGTTATTTATCAATTGTGGACACAAATTTAGCAAGAAATGCAGCTGTGTAACAACCTGAGCAGTGTTCATTTGTAATCATGAACACTATGGACAAGGACTGAGGTAAAAGGTCAGTATTTTTGATGGGAAAAATATGGTGTTGGTGTGTTGGTATGGCGTGTTTGACTTTGTAAAGGGATCTTGGATTCATATGTCAAGTTTACAGCCCAGTCCATGGATAAATCATGGGGAATAAAATAATAATAATAACAATCAATTTACGTCAAAGGCAGTTTAAAGAGAATAGAATAGAATAGAATAGAATAGAATAGAATAGAATAGAATAGAATAGAATAGTCCAGTGTTCAACAAGAATTGTGGAGCTTCCCCAGATCAGTATGTTGTAAAAGCGACCAGAGAGCTCAGAGTGTCCTCAGAGTGTCCTCATGTGCCACATGATTCGTCCCAGCAGCTGATTAACCTGATTAATTACTAACAATACGATGTGTTTAAACACGGGAGGAAACTTAAAAGAAAAGCATCATAAAACTGTCATCTTTCTGCAGTCAGTGGCTGCATGTCTGTTTCGTGTTTTCTGATTTTAATTTAAACCAAATCACAATATACCCGCCTGGACTGTATTGTGCTGGTGTAAGTTTCCCCGTGCTGAGACAGGATGCTACAAAAATCGACAAAGATGTGTTCAAGATGACCTTAGGAAGATTAATACATTGCATTATTCTGTTTCGTGCTGAGTGGCCCTGTAGTGTTCCAGGAAAGACAGATTTGTCTGGGAGCTGTTGTACTGTTGACACAAAGCCACAGAGACTCCCCTCTCCACCATCTCCTCCCCTCTTTTCTTCGTTCCCTCCCTCCATCCATCCTCTCCTCCTGCATCCATCCATCCCATTTCAGATCCCCCCCCCACCCCCACCCCCACCCCCACCGTGGCCTGCATCGGCTGCTTCCCATCTTCCCCTTTGTCTCGGTGCACACTCCAAATACACCAGCCTGGGGTGAGTGGCTGCTTCTTATTCCATGTCAGAGTGATCCCAACTTGGCCACAGCCTAATGAATCATTTCCTCCAAAGATATGGTGAGAAAATCACTTTCAGAGTTTGGAGCAAGTGAATTGATGCAGCGTGAAGCTCATATGCTCTCATCTCTCGTCTCCCCACTCTGCGGTGGAGCCAGGCACAGTTTGTATACATACGAACGCAACCGGTCACACGCACACAAACCAACATAGAGAGACAGAGCACTGATTTTGATCTGATCTTGTTGTATTCTTTATTTTACTGGCAGAGACTCCATAAAAGCCACAAACTGATTAAAATGGTTTCGGCCATATGGCTATCAGATGTTGTGTCCTCCGTCTCATTGTTTTATATCCGTTCCCTTCTTCAGAAACAAAATGGGGCACGAACATGATTGTCACGCCACCACTGCCATTAGTATTAATACCTTCATACAAGCGGGCAAACACAGGTTTGTGCAACTATTCTTATTACAGCACTGCACTGACTTTCATTTATCCTATTAACCATAACCACTTAGTGTCCAACCCTAACCTTAACTTTACCATATTTCACATCTTAACTCTAAACTTAACAGTTCCTCAGGAATGGGGTTCTGCCTTGTTAGGACCAGGTCTTGGTCTCCACAAGGACTGCTGCTCCTGACATGGTCAGTGTATACGCCCAAAAAGGCCCTAAAGAGGTAACAAATATACAGTAAGTACACACACACACACACACTTGTACATAGCCTGCTCTCTGTCACGTACCATCTCCCGCTGGGTTTCTGGACCTCCCTGCTGCTCAAGCTGTGTGACTTGGCAGTACATACCGATGTACAAAAAAACAAAAAAAACACACATCACCCGGGAGGTCACTGAGTGTGTTTATGTGTCTGTGTGTGAGAGAGAACGACGGGAAAAGCAAAGGTAGAGGTACCACACTTCAGATGAGGGCAAGCATATTCGCGTGTGCACCATGTTTGTATTTGTGCATGTTAAGCACCATTAAACAGGTGGCTCCATGTTGCTGTGCAAATTGACCCTGATCCCCTCCTCAAGGAATCATTGCTACAACTCCCAGGTTCCCTCCTGGATTTTTTTCCCGCTGCACACTAATGGCATTTGTCATCCTCCATATATGTTGTTTGAACCCCCCCCCTTCTTGGTTATTGCTTCCCCTTTGCCCCCTTGGGTTGTTTGGTTTGGCCACCTGCCCAGATTAGTACTCATTCTGTCCCCCAGTCATCACAGATATTTGGGAGAGCTGTTTTCCGTCATGCATGTTCAGAGTCCCCCCCCCCCCCCCCCCCCCCCCCCCGTTCAGAGCCCCCCCCCCCCCCCCCTCGAATTTTCTCCATTTACTCCCCCTTGTCTGCTCCATACCATTTCATTAGAAGTCTCTGGCAGCCTGATAAAGGAATGGGTTAAAAAAAAAAAAGATAAGTGTTGGGAGAAAATCTCTTTTCTCCCAACACTTATCAGAGAAAGTTGTCAAGAGCTTATCCAGAAGACTGAGTAAGAGCCGCTGCTCGCCCCTACATCAGCGAGATAAAGCCATATTTACATTATAAAGATATGGCTCTGTGTTGATGTGTCGCAACAACTAAGTGAATGTCAAAGAAAAACCACATGCAATATTTCCACCCCAAGCTTTTGGACCACATCAGATGGCATGCAGCGGCTAAGAGTGCTATCCAAAGGCTTTTGAATTTCAGTCTAAATTCAAATAAAATGTCAACGAAAGCATTGTTGGCCTTGTTGCCAGATTCTTTCGAACTTTTCATGTTACTCCTGACGGTTCACCATTCTTACATTTCCAAGGTGAAGGCCTGCCAAAGTGGAATATGCTTCAAGGTCCCCCCCCCCATTTACTATTTAAAAAGTGTTACTTCCTTGTTCTGTTCCACAAACCTTCTCTTCTTAATGAACAGTTTTGGCTGTATGGCGTTCTTTCTTTGGCATCAGACTGCACTCGTGTTTAGCTGTTACTACATCCAGTGATAAATGTCCTTGGCTTGAAGAATTCTGTCAGTGCAGTTCAATTGTTCCCTCAGTGTGTGTTGTTTCCCATGTGTGTAAAAACTGGCACGCCGAGCAACCAGATCTGCTTACATCTAATTATCACTAGATGTAATCAGCGCTCCCTGTGCTAAATGAGTGTCTCCTGTTTTTCTAATAAAACGAGTTAGATTCCTGGAAATTTGCTGAGCTTAATATAGTGTTGGCTATCCCCATTCCTCTCCTGCCCCTGTTTTATTTTGCCCCTCTTTATTTGTTATATTTTATCTTATTTTCAATTTTCTCTTTGCTTGATTGTCACTTTCAGTGTGTCGTTTCTGCTCCTAGTTTGTCTGACATATGGGAAGCAATGTTGGATCATGAACCTTATTGTCTTGTCTGGTTCCCCTGCCAGTTTTCACCTCATGGGGAGAGAACATGTGACAAACATTAATGAGAGGTTGTACCAAATATTTGCTTCCTCACTCTGATGTCTCATTGAGGGTTTGCCCTGGAACTTATCGCAGAGACGGTAAAGCAAATGACGTCATTAATTGGTGATCAAACTTATGTGGGCTGTTATGTAAACATGGATTCCAATTAATGGAATTGCAATTACAATTTTTAACCAAATGTATAACATTAATCTCATCATTTTTAGATATATTGATGCAGAAATGTTACATTTTATACCCCTCTGGTCATGCTAAAAACCTTTTAATGTTTTTTTCTGTCATCTATATTGACTAAAAGCGCATCTGTCAAATGTATCATTAGCTCTTTCACTGGATTGGCACAAAGATTCAGCACTGACCTCTTGTTGCCCGGGTTACCATCCATGGAGGTAATGAGTAACTGAGGGTGTTTGCTCGAGTCTGCTCACTGTCACCTACATTTATCCACCAGTCCAAAGACTGAATAAACTGAGCTGACACAAATCTAAATATTACACAGCAGTGAGAAAAATAAACAGCCTGTGATGAAAATGTCCTCCACTGCAACTGTGGCCATACTTTTTAAACAACTAATTTGTTGCTGAGTCTGTGGTTTATAGTGTTTGCAGTACCTTGTGTTCCTATGATTTACTGACGTTTCATCATTGTTTTTATAAAAGCTAAAATCAATCAAATTGTGTTTTTTTTTTGAATCAAGCCACAGCATAAAGGTTAACATTGCTGTCATGCCATTAAGACCACTGTGTGTACAATAAAAAAGCAAGGACATGGTCATTCACATGGGAAGATGTTACATGAGCTCTATGTCACTTTCTTATTGACCTTTTTGTTGCATTAGTTTTATAGAGGTATAGTTAAATATTTCCTGCACCTACATACTTTCAAAACCCATATCAGCTTATATTAACTTTGCTCTTTATATCTTTATAGCTGCAATTTCTCCTGCGTACCCAGACACTTGACCTCTCTTCAGTAGACGAGTGGGAAGATATGACACTTATTATCACCCAACTTTGACCACAGCTCCGTGATAAATTATTCCACTGTCACAAGTGCCAATCTGGAGCTAATCTGGAGAACCTTAAAGGTGTTTTTTTTATATGAGGGAAGTGACGCAGTTGCTTGGTAATGATTAGACACTGTCTCTGCCCATGTCAGTGTCAGAAAAGACATGCCAAATCTCTTCTTCTCATACCAGCATACAGTAAAGACATAAAGGTACTGATGACGAGTAATGCAAACGTGTATAATCATCAAGTTACTTTCATCAGCTGACAGAGCTTTGACAATGCTTTTAATTTGAAACCCTGCTTTACATAACCAAAAACTTGGCAGCTTCATAGGGAGCTGCTTAACATCTGTAATGAATGCCGGATAACCTTTAAAAGTTTTCTGATCATGCAAATAAAGTAATTGTTTAAAGGTTGTTTTCTTATTTAAATGCGACTTTATGGATTAGATATATTATTATCCATTTTATTGCCTTCTACTTAAAAGTCTTTAGCAGACAACAGGATACAGTATTTGTTAGGAGCTGTGCTCGTGCAACCTGACACAGCTTCCACATTCACTGCCCATTTAGCCTCGTTTATTTCTGTTTCACTAAATCCTGAGGGAAATATCTGGGTTGGTAGCTGCTAAATGCTCCACTGTGTTCAATAGCTGGTTTCTAAATTTGCCTTAAACTTAGCAGTTATCTGAACCTTTTTTCACAGAAATTGGCTGCTGCTGTTGGAAGCAAGGGAACGAACAAGTCAAATTACAGACAGTTAAACCAAAACAATAAGTTTTAAGATTCAAAAAATGCTTCATAGAGCTGAGGGGGAACATTAGAGACAGATGATAATTTTCTGATGAAATGAACTCTTCTATATCACAGAGTCATTTGCTTTTCTATTTATATAAAAATAATGAGTAGCAAAACTTTTGATAATTTGCCAATTTTGTTCGTCAGTTATCCCCATCCAGTTGTGAAAAGACAAACCCTTGATTTGGGGCAAATATGTTGGGTTTTCTGTGCCATGCATTGCTGACTTTTCACAAACCTTCCCTGGCTGTACTCTGCAACACACTGATACCACGGTGCATTTAGTCATGTCATTCACTTTAAAAAATGGAAGTGGATATACCTAAAATGCATCATAAAATACTCCCTCTCCCGCAAAAACTCCCCTGATGGCCTTCCAGGTCTCACCTAAAATCCTACATTCGACATCAGGATCAGCACTACCTTTTATGACTCATCATAAATCAGGCCATGATGTACGACACGCTAAGCTCTTCCTGTGCAGTCTGCAGTGAAGTAAGGATTAGGTGTGATGTCAGCTCTGGGCCTAACCAAATGAGTGCCATGGGATGTGACTGAAGGAATTCAGAGTTTTTATGTAGTGGAGGCAGGAGTGTTTTCTTAGCTGGTTCACTCAAAAGGACGCAGGCAAGCCGGTGTCCATTTGCATTCAAATGTCCACATGTTCACACCGGTCCACAAATACAGATGTGTCCATTACGTCAGTGAACATACACACTTCACTGTGTTCTCGTTGGTCTGCTCTGCTATCACTGACCCACCACGAATACAAAAACACATGTCGAATCCCGCAATGCACATCTTTGCTTTATAGTTTGCCCTGGCTGCAAGGACGCTTCCATACAGTGTTTTTTGAATATTTTACAAGAGACTTAAATCTGCGGATATTAAACAACATGGTTGTTATGATTGTTTTAAATGCATCAGCACTGTGGCTTTTGCCCTTTTTATGATTTCACTTACTAAAATTACATAAATTTCTTGGGTCTTCTTTTTCAATCAAATGTGTTAATAACCATTTTATACAGAAAAACTCGAAAGTCCTGTAATAAGGGATTGGTGTCTGTACTATACTATACTATAGGAATAATAAGTTTGGAATAACATTATAGCTTAGAGCCATCTTCTAACATCTTTTATCTTTTAACTCTGCAACAGATACTGACTGTATTTTTTTTTTTAAATTCTTTCTGTGTCTTCATACATGGCCATGTCAGGATCCTTTATAGCCCATATAATTCCTAATCGCCAACCTAACAACAACAATAAACACAAGTGGTCTGCTCCAGTGTGTACATAGTAACCCTTCTCAATGAATACACATTGCCTCGCAAACTGGCAGGCCATCCACATTGATTTTCTTGGGCAAAGTAAAATGTTCTCAGAACCAGAGGAGCAAATGGGGAAAAGCAGAGTGTAGCTGTTGGCTGCTGCCTCTGGCAGCTCTCTGACCACTGAGATGCAGAGGGACCTGTGCTGCTGAGATGAGTGAGAAGGTGGGAGAGAGAGAGAGAGAGAGAGAGAGATGGTGAGAGAGAAAAAAAAGGCAAGAGAAAGCACAATGTCTTATTTTTGCTGGCAGAGGAGAGAAGTGCTACCTTGGAGGCGGTTCTCTTCAGAGGCCCATACATCTTAGTTCCTGGCAGGCGAGCCTTTGGGGGTGGGGGGTGGGGGGGGGGGAGTGCACGTGGGAGGAGTAAAAGGAAGAGAGAAGGGTGATTGGAGTGGAGGAGGGGAGGTATGATGAGAAGCCAGTGCTGCTCGGGAGTCAGCCAAAGTCCAGGACTTACTTTATGGGTTCTCCTCTGCTATGTGATCCCAGTTTGGAGAATTGGAGCAGACACCCCGACTCCTGACTCTCCTGATCTGCCTACTGCTTACTGGCATGAGGATGGGGGTGAGATCAGGAGACTCTGGTTGCTTCTCTCACTTTTAGAGTCTTGTATTCGGAAAGGAGCTGGCTGATAAAACCAAAGCCACCTGTGTGTGAACGTGCACAAAAATCTGAGTCACTGAGTATCATTCATACCTTAGCTCCCTCTTCCTGTGAGTCATCAAATGGCACTGGACCGATTTCAGCTACACGCCTCTTTAGTGGAACTGCACTTGCGGCTGGATGAGAGCATATATCTTCTTTACATGCACAGAGCCGTTTACCTAAACTGCAGTGTATAATCCTGTTACGTGCTGCTTTGTGAATAAGACACATAATCATTATTCCCAAACACATGGTGAAGTAATACTGATCATAAATTTCTTGTCAATTGTTCTCTTTTGTTCTGCGGAACCGAACTTGGATGTAAAGCGTCACCAGGGGCTTTACTTGGTTTCAACAATTTGTTTTCCATTTACAAGTTCACACTCAAAGTAAAGAAAGGGGAAAAAAAAAATCATAATTAATCATTGCTGCGGTTCCCACCGCAGTAATTTATCTTCATTTAAGGACATTTGTATCAAATATTTTTGAACGTGAACTTGCTACAATTTGCATGAATGTTTAATTGTATTTGAGAGCTCAGCTGAAGCCACATGTCCGAGGTCCCACAGCCACTGTGGTTCAAACAGAGGTAACCCACTGATTATGTGTTAACTCCTTGTTTACCTAAACCGAATTATCACCATGTCCTCTTGCAGGAACTGAGTTTAAAAGTTTTAGGTTTATAATTACATTCTACTATAAATGTAAGAAAAATATCTCACTACACAAACTCTTTGTGTAGGCTTGGCCTGGGATTGTTATTGGGGTTCACACGCTCAACCAACTATTTCCAAGTATGGCAGGCAAAGAAGAGAGATGCGTGCTCAGTGGCACGCACCTGAATACTTCCACTCTGTTTAAGGGTCTGGCACAAGCCTCTTACATAATGCTATGAAATCCCAGTTATTTCTTGTCATCGGTCACATTGCATGACTTTGCACCCGAGTGAACTTGACAGCTTTCTGCAGGTATCTGTTCAAGTGTGAATCAGAGATGATGTAATGGTGTGCAGAAAATCCCCCTGCGACTTTGACACCTCAGATAAATTTTACTCTGGAATACTTAGTGGATACGATGCCTCTGCATAAACAGTGTGAACGTGATCGGCTTCTGTGTTCTCTATGTTTTTTTGTGGGAGCTTAAGCTCAGAGCCAACTGCTGGCAGGCTGAGTAAACCGTGTCTCCGGAACCTTGTTTTAGCCCCAGCATTTCCATAAGCACCCTTCATCCTCGTTGTGTTATTCTTTATGAGCTTCACCTCCGCTCCAGCTCAAGTTCCAGGACCTTTGGTTCTGTCCTTAGTGGGTTCCTTACCCCCATACACCAACTCACTGTGTGGAGTCCAGTCGTAAAAGCACTGTCTTGCAGATCAACTGATAGAGAGTCAAGACACCACTGCCTGCACGTTAGTCATCCTGTAGACATAACTAGGGTAAAAGTTGTTGAGGCTGTCATCGTGGCTCATTATAATTCCACAGCAGCCGGAATGGATAAAGTAACCAGAGTGTCCTTTTCATGTTTTGAAACAGTTTCTTCTGGGCTTTGGCGTCAGAAAAATGGCAGCAGTCTTCATCCATTAGTGACAAATACACTCAATAAAATAAAACAAAAGACAACGCACTGGCCAACTACTGTTGTAGTATCAAATACTTCCTTCCTCACTTCCTTGCAAAACAAAATGAAATGGTCTGTTACCTTGAACAGAAAAACTGATTTCTATGGATTTAAAGTGTTGGAAATGATTTGACGCATGCAAAAACACAGCTGACCAATATATAACATTAATCTGGTCATTTTTATATATGTGAGTGCAGAATTGTTACACACACATATAATATTTTTACATTTTTGGATTATGGTTATGCCCTGATTAATGTGGTGGGCTTCGTTTTTCAGTTTCAGTCTAGTCCATAGCAGGGTCAAATGAAGTATTTGGCCCACTGACAATCACATGATTTAGAGGACTGAGTTAGGTGTAACATAAATCAAGAGTGAGTGGGATGTTGGGCTCTGTTGGTTTATGAAAGCTGCTGATGTCGCTGCACTCTGTGCGCTGTCAAGGAGCTAATGAGTGCCGAGTAAAGCATAGGCGCACCGTATCTTGGCATGTCTATGCATGACCACATGATCGCAATTTATCTCAAGGTTCAGCTGCATCACCAGCTTGTGTAATGATTTTTTTTTTTTTTTTATAAAAAGTAAATTTCATTGTGTGTGGTCAACATGAATGTGTAGACTACATGTAGCTATGACGATTAGGTTAACAGCACTGAAATATAACCTCTCACACTGTCAACCAATCTACGTGTAGACTTGGAGCGGTCTTGGGACACTGGAGCCGCGGAGAGGTCAGCTCCAGCAGACCACTGTTCACTCAGTGAGCGGGATAATTCTGACTGGCAATCAGGGCCCACTACAAAAGCAGAATGTGAAAACAACTGAAATTGAATCCCTGCGATCCTAAATAGTTTATTGCTAAATTGTTTTGGTCTGGTGTAAAGCACTGCCAAGAAGTGGGCTTGAAGTGGAATGGCGTGAAAGCGAGGGATGGAAGGAGAAAGAGAGAGTGATAGTTTTTTTTTTTTTTTTTGCTCAGGGCATCAATAAGAATTTCAGAGACTGTTTATTCACTTACCATTGTTCACTAAAAATCATAAAGATGACACAAAGATGATCCTACTCAGATCTTCTGTTATTTCTTTGAACCAGCAAACATGAAAGTCCGCATAGTGACTGGCTTTCATTTGGATCAATATGTTATGCTCACATTCTCAGCACAAATATAAAATATTACATATTCATTGTGGATTATCCATTCCATTATCCATTATCCCGGCTGCACAGTGCAGAGGTCACAGACAGACTCGGGCTGTTCTAACTCAGGGTAAACATTTGCTATGGCCAAAATGTAAATAGACATCCTTTTCTAATTTGCTTTTGTGTACTGTTGCTCTTGGTTTGTTTTACATATGTTAGGCTCCATACCTCAAATCAAAGGAGATTCTGAAACCACAGCACACAGTCATTGTTTAGAAAACAAAAACCTCCGTCAAACTTTGTGGCAGCAGTGTGGTGAAGGTGCTTTCCTGTTTCAGCGTGACACTGCCCCCACAAGTGTAATAATAAATGGTTTTCTGAGTTTGGTGAAGAAGAATTTGACTTCTCCTGCATACAGCTAGAACCCAAAACCTTACCAAGTGTAGAAATTGAGCTGCATTACCCAATCTAAGTGTCCAAATGCTCATCTGGCAGAATCATTTTAGAACTGTTCCAAATTCTTTGAAAGCCTCCTTAGAATAGAGGAAGCATTGACTTGGCGATTATCATTTCTCACACGTCTAGGTAATGTTTCTACAGTCTTTCAATGTTTAAATAATTTAGATCATGAAACGTTGCATATGTTTTTAAATTGGGTTTAGTGTCTAGGTTTTTAGTCATATTCAGAGGAGGGATTGATTGTGAATTTATTGGACGAAGGATGTTGAAGATGGAGCTGCCGGGCAGGAGGGAAAGAGGAAGACCACAGAGACGGTTCATGGAAGGTGTGAAAGAGGACATGAGGACAGTAACACTTATCCAAAAGAAGAAGAAGAAGAAGAAACTGGTGACTAGTCCATGTGATTGTCTGTCAAGAAAACAAAATTAGCTATCAAAACAGCAGATATAAAAAGTCCTATAAATAAGAGCAAAAATTTCTACACAGTAATAAATGTGAAAGCCATAACAATAAAAATGTTATGGTGTTTTTCTTCTTTTCATATGGGACTTTCTGTCTAATCCCTCTGTGTTTTCTTTGTTGACATGATTTGCCTGTGTGGTTGTAGGCTGTGCCAGTTTGCCACTTAGGACTAATTTGATGATGAGCTGTTGTGTGCGCTAAAGAGCATGTGTCCTGCCAAGGGGACATAGTTAGACTTTGCCTGGTATGTATCGTCTCTCTCTCTCTCTCTCTCTCTTTTTGTCCACAACTTAAGATCTTTGGTGCACTACCTCACAAAACATTTAACTGTGATGTAATTACAGTTTTTTTTTCTTCCCCCAATTAAAGTTATAATAACTGATTGCAATTTTGTCATGACTGTGTTTTGGACAAATGTATAACAAAAACCAGTTAGTTGAGGTTTTGAAATTCTTTATGGAAAGGAAACCACAAACTTGTTGAATGAGAGAGAAACATTTTACAAATCTGTTTAGTTTGCAATAATAATAATAATAATAATAATAATAATAATACTTTCTATCTTCTCAGAGATTCATCCATTTTCCTTTTGAAGAGGTTCCAGTCTGCGTTGCACAACAGCAGTACCAGTCCATTAATCATCTGAGCAGACAGCATTATCTCAGAAACTGCATGAAGATTGATGGCCCCATGATGATTTATCACAGATGAATGAGATCATGAGGTATTTAGGGGAGACATACTATAGTAATGCACTTCACGTCTAGGTGTTTTGCAGGTATATGTTTTGTTAAAAATGTAAGTAAAATCCCCTGTTTATCTGAATAGAAAGTAGGGAATCACAGCTGTTTAGACACTGAAAAATACCACAGATGCAAATATGTGTATCACAAGCAAACCGGAGTATAATATTACTTTGATGCAAAAGTTTTAAAAACACAATTTATTAGCCGACAATGCTGCCCTTAAGGCGTTTTTGTATTTTCCTTTCCAAATGGAAACTGCATAGTTCTTTGGCATTTACAACAACTATATAAATTGTATAAGCATTTTTACCGTTTTTCAATTATGACATCACTTTCTGTTAAAGCTTTTTTTTAGGGTGATGCCACTTCCTGTTTGGTCTCTTACTATTTGATCTGATAAAACATCATAAATAAGTCATCAACTGTAAGTTGATGACTTCAGCGTTAGAAATGTTGGAAGTGATATTAATTTACTCTCTACTTAAAATGTCGTTGCTAAGTTAATTTAAAATTATTTATTTATTAGTCATGTCTGTGTGACCATGTTTAAAACAATGGTAGGAGTCATATCAACAAATAATTTAGGCAATGTTTATAAATTATTATTTATTACTATTACTACCAAGGTATCTGATAATGGTTTTGTGTTTATGTTTGTTCGCAGTTTGTTCACAGTTTTCACCTCATGCTTCATACTGGATGGATGAAGTCAAGTAAATTGTCAAAGTAATGTCGACTCTTTGGCTTCATTGGCTAAGGCTAAGGTCTAACGTTTTATTTTAGGCAGAGTTCATACACCCTGCACGGGAACACTACGCTGACAAGTAGAAGCCACAACCGATTATGTTTTATTTAATCAATTATAAGGCTCCAACAACGCAAATAGTTCTGCAACTGGACTAACTTGACTTGGATTTACTCCCAGGAGTGCAAAATCTTCTTGTGTAAATACTGTATGCCACTATAAAATGGGAAGAGGTGACTATTTGTTGGACGCTCATGGCTACTGGACGTGTTATAAATGTCATCTTTGTTCTTTTGGAAACATCTGATTCATGGTTTCTTTGCATGAATCTTTTTTTCCCCCTTACAGTGTATTTATCCTGGTTTATTTAAAGGAAACTTCTGGCTCACTTCATTTTGCAAGAGAATGATAAATGATCAACTGTGGTAAAATTTTCTCCGCTAAATTTTGGACTTTGAGTGCAGCTGTGGTCAGTGTGTTGGTCTTGAGGTGGCATTATGGGAAAGATTGGCTGAGTAAGTAGACAAGGCTTTTCCCAGCAGCCGATGCTGTTTCAGCAGATGATGGCAGTGGACAGGGAAAGAGATTTACTGCAGAAATGCATTTGTCTGCTTCGGTCAGTCATTCTACCTCATTGTGCGCCATCCACCGAACAGTGACTGCCATTGGCATGTCAAAAGTCTGGCTGAGCAGAGGGGGTTTGAGATACAGCTGTATGTGGTGGCAGTGGAGACAACATTGCTGTACTGAACTCTGTGGCTCTATGTATGTTATGAATAATCTCAGAGATGAGAAACCGTCAGCCTGAACACCAGAGTGGGAAATTAACATTTTTTTTTTGCTCCCATGGAACATGCTTCAGCAGCAATTTGGATCATTTCCAGTGGCATTTGATCAAATGTTGGGAAAAACTTATTCTGTCAGGCTACTGCCAGGATTCTCCACATCAATACAACTTAATACAACTTAAAATGAAAAGTCATATGAATTTCAAGGACAATTAAAGGCGTTTTGCCTCCAGCCTCTACCACCATCTGACCCTACTGCATGCCACTGTTGTTTAAGCAGGGCTATTTGAAGGGTAGACCGAGTGATGACTCGGGGTGAAAGGACGTCTTTCAGCTCAAAACACATCATGAATGTTGGGAGAAAGTAAGAGATTATATATTAGTACAGAATGTCTCCAGCCTGTTCCACACATTAACCACAGTGTAAACAGGAGTCTGTCCACCCTCCTCCTCCTCCTGCAAGTGTGCAGGTGGATTCAGGGAAAGGCAGACAACATGTGGGATTAAAATGATGAACTGCTAACTCCTGCTTTACCTAATATTTATGCAACGTAATTACCGCAAGGGTAAATGTTGGGTCTTTCCAAAAATAAGTTAAGTCTAGAGGAAGATTTTAGGACACTGTTGTTAACTGTTCTTTTTAGGAGAAAAAAAGATGAAAAGTATGATTGTTGACTGCATCATGCTGATAACTAACCCTGTCTAGGCTTGGTTTCACTTACTACTTTCACCATGAGACAATAAGTTACATAAACTGCTAATCCTGCGGCAGCAAAGATAATATTAAGCGGGAATGGAACAGTGAGAAGCCATAGTAAATGCAAGCACAATACATACATTACCTGAAAGGGCTGTCGACACAAAAATGAGTCTAGGTGGCTAAACATACTTTCATCCACTTATATTGACATATCATCCATGTGAAATTTTTTGTAAATGGATCCCAGTGTGGGAAAATGTCAAAACGCCACCGTTGTGTTTTTGTGTAGATTGTGAATACGCTACTCGATATCAATGAGAAACAATGATATCATAGTCCCACCTCTCTTGTGCTGTTGTTCACTGTTGTCATTGCCTCCTTTTGTGGTTGGAGACTGTTTGGTCTTTTCGCTTTATTAGAACTTTTTGTCTCAGTTTCTGTGATGTAATGGGTATTTTATATGATGTATACTTGTACAAATAAAGCTTTATTTTAAAAAAATGTGTTTGGTGTAACAGTGTTACAGCACCCCCATACAGGCCTGGCATATGTATTTAATTTTCCTTAAATAATGCTGTGTTTATGGAAAAAAACGTTTTCAAACGACAAAGAAAAAAAAAAGACCTTTTTACTGTTCGTTCCATTTTCTTTATGGATAGGACCTTAACCTTATTTGCTCTCACTTGGTGATGCCAAAGTCGCAATGTTGCATCTCTCTTTTGAAATTCACACCTTTTAAGAGACATGACATCAGTTTTAGAGATGCAGAGTTGCCCAGTGGATCTCAGTGCGTTCATTCAGGGGGAAAAAAAAGACGCCACAGTCAAAAGAACAGCGCGGCCCATGTTAAATATTGATGCTGGAAGCTTGGCGGCTGCTCACGGTTGCCTGTGCTGTTGCGTCAAATCACAGCTTACTTACAGAGCATGCAGGGCCTGTAGTCCATAGTAAATATTTTACAGCAACACTGAGACCAGACATCATGATCTATTATTATCTCTTTGACCTCTTTGGCCTGTGTGATCCTTAGCACTTTGCCTGATGCCATCTCTCACATTCAGTTATGAATCAGTACAAAATGTTTATTTGACATTCAAGGTTTAAGTCACACTGTAGAGCTGTAGATATAACACATGTTCCCTATGAAAACATCATTTAGCTTTTACAATTCGTATTACTCACACACCGTTATGCCTTTTGAATCGGGTTTCACTGTGTGCGGAAGAACTGAGGCAGGTTAGACATATTACGTGGAACACAACATGATGATTCATGTGAATGCAGATAACGTGTGTAGTATTTTTTATTGAACGCAAACATACAGTTCAATACCTCACAGTCTCCTCATCAGCAAAAACAAAAAAAGATTATATTTCTTTTTAGTTCTATTGCAATTATAGTTAAGTATAGTTAAGGTGGTTTTGAGCAACCAAATCAAAGCCTTTATTTTTTTTTTTTTCTGTCACTCACATAATGCAGTACAGATACTTTATATTTAGGTTTCTGACATTTTCTTCCACAGTTGAAAAGTAAAATTGCCTTTGAGGTCTAATCTGTGTGCATGCTTCCTAATGCCCTTATCAGGATGCATACTTGTACTACTTAATCTAGTATTGTGTAACCTGGTGAAATAACAATATACTGTACATATTTCTAATATACAAGCATTATTCTATTACTTTTTTTATATCAAAGACAGTCAAACAGCATTTTCTTGAAGTTTCGATAGATCTCGTCTGGATTTGGCAGCAATCTTGTAATCTGAAGGCCACAGTGTTGAACCATACGAGCAGTTTAAAGACAGGTCCTCATTGAGACATTTCTCAATTTGGTATTGGTGGAGCAAAAATACCTCAACTTTGGCAATTTGGTCCCCAATACACCTTCTTTTCCCTGCTGAGAAGATCATAACATTGTTTGTAATATCCTTGTCATCCTGTCAACCAAACCGCCAGCTCCAAACTGATTCACCCTCGCTCACAAGGCTCTAAACTCAATATCATCATGTCCATGACGTTTTCCAAAGCACAAGGCACAAATCACATTTGCCGCAGCTACTGTCAGCTCATGAGCAGGATTGAAATAGTGGCCCTGGGCCCTGAGTTTAAGGAAAATATCAACTAGCTCTGTGGCTTCAGCCACAATTTGCTGCTCAAAGGCTTTCTTGGTCTGGCTGTTGGCAGATGAGAATGCTCTGATTGTTGATTTGAGTAATTTTCCTGTGCATCTTCCACTGTTTGCTGTAATGACAACCTGGAGAGACGCAGTACGTCTTCAGATGAGCACCTCAGAAGAATGCAGATTTAAGTTGTAACACAGCAGACCTCCGTCAATGTCCTACACAAATGTCCTACACAAAATACGGCCAAAATATGGATTATAGTTTTGTTGCCAACTAATAATAATAATAATGAGCTTTAGCTATGTGTTTATATGGCAGAATATAGTGCAATAATGGACAATATTCCTTTGGATTTAAATTGTTTTTTTGCTGTTTGCACTTTCCTATGGACTTTCTGTGAACCATTTAAAAGCATGATTTGTTTTCTGTTATTTACAACCAAGTTATTAATTATAACTGTTCAGGAAAAAAAGGCTCTGAAATACCTTGAAAAGTAGTGGTTTCAAGATCTAAACACTAAATACATAAACGGCACAATTTATAATGTGCCATAAAAATATATGTACAGCATTATTGTTTTAATATTAGATAATTTGGCTTTTGTGGCAACATCGAGCCCTTTTTATTGGATTCAGAACAGAGAAGGTCTGTCTGTAAATCTATTTGTGTGTGAGTTCTTGTGCAACAAAACGAAGAACTACAGAAGACATCAGCTTTGGTTTTGGTGATATTCAGCCAAGTCAGTGTATTGCAGAGGTTTCTATTAATAGAATAGACATCTAAACAATGGTGGTTGCTGATGTCACATTAAAACAATGAGTCAAGACTGACTAACTAAACTATGGGTTTAAAGGTGCATTCTGGACTTTCAGTTCAGCCTTATCCTTAAGGCTGAACTCACCATTAGACTGGACACTCTCCCCAATGATAATTCACTTTATTTATATCAGATTTAGCTTATTTTTCCATCATATAAAACCAACACACTGATAACAAAACGTCCTCTGTGGTGAATGCATTAACATTCAAGGCCAGCTGAGTTGAATTAGTTGCACTGATATGGGCAGACACAAACGCATCCCCTGGTCGTTTTTGACACAAGTTCCTGAATGGAGAAGCTTTAAAAGGGGGCGGTGACATCCGTGTAGCTTTGAAATAGCTACTTTGTAAACAAACATGTTTTTGAGAATGCCTCTTGAGTGGAGAAAAAAAAAAGGCTTTGCTGCACATGTGTTTTGTTTGATTTGTTTTTGCTCTGAATACATAGAATACATATTTGTGAAGCATTCGTGGTCCACAGCAGTGTCTCCTCCTCCTCCTCCTCCTCCTCCTCCTCCTCATCCCTCAGACTGTGATGGATGCTCCTAGATGAAAGACTTCCTCCTTCACATGTCAACCCTTAACCTTTGTTCAATGTGTTTGTATACTCAGAGTACAGTAGATAGTGAAATGCATTACATTTCATTACATTAATGATCATACCTGAAATATGAAATTATAAAAAAAAAACATTTTCTGTAACTTCATTATATGACAAAGGCTAATATAGATTCTTACACATTACAGTTGCGAACAATAAATCATCAAGTGACTTGATAACATTCACAAGCATTGCATACTTATTTTGCTGACATTTAAAAGGGATGTGGCTAATTCCTGCACACATGTACATGCACAATAGTGAGTTAAAAACAAGCACACAACTCAAACAATTATGTACAAGATTTTGATCAAGTATAGAATATTCTATGGTGCAGAAGTGTAAAACAGTCCATGTTAATATATCCATTAAATACCAATCTTAAATATAGAAATCTTACAATAGGATTTAGTGCAGTTTTACTAATACTCACTGATACTGTAAATGTCATTGGTTTGCTTGCCTGGAGTCACAGTTTTGGGACATGCTGCTCATGCTGGGGAAACTGAGCTCAGCAGCTTTCCTCTGAGCTTGGCACTGACACAGAATTGAAAGGGCTTCAGTGTGAGCCCGTAGGTGCAGTCAAGAGTGAGGGGCCGCGAGGGGTCACTCTCAAAGCTGCACTGGTGCAGCAGCACTGCCGTGAATAGAAACACCTGTACTTTGGTGATCTGGTTGCCGATGCAGCGTCTTTTACCCAGTGAAAATATCATCACATTGTTGCATTTGTCCCTATCTAAGGCTCCAGTTTCATCAAGGAAGCGCGTGGGGTCGAAAATGTGAGGGTCCTTCCACTTCAGGGGGTCATGGTTGACTGACCACTGATTGATGAAAACCACTGTGTCTTTGGGGATGTGGAGACCTTCAATGGTGACGTCCGATGTTGTGGCGTGGGGGATAGTGACAGGGACAAAGCTGGTTAAGCGCATAGTCTCATAGATGAAGGCATCCAGGTAGGCCAGACTGCTTCTGTCCTCAACTGTAGGGAGCCTGTTAGGGCCGACCACTTTGTCTATGAGTTCATGTAGTTTGGCTTGGATGTCTGGGTATTTGACCAGGAGCAGCATGATCCACTGCATGATGGTTGATGTTGTGTCTTGACCTGCTCCAATTAGATCTGTCACTGTCGCTTCAACATACTCTTGGGTCAGTCCACTCTTTTTTCCGTACTCTATGACATTGATGATGGCATCACTCATGTCCCGAGTATCATCTGGGCTAAAAGATTCTCTGTGCTGTGCCACTTTATCTCTAACAAAAGTGAAAAATTCCTCATTGAGGCTTTTGAAGTTTTCATAGACACTGCGGACCGGGTTAGGGAAGGACTGAAGCCATGGCATGACATCTACAAGGCTTCCAGCCCCGATTGTCTCTCCAAAGCTTTTCAATTTCTTTAACATGGTTCTGAACTCCACTTCATCATGTCTGTATCGCTTCCCAAAGCAGAGAGCGCACATGATATTAGCAGCAGACACTGTAAAGTCATTTTCAGGGTCAAAATACCGTCCATCAGTACTGCTCTGCAGAAAGACCTGCACCAGTTCCATGGCCTCAACTGTGACATGTTGTTCAAAGGTTTTTTTGGTCTGACTGTTCGCAGAGGAAAAGGCTCTGAGGGCTGACTGTGCGAGTTTCCTGTGTGCTTTCCACTCTTTGCTGTAACTAGTGAATGTCAGGCTCCTGCCTCCGGAAACCATCTGGAAAGAGACAAAGTTTGGTCTTCCTGCAAACTCTGTGCTGTGCTCTATCAGAGCTTGGCGAATCGCCCTGTCTCCATTCAGAACCACAATGTCACTGCAGCCTAATCTTATCTGGTACACGTTGCCGTATTTCTTGGCCAACTTGGCGAAGGTGATGTGAGGCATCTGGCCCAGCTGCATGGCGTTGCCCACCACAGGCCAGGCAAAGGGTCCTGGCAGTCTTCTCTTGAGTCTGAGGTTCCTGACCCACAGACAGGCTTCCAGACAGAAGAGGAAAATGAAGGTAGCAACCAGAGCAGGCTGGACCTGTCCACTCCACTCCCTGATGATGCTGCTGCCCTTTACACCAAACTCTGTGTCCAGTGCCATTGTGACACTGTCTTTTGTCTTCCAGCACACACACAGAAAAAAAATTACTTTTTAACAAAGTCTGCTCAGAGCTTGTATGTTTGGAGGGGAAAAAAAATTAATAAACCTCTTCTATAGACATCTGAGTTGAGGAAAAAGTCAAATGCAAGTGAGGTGATACATATAAAAAAAATAAAATAAAACTGACGAGATGAAGATGGTTTGTTTCTGTCTTTAGTGAGATTTTTCATCAAGTTTTAAGGCTTAAGTGCCTGCTCTTTGCTTCACTCCACCGTCTTATATGTGTTTCAGTTGGTGGGCAGGGCTCAGGGTAACTTTCATACTCCTCCCATTGTGGTAGCCGCACAGACAGACAGGCAGGCAGGCAGACAGACAGACCGACAGAGCCAACTACATCATCTCCCTGCTGTCGGTCGCTCCTGGAGGCGCGCGCTTGTGAGCGTCGGTGGACACCGTGTGCGCGCAGCGTGAACGGCCGCTGCTTCATCGCAGGAACCGCGTCGAGACCAAATGTTCTTATTAACCGAAGAGAGATGAGGTGGCACGGGCTGCTGCGCCTTTCAGAGGAGCGATACATTTTCAGACTGTTTGCACGCGCTTTGTCCAACCATAGACGGAGACATGTATTTGCAAAAATTATATTTAGGCTGTACTGTATTGTTAATTTATTGTTTTACCTCCTATTTTCGCCTGAAGTGATGAAGTCATCATCAAAATGATCAGAAGTCAGTAAAGTCACTGACGTTAATCAGTGGTGCGTTTATTCCTTAAATATTGCACATTAATTTGTCATAAATTAGCGCCAAATACAATATTATACAATAATTAATACATTTTAAACTGTTGTTTGCTGTAGACTTTCTGAATTAGAACAGAGCAACTGCAGCAAGTTCAACATAATGTTAAACCCAACTACAAAATAAAGTACAATTACGGTTAATGAAAATATCAAATTCCCCATACTAATCCGATTTTATTTTTCGCCTCAACTTCTGAATGTCTGTGAAATCTCACACAGCAAACTAACACAGTCACAAACACACTGATACAGTGGATTTGCCACATCTTGTTTTTGCCAACACATAAAATGCAGTTCAGCAGGAGACTCCATCATCATCAGGTTACATCATACCACGGCAAATCTTCCTGGTCCTTGTCCTGCAATTCAGGAAATAGATGTATAAACAAACAAATAAATGCATTTTTAAAAGGTCTACTAGTTATTTTATAAATCACATATGCCAGTTTTGTTACACAGTTCATACTATGTTTTTGTCAGATATATATATATAAATTTCACTGAACTTCCTGTTTGTAGTGATGTAATTTCTCAGGGTGGAGAAACATTTCTCCCTGTGGATGACAAAATTAGTTACTTGCCCCCCCACTGTAAAGTTTATTTTTGCACAGAGTTAATGACCCTAATTGAAGATACTGAAATGTTTCCATAGTAAGGCACTAAGTCAGAGGGACAGAAACATTGCAGTGCCACAAGCACAGACGCATATTAACAGCCACAGAGGAGGCTGTGTGAGGAGGAGGAGGAGGAGGAGGAAGGTGAGTAATTGAGGAGGATGATGGGACACATTTAAAATAATACATGACTTTTTAAACATGAGTTTAAAGTATATACAGGCATTGTTGTGTAAAAAGGTGGAAAGCACTTGAAAGACAACAATAAAATGAACTTAAGAAATGACATTTATGTTTTTTTTTTTTTTTTCACAATAATAGCCCTCAAATTTATTTAAATTTATTTTTACAGATATTGGAGAGTTCAGAGCCTTAGAGCTGTTTGTCTTGAGAAATGTGGTGCAACTCGGCATCAAAAACCTCCAGAATGATTCCATGGTTAACCAGAGGACATAGCTATGTCTTTGAATACACTGCCTCCACTGGGGGTGACTGCTTCTCCTCTCTACTCCCATGGGGGGAAGAAACCCACCCTCGCCACCGCTGCCTCCTCCTCCTCCTCCTCCTCCTTGTTCGAGCCTGCTCCTCATACACATGTGGCCACTTGCATTCCCATCAAGCTAATTAGAGCCAGGTTTGTGGCTGAGGACGGGGATGGGGGTATGGTTGGGGGGGGGGGTGTCATGTGTGGGGGGGGGGGGGGGGGGGGGGGGGGGGGGGGGGGGGTGTCATGTGTGCGTTTTGCGTGTGGCTGCTGTGTTTGCCTGTGATTACCCTTTGTAACCTGCCTGTGAAAGGCTGGCCCTGACCCTGCGGTGACTCTGGGCAAAGGGGAAGTAGTCAGGAGGTGGGGTTGAGGAGTGGGTGGTTGGCGGGTCGGTGTGTGTGTGTGTGTGTGGGGGGGGTCATAAGCGGGAATGGGGGTCTAAGTGCTGCTGCATGACATGAGCGAGCGAGCGAGTGGGCGCTTGCTGTGTGGAGACAGGACCAATGGTAGAGCAGGCTGCTCCAGCTCTGGAGCTAATCATTGTTTACTAGTCTCATTTCCACTTCTCAGTGAGCTACTGTCACGCACACCACCGACCAGGAGGAAGGAAGAGGGAAGGGGGTAGGGGTTTGTGTGTGTGTGTTGATGGGGGAGAGCCAGGGGCCCAACAGGCAGTTGGGGTGCTGGTGGGACTTAGGAAAGGAAAGTGCGGAGACACTGAAGAAATTAAGGAATCAAGCTTTAGTCTTTATTTACTCGTTTATTTATTCACTTTTACAAATAAAAGACAATACAAAAAGAAGAAAAAAAACTCAGGCCAGCCAGTAAACACACCAACAAAAAACAGCCTCTGGGCCAGTGCCATCTCAGGCAGCCAGGAGGTAACCACCGGACATTAGAGATGGTGATGTTTGAAATCAGAGCATTTTTCCTTGCCAGACCACAATATGACGAGATACAGATACTTGGAAAAAAATAACAAAAAAAAAACAAAAAAACTTCAGTGTCTGTAGGAAAAAAACAAAACAAAAACACAACAGAAAATAGCAGAAACACTCCAGTGGGTTTTACTAAATGTACTTGTGGCTGATCAATTTCTATCCCCAATTCCCCAGCTTTTATGTCCATAAGATCATATTTTAGCATGAAAATTTTTGTCTGATTTGCACTAAATTCATTTCTAGTTGGGAGCTGCTTTCAGCAGAACAATTCATATACTTCAGCAAAATAATTCATATAATATACCTTTTATAGACTCTACTCTATAGACTGCCTGACGTGCACCAAGAAGCATAATACTAAATGTCTTTCATCAGGGGGGAAGAAAAATGACTCCACATAAAAAGCTACAAATCCTTTGTGTCTGCTGGATATGGAAACAGACAACTGCTTGTTAACATCGCCATAAAACAATAACATCAATGGTTTTGCTTTTTATTATTATTATAATTTGAAGTCATGACTTATATTGTAAATGTCTGTTTTCCTAATGTTTTTTCCACTTCTGGATGAAGACATATTTTTTTTAGCATTATGTGTAATATGTATTAGAAAAAGGACTATTGTAAACAATATATATATATTTTTTTAAAAAAAGCAAGCTCTTTTTTTAATTAAATTATCTAAACACACTTGTAGACTGAAAATTAAAAAAAAAAAAAAACATCTTACAGTATACAGCGTAAGCATCACCAGCTTTGTTGTTTTTATTTTTGTCAAATTGGCATTTGGATTGGAATAATGTGACCGAAAGTTGGTCTTTTATATTAGCAAACTGTGAATGAGCACGTCTAGAGTAAACCTGGTGTAATAGACCTTTTTCTTAGCAGATATTTCTTGACAGTGAGATTGAGATTGTGCTATGTGTAAGATTCAGTCACACTAAATACATGACACTTGAACACCTTTTAAATATTGTGTAGGTTACATATCTCCCCACCTTTTGTATGATGGATATTTGATTCCTTGCTTGAGTATTTGTCTAAAAAAAATCCTAGGTTTTACTTGTTTAAATGCTGTCATGCTGAGACAAATCCACAGTGGGACACAGACTGCCTTACATCAGATGGGGCAAATTGTGGTGTCACGGCAGCTCCAGTGTCTTGTGTTCATTTTGATTTGGAATCAAAGGCTGAAAACACCATGCTAAGGAATCCGCTTATCTTTGAAACCTTTGTTTTGTCAGACTTGCTGTGTCGCTGTAAGCAAAATCATACAGGCCACATAAGAGAGGGGAACACCACTTGTGGGGAACGCTCTCCTGGAATGGTTTAAACCATGAAAACATGCATTCGGGCCATTTCAAAAAGAATGATTTTAAGCCTTACCATAATATTTTCTTACACGTAGTGCACTTTCATGCGGTTCTGTAGTTCAACACAGCAGTTATAGAGTCCCAATTAGGGCTTTGATTCAAACCAGTGACCACCCACATGACACTTGTAGTACTACAGGGTTCTTAAGAATTCATCAAAAGGGATATTAATGGAAAAATAAGCAATGTTTCAGACATTAAATTATAGTATGAAATGTTATTTCAAAGTGGCACAGTAATTTCATTTAATACCCAAACTCATGAAAGTCCCCCTTGTGAGTTACCCAGGTCATCCTAGAAATGATGTTCAAACATCTGCATTTAAATAAAATTACATTAAACTAAGAGTTTGCAGTGAAGTTGCATCACAAAAAAAGTAGCTTATTAGGATAATAGCCTATTTCTTCTTCCCCACACTCCCACAAGACTTTCCCCTCCTTACTGTGTGCAGGCTGCGTAATATCTTCACTTACCCAAGACAGGAGCCGTCTTTTATGTGCAGTAAAGGGATATTTGTTTCTAATCCTGTTGAGTTTTTTGTGTGCAAGGAGCAGAGGAGTGGGGATGAGCTTGCGTGCCATGCCGCCTTGTCGTGCGTGGAGCTTGGTCACTGAACTTGGGCTTCCCCGGGGAGCAGGGATGGTGGGGAGGAGGTGTGTGGCTGTGCTGAGATTAAAATGAGACCAGGGAGAAAGCACAAGTAGAAATGGCTTCCAGATGACCCCGGCTCCTTGAGCTCATCCGAAACAGGCTGAAGCATGAGTAGGAAACAGTTTGCTGAGCATTTCCTCACCTTCTGCCAGATTTAAGTGTTACTTTTGAAATGTTTTATTATTTAATACTATTGGGGGGGAATTGAGTGACACTGCAATATTAGAATTAGAGCAGCTGAAAGAACAGAGCATATAAAGACAGATTTGTTGTCGAACTTCACTCAAGCATTTAATGATTGCACTGGCTTTATCATGGGAGACACTACTGTAGCTGCGGTGGTTTTCCAACAAAACCTGAACTTACATCATGTTTTCAGCTCAATTTTCCTTATAACTTTGTAGAGAGAAAGAGAGAGATCAGTCAGTTACTTTTACATCAGAAAATTATTAATTATAACAGCATTTCCATCTTGAATTGATGTGTGTGCTTTTCACGGCAGCCAATATGCTTTTTGTATTGAGTCTGAGGTAATGTGCCATGGTTGTTCATCATTTTGAAGCAATTCATCCTGAAATTCTGCCTTTAATGTGCTTCACAGGGAAGAAAGATAAGAAAGATGGACTTTACCTATAAGATCTATACACAGTGTTTGTCCTTAGAGTCACTGCACTGCTCTCCTCGATGCACTGTGTGCTTAGTGTACTTCAGGTATTTTAAAGAATGAGTCATTGCATAATTTTTTATGTGCACCAAACCACATTCCCCACAGTGTGACTCAGATAATGACTAACATGTTAGAATGAGACATAGCAGACTACTACATTTCATACACTCAATTTTTTTGCAATTAACCTTTCGCACAAACTTGACAACAACATCTGTTACTTATCTCACATGCTTCAATTAAGTTAAGTCGTTGTATAAGCCGGCCACAGTTGTGCTGGGAATCATTAACTGTCAGATTTACACTTACTTCACATTCCTCACTGACTGCTTTTGTGATACTGGACTCATCTTTTGGAAAGACCCGAAAGAAAATTAAAGTGGAACTCTACCTTGAAAAATAAATCACTAGCACATGGAGGAGGTTTTTACGCACTGGAAAGACAATGCTGGTTGGATTTGTTTTCTGAACCTAGACCCAGGGACTGTGAGGAACATTCTGTTGGATTTTACTCCATAAATTGATTTGACAGAGATGGTCCTCTCCGTGTAACTTTTATTTATTGACTGCTAAAGTTTAGAGCATAAAAGTTCAGCATGAAAGAATAAAGTGGATGACGTCACAAAAAGGTGACCAAAATTAAAAATTGAAAGGTCCATCATCTTGAATAGAAATAGAGATTTTAAAGTCCTATGGGCTAATGTAAGTAAACTACTTAACACAATATAACTCACTCGTCTAATAGTTCTTAGATATTTTCATCCAGAAATGTCACCTATTCTATCTTTAAGATCTTCTTTGCCTGTGTCAGTTAGACTTTCCTCGATAAATAGGACTGCTAATGGGTATTAGTATAGTCTGCTAACAGTGTTTACATTCCCCTTTAAATGAGTCCACCAAAAAGAACAGGCCTTATATAGACAAAATCCACCAGGTGCGGCATATGAACTTGTCCCATAACTAAACAAAGGAGATTGCTGAGATATAATCAATGTAAATGTATTTTTTTTTCCTTCAGACATGAAATTCTTGAGTCTGTCAGTCTGCCTATACATTAAAGAGAAAGTACAGTGATAATAAGTGCTGGCAGCTCCTGCAACACAAACACCATGGGTGTATGTGTAGATGACTGCGTGAAAGCGTCCCTATTCCCTCATGCATTGCATCTATCTAGATAACGTACGCATGCCTGCAGAGTTAGTTTCAATCACACAGCTGAAGACATTCATACAGATCCATGTTTTTTCTACGCGGGCCTCAGCCGCAGGGTGCACTGCAGTCTGACAGAGAGGATGAGGCGGACGCCACTGCAGCTGTGACTGCGGTCAGTATGTGCCAGAGCAAAATTCAGTTTCTGAAAAGTGAGAGGCGATGTGTATGAAGTGATTCTACAGGACACACGTGCAGCAGACATTGCATTAGATAGTCAGCAGAGTTCTTGGCAGTGTCTTTTGTATCCCACAGTCAACTTGTGTTCACTCCAAAACGTTAATAATATGATGTCAGTCCTCATCTCTTTTCAAGAGCCAGACTGAACGTCTGTACAAAATCATCAAATTCATCCAGTTCTTTAGGATTGATGTTAACTTATTACGTATTTTCCATGCAGAAACTGGGTCAAAAACTTAAATATCTGAGTCCTTTTTTTTATTTGTAAATCAGAGAATGTTCTTTTTGCAAAATATTTACAACAAAGGCATTAAAGGGCAGAAAGACACTCTCCCTTTCTTCTCTTTCTGCAGTACGAGACTACTCCGTGATGCAGAGAAGGCCCAGAGCATCGTGGCCACCTGTCACCTGAAGCCATATATTACAACACTCACTTCTGAAGAGCAGCAAAGAAGCAGGTTGAGGTTGTGTCATCTCCAAGGATCACGCTGTTATTTTACATCAGCCTGCTGTAAGAGCTGTAATCACTCTCCCTGCACTCACGGATTGAAGTATAAACACTTCTGCAGTGTGTTCACGAGATGTCTGCTTCTCAAGCAGCTGCGCAGAGAACACTGTTTTCATATCACATGAGAAAATTAAGGCTCCATAGCGAAAACTGAACTAGTGAGGATGAAGTGTGACTATGACAGGAGAGTTTCTCTGATTGGATCGACGCTGAAAAACTAAAGTGTACAGTACAGCAAATGAGCAACCGAAGATTACCAAGATTTGTGACAATTAAAAAAAATCATTTTATGAAAGTAGTAGTCTCCACTGCAACCAGAAAATGACTACTGAAAAAAAAAATTCTCATGGTTGTGCTAAAGATTATGCTCCACATTATGCTTCAAAATTTTGCAACACTAGATATGCGGTGGTGTGCCAATGGGGTGTGTGGTATCTAAAGCTCATAAGGCCATGGACACACATGCACACACCTAATTTACACTTCTGATTGCTTCAAACTCAGTAGAAATAACAAACACCTTTGAAGTCTATTATCACAGACTTAGGAATGTTTAAAAGGGACTTGTGTAAAATATGTACAAGAAGAACCTTTTAAGAGAGCATTTAAGATGGTCACTGCAATCCCAGTTCAAAACACTGTAGCTCGTTGGCAGCCAGATTCCCAAAGCACGGAAGGAGCTGCACATACATACGTTGTTTACACTATCATCACACACATCCACAACTGTCACACTGTCTACATCATTTTTTTTTTAATCATTAAACCGCTTTGGTTTAATGTGTCAGGAGCAGCAGCAGAGAATCATGACATAATGAGAAGGCCATTAATTTCTTTCCAGTCTTCCTGTATTATAAGTAAAATGTTCCATATACAGTACGTCTCAGTGAGAGTACAGCAAGGTTCCAGGACTGTGGGAACTCTCTCCTCTTAGGTCCCTTCCCCACTGCTGCGGTACCATCAGCTCATGTGCAGCAGTGAAGGGCGACGAGAAGAGCAACCTGCTTGCTGGTATTCATACAGCACATAATGCTGACTAAGCCAGTGGCTGAGCCACCGCATGCCCCGCTCAGTCCCAGTCAGACCGACTCGGCCTCTTCACCTGCAAGGAGCCCAGGCTGAGAGAGTCTGTGTCACAGTGAGCTGGGGGTGGATGGCCAGTAAAAAGTAATGAGAAGAAACAGGAACATCATGTTTCATGTCCAAAAGGAAGAAAATCCCACTTTAGGAAACTTCTCAGTGAAGTGAGCAGATGCTCTACAGATGATGTGAATTGTTAGGTATGAAGAGACACGATAATTTCATTGTAAACCACTTCCAAGTTTCTTGGAAATGCTCATTCTCACTTAGCAGTGCAATGATTTGAACAATGACACAAACTCTCTCCTCAGTAACCAGAGCACACACACTGCAAATGCTGTTTGAGAAAGACTTGTATGCGTTGATGCACAATAAATCTTTCACCTCTGAATGGATATTTGAAGTTACACTATATACATATGTATATTCTGACATATATTTATGGGTGAATACAGAATAAACAGCATAGCAACATATAGTAAACTAGACAGTATCTAAAATTAAAAGTGTGGTTTGGTTTTGACCGAAAAGTTTTTGTCAGTTTCATTTGGGTTACATGAACATGTTTAAAGCGATATAGTCATACCGATGCCCAGAAAAAGCAAGGCATAACATGATTTATGCATTTCTCATCCTCTTCTCTGTAGCTTCAACATCATGTTTTACCTCTCCAGTGTAGTTGGCAGCCTGGAAGCGAGCAGTAACTTACCAGTGAGAAAAAGTTTGTCAGACTCGTGGTAATTTGCAGAACAGGCCCTTGAAAAGTTCAGCCTGCGAGTTTGCATATTTTTAAAAAATTGAGCGCGGCAGGGATACATGTGAAAGTGGCACTCTCCCTCACACATGCAATGAAAACCAATGTTGGTCCTGTGTTTCATTTGAGTTGATATGCCTTTTCCTCTCCATTCGATATGCTTTGGTAATTTATTGCTATTATTATAGGAACCTGGGGGAGGAGCGGGGACACCTGAGGCACATGTGAAGACTTGATTGGATTTTTTGTGGAAAACACAGATTGTATGATAAAGGGGTCAAGTCATTTTTCTGTAATAAAACACTCTCAATTAGCAACATACAAACACAACATACATTTTTAGGCTCAAGCAGCCCCAGGCTTCCCATGGAGACAGACCCTGACATAAACAAGCATAAAGTTTGACCTTCTTACCCTGTCCCCTTTCATGCCCCGCTGCCCCTTTTCCTTGATGCACCCACCAGTGAAGGTGATACATTTCTAAACCCCACAGTTTCTGGGGGGGAAAAAGTGGAGGGAACTGTCTCGCAAACTAAATAGCTTAAGAGAGAACAGTCTCGGAGGAGTCGCTCATGTGCAATGTATTCCATATGCTCCCTCAGAGGCCAAGAGGGACCATATACCTCACATCTGGCTCAGACCACCTATGCTATAGCTGACATATTCCTCCTCAGACCATCAGGAGGAGGCTGGCCTTGTCATTGATTTCCTTTTTAGTTTCTAATCTAAAAACCTACAGGGACAGTAAGTTTATATATGATCAGGCAAAACAGACCTAAATAGGATTGCATATTCACCAAAATTACATCATTTCTTTTCGTAACTTTTCCATTCATTTTAGTCTTAAATATACACTTAATTGTCAATCAATACATTTCCAAAGTATGATTTAGTACAAATAGATTATGCTTCATATCTACGTTTGTTCCTCATTGTTCCACGTATTTACTCCTTTGACAATATTGTTTCCCATTATTTAAACTGTTTATTTTACATACACATTTTTCTCAAACCATGCAAACAAGGCCCAAATGTAAGTTGACCTAAAATCATGAATAATTTTTAAAATCGCATCATATTCATGTAATAGAAACTTTGTTATATAATAATATTCTACTTAATGCAACATTACAGTTCAATTTAGTATAATTTAAACTGGGTTTCTTCCATTCTTTATTTATCACTGTTGGTAAAGGTTTATGAGTTAGTTGAACAGTTACCAGATATTTTACATTTCCTTTATTAGACTGCAAACAAGGCTCCTTGTGGTCTTTGGTTTAGGTTTTAATCTAGTGTGCTGCAAAGGGACTTTTCCTATCAAAACAGTACATGATCGTTTTTGAAACTTTCTAAAAGCTGGCTTTCTCAGTGGCATGGTGGCGTGCTGAACTGCGCTGCACGGCTCGTTGGAAATGAGGCTGTAGACGCTGGTGTTAACTGAGGACATAGTGTGTGTGTGTATGGGTGTGAGACAGAGAGAAAGAGAGAGAGACAGATCTGCCTGCTGAGGCTGTCATGCAGACAGCCTGACACTCTGAGGTACACTCAGGTCACCACACTTGAGAACTCTTCTAAAAGGTGAACTATATATTCTCCCTCCTACTTTTTTTTCAGTCTCCGAGGAGAAGACTCCTTTGCTCCTCTCTGCCTCTCTCTCTCCACTCCCTCACTTTATTACCTCCGTCAGCCTTAATTTGAATTGATGGGGTGGCTGTTGCATGACAAGACACATGTCTGGGCCCCTGCGTGAGAAGGCTGGCTCCGTCTTGCTGGGGTTGTTTCCTTTGCGTGACCATGTCCCTCCCTCTGTCACTGCTGGCACCTCCCATCCACTCCACCCCATCCCCCACGTCCACCCCCGTGACCCTGTTCATGCCCTTGTTGGTTCCTGTATTTTTTTTTGTTTTGTTTTGTTTTTTCCCCTAGCTGCCCTTGTGAAAAGAATGTTCAGGCAGGGGTCATCTCTTAAGTGTAGGTGGAGATGATCATGGTGGTGGTGTTGTGTATGTGTGTGTGTGTTGGTGTGGAGACAATTCAAAATGGGGGGCAGTAGTAGGACGGGCAGCTGAAGAGCTCAGTGCTGGTTCCCCATTGTAACTAGTTTTGAGGAATGACATGCACGGGCAGGTCACTCAGAGTTTACTGTCCTGCTTGGTGTCCACAGAGCGCTCAGGAGAAAAGGGAGCACGCGAATCGTGTCAGTGTATGGAGATTCAACTCGTTCCCACTGATGTAATCCAACAAATGCTCACTCTAACGTTCATGTCTCTGCAGATTCCCTCTCCTGCCAAATTTCCCCTTTTGTATTCTGAATGGAAATATGAATATAGATAGGAGCAATGGGACAGGACTCACACATCTGCAAAACAGAGTTCACACAAGGCAATTGTGTTCAATAAGCACTTGCCACTTAACCAGCATAGACTGTGCACTGCAGACACACATGAGAGCGAGGAAAACCTGTGAAGAACTAACTAGTAATTGAATCACATTGCAAACGGTTGCCAAAGTTGGTCATGCCACAGTAACTTTACTCAGAAAAATGGTTTAACAGTTAAACAGAGGAATTCCAGCACTGCCCTTTGAAAGGGCTTTTCTGTTTCAAATGGTTCCACTGTTGTAAAGAAGCCCCACAGTAGCAAGACGACAGTTAGGACACAATTACTTTTTCTAAAAACCAGTTTTGGACAAAGTAAGCACCCTTGCTTAAAAACACAGTTGTCTTTGTTATTATCGTCTTTGTTTTGGATATGGAATAATGCGGCTCTTTCATGCCATAACTACAACCATCTTATTGATAAATAATAATTAAAAAACATAATGAAAAGAAGGTTTAAAGGACCAGTACGAACATGTTTTTTTTTACCATTACACTGTTGAGTCAGCTTTAATGGCATAATAACAGGTTTCAGCAACAATGTTGTGTATACCAGATTAAACATTTAGTTGTATTTATGCGGGTACACCTTATTAGTAAGAATTGTCAAATTGGTCAAAAGTGATGTCAAAAAAATGTGACATACTGTATATCATATGAACTGAATTAGTGAGAAGCCCAAAAATGGCGAACTCAGTTCTTTCTGCAGAACTGATAATTTATGGGAGGCTCTTACTTCCTTCTTCCAAGGTTTATGTAAAGCTACTTGTGAGCTTTTAAGAACCTGTTCAACAGTTCCTCTCAAGTGATGAATTATACACTAGGATCAACACTGATATTGGTCTAAAGCTGAGCCAAATGCTGCTAAATGGAGCTAATTCAGTCCAAATCAGCCCAAGTGTCAGGGCTTGTAGTTTTTTCTTTAGTGCCAGGACATGGTTCAGTGCTCTAATTCAGTCCAGATCAGTCCAAATTGACCAGTCCAGTCCAATTGATCCTTTCACAGGGTAAGAATGGCCCAATTTTCCCTCTTTTGTTTGGCTTTTTAATATTGATATGATGACCACTTGCTTTCTAAACTGTCAAACATTTGTAAATGTTCCACTCCAGTCTCCTTCTGTAAGTTAAGTCACATTTTATTTCTTTAGCACATTTAAAATGAACCTCACGGACCAAAGTGCTATATAAACAAAACACATACATCAGACATGACTATATGGCAAAAGAAACAATGAAACATTGTCAAAAAGTAAATTAGTAAAAATATGCTACCCATGCTCAATTATAAAGCTTTCACATGTAAAGGCAGGCTGCTCCACTACTGAAAAAGCCCTATTGCCTCCACTTTGGAGCCTGGATATTGGAATGTGCAAGAGCAATTAGTTGGTTGATCTCTGAGCTCTGGCTTGAGTGTGAGACTGTAAGAGTTCTGTCAAATAAGGTGGTAGTAAACACACACTCCTAAACTGTGTTGGCATTGGCCATAAATCAAGATGTGTCAGTGAATCCGAATAATTCTGAGATACGCCAGACTGGCTCAAACCTCACAGGTCTGCTCAGAACTATGACTTTGTCCATTAAGCATTTTGCAATAATTAGATGAATGAGGCTATTGAACTTGCAGGAGAAAACAACATGTAAACACATGTGGTCTTAATTTTCTTGATGCAAACAGTCTCCGTTGTGTTGACTTTACCTTGTTTGGTGGACAGCCACTGGCTCGGCGCAACACAATATTGTGAGGAGGTGTGGGAAAAGACTTGATATATTTGATTTAATTCAAAGATTAAAGTGTGCGCACACACACACACACACGCACGCACGCACGCACGCACGCACATAGACCCTGATGAACGTTATGAGCGTAGGCAGAGAAGTAGGGAACATCATGTGATGTCACTTCCCGCTAATCCCTTTAAGTCCACAAAGAGACACGGTGAACAGCAGCATGATGAGGCCCATAAATCAAGACGGATGTCAGGACAGGAGCATAACCCAGCCCAACATAGTCACAAATGTGTTCCAGATTAACCTCTGCCACTGCCTCGGTCAATACCTCTGCTGGGATGGAATTCTTTAGTGCAGTCAAGCTCTGGCCATTGGGAGTGATGCTTTGCTGTAAACACAGACTTTAGGGAGTAGTAGTGCAACAGAAGGGAGTTCAATAATACCCCATTCCTGCAGGTCAAAAACCACATACTACCAACTCGCCACCAGCTGACTTTATTGGTAAACTGTAAGAGGAACATAAGGTAAATTGACACACCAGGACAAGGACAGCTAGATGTCCAATTAAGTAATCATAGCTCACACTATGCATAGAAACGTATTGAGCGTTCTTCACTCTCTGTTTCTGTGTTACTGACAAAAAAAAAAAAGAAAATCGCAACAGAATTTTGAAATGTGAAACCCCTGTTTTATTGCATGCACTGAATGGTCACATTAAAAGCAGGATGTTAGGAAGATTTATTTGCTTTAAATGAACACTCATCATGCGGTTTGTCCAATGTGACTTGGTGAAAGAGCTGGACCACATACTGGGACAATACACGGATTGCTTAAAAAGAACCACATCCTTGAGTTTTGACACTGCCATAAATGACAAGAGCCATTGAGAAGATAAAAAAAAAAAAACAACCTTCATCTGCTGTTCCAGGAAACAAACTGTTTTGGTGGTCTCTCACTTCAAACTGCCACTTTACACACTGATGCAAAGACGGTTTGGTCGGCCCTCACGCAAGAGTAGATCTCTGCTCTCTGCTTTGGTCTCCTCATGTGATTTTAGGCCATTTATTTACACGCAAGGATATATTCTCACATTTAAATGTGTTGAGGACGGCACTGTGAGGGTATGACAGAGGAAACAGACAAGAGACCACGGTGCTTGTGCAACAGTATAACTGACATCAGGATGCATACAGTACTATATACAGATACTGCAGATATTGTACACATCACGTACTGTGGAAACACAAACACACATTTGTCTCAAAAAAAAAAGCTCTATATTGCAAAATGCTCTATATTACATAATACAGAACAATCCATTAAGAATATATTAATAACTTTAAGACAGGTTGAACTGATTATTTTTGTTCCCACTGTGGAAAAACAAGCTGCAAAATCAAAACAATGACATATCAACATACTTGCCATTGTTTATTTACTCAGGTAGCGGATGCTATCTTATATTTATAGTCATATTTCACACCACCAGATGAATCTAACTTGAACATGCACTTCCTTTTAACTTTGTTTTGGTTTCAGCGAACCTCCGAGAGGGAAATAGCTGCTCAACATGCTGTGTTCACTGACCTCTGTTTGTAGTCGAAGAGGCTTAATAGTAGCAGTAATAGTGTCAGTAACTGTAGACACTTTTGACGATTCCCACCGCAGATGCTGTTCAGCGAGGAAAGTGAATCAGTCCTTGTAGTAAACTCTCCGTCACTGTGGAAGCAAATACCGCAGCTTCATCAAGAGTGAATTTTAAAGGCCCAACAGCAGCCAAGTCAATAGCTTGCAACCTAAGCACAGCATGAATGAATCCAGACAGCTTTAGCTCCTTAACCATAAGCTTTCATGTCTCTTCAGTGTGGGACCGAGCTGGTAGTTATGAGGTTTGTTAAAATCCAGTTTGAATTAACACACACTTCGACATTAGATGCACTGCTTTTAAGGAACAATGTTGATATTCAAAGAGATTTAATATTTTATGGATTGGTCACTATTACACAATATTTATTTATTTACTATGCTATTTTTAAGGGCTGGGTCATAGTTACGACCTTAACCACATTTTGTACCAGTGGAGAGCGGCTTTTTGCACGCATGCATGTGTATATACGCCTGCAGCTCTGTTCATACTGAAGTCCGCCTAACCACATCCAAGATTCTTCTACATGTTAAAGTGTCAAGTATTTAGGGTGACCTACTCTGTGGAAATTAATGTTACTGGTAAAACCTGTGTTTGTCCTACTATTTAATGTCAAAAATATCTGCTGTGAAAAAAGGTCTATTACATACAATATAGTACAAGAACAACTTTCAGTTACATTATTCCAATCAAATGCCAATGATCACTGAATATGACAGACATAAAAACAACAAAGCCGGCGATGCAGTGAGACTTTTGTTATGTTTGTGTTGTGCTGTAGGGATATGTGAACAATCCACAGAGACTCTATAGTGTGGATTCCTATGGTCTGCATGGATCGGTGCAGAAATGGACAGAGAAGGACATCGACATCACGCAGACCTTTGGGGAAAACAATTAAAATGAAGTTGTTTGATGTATGTTCTGTGGCTGCTGTGAAAAGTCCTTTTGTTTTATTCCAAAAGATTGATACCAAATATAATAAGAGCCCATCTGTTTGTTTTTTCTTTTTTATTATTCATCTTCTCTGATGGTGTAACAGAACAATTTGCCAAGGAATTCCTTTTGCTTTATTTTTGCATGCAAACTCCAAACTCTTTGCATCATGATAAGGATGGTTGTGATTAACCTGGAGATGTTTGATGGACAGTTGTGTGAGAGCTCTTTCTCAACTTTATAAGGCCCACTGCCTCCCATCAGTGAGCGAGTGATGAGCGGCTGAGGTCACAGTGAATGGAGAAGCCCATTACGTGACATGAATATGAATGGTCCTTCATGCTGTTGGACATGGCGTGAGAAGACGAGACAGGCAATTGTTGGTCGAAGAATCAGAGGTCAAGTTTTCATTGTGAGTTATACAGCCCCCCCCTCATCCAACATTGCCCCCCTAGCTGATGAGAGATGTTAATAGGCAGCAAAGACAAACCTTAAACAGAGTTCCAGGTCTCAGGCAAGACAGTTAATCCTAGTCAAGTGCTGTGTATGCGTCTGCAGCCATCTGGCCAACTTTCCTGAATTACAACAAGGTGGTGTGTTGTTTGGAGAGTTTCCCAAGCCACGACCAGTAACCTAAAAGCACCTTGGATCTTTTTCCCCGTTCTCTCCTTCTTTTCCTGCAGGAAGAGGCCTCGACCTGAAAAAGTAATAGAGATCCTCTGACAAGCTGCGAAAGCCTATCATAAATCTGCACACTTAAATATGGGCCCTCAAATCTATCAGCCTGAGCGCTTTCAGTCTAGGGGCCACATCATGACATGCGAGGAGGTGGGGTTGCTCACAGGTGCCTCTGCTCCAAGACTTATGGCCGGTGCTCCCCCTCTCTGCTGTCACGCAAGCCCTGCCCTGTGCCTGGACCTCAACCTGATTTTACTGCAGCCTGCGGGGAAACCAGACACTACAAAGAGCCCGGGCCCACATCAGTTTCACAAGCAAAGTCATTAGGAAATAAATAATTTCGTGGAACAATGGAAGGAAGAAGTAGGGTGTTAGGAAGGGAGATGCCCTGACCCCTCTAACATTGGCCAAGCAGGAGCGTATGATTTTGAGTCCAATTAGTTTTTATTATTATTTTTTGTGGAGAGTCACATATTACGCATACTTTGCATTTTAATCTTTCGAAACTACATCCTTAGCATGCAAAGAGTAACCCTATCTTACAACAGCACTGGTACAGTATAATCCTGAGCCTCTTTCATAATAAAATTAGCCAAAAAAAAAAAAAAAAAAAAAAAAAAGGCAATTAACACCATTTCCATTGTAAGTGGTTTTTCTGCCATGTGGAATCTTTTCACCCCTGCATCACTTCTGGCACATCTGTGTCAATTTTTACTATCACAGATGTGCCAGAAACAAAACAAATCGCCGAATGAAAAAAAAAACAACTTCATAGCCCTCACTGATAAAGTTATGGTGGTTACTACTTTACATCTTTTAATTCGGTCTTTCTTTAAATTGTTGGTCTAAATGATTAATGAGCTAAATGATATTGAGGGCTCTCCCAAGTTTTAAAATGTAAGAATTACTAGAAACATTAATGAAATGGTAATGGCAGGACGTCATTTGTAACAAAGGACAAAGTCCCGGCAGCAATTTGGGAATGCAAAGAAGAAATATCCAAACAAACAGACATGTAAACAACCAGCATCCACTGACTAAAACTGAAACTAAAAAGTGCCGACCAAGTTGAGGACATAATAATAATAGAGATAATAATAATCAACAGGTCCATGAGTCATGCCATACATGTCAGACATCAGTTTTTCATGTGCATAAAAGTCTGTTTTATAGATGACTGTAGTTGCATGTGTATTTAAATTTGACTTATTATACTTATTCTTCACACGCAAAGCTCCAGAAAGAGAACTTGAGACTTTATAGGTCATTTGAGATTTGCAATTTGGCTTTTACTGGGCAGGATTCGGTCCAGACTGTTTAATAAAATACATGCAAAAGCCGCTGTCTCTTTTCCTGCACCTTAATTATACAAGTCATTAAACTAAAACACATTCACACTTTGTCCTATGGTTAGGAACACTATTATTATTGTTATTCAAATTCTACTAAAGCCTAACGAGCTCCCATCTGGAAACTGAACTTTTGAGGAACGATGTATTTGCTCATGCTGAAACTGACCTCTTCTGAGAATATGCACCGTCTCAAAGAGGCAGAATCCCCCTATGGTCTTCCCAGATTTCTTAGCGTATTAGAGATGCATGCATTTTGTTGCCTTGTGCTGTCATAAAAATGTGAAAATTCACGACAATGTGTTTTCTCTTTCAGTTTTTCAGCCACATTTCCAATTTGGCGACAGACAGTTTAATGGGACTGTGGTGGAACTGAATATTTTTCACTCTTCTCGACTGAAATGCAGTTTGAGACACTTATTAAAATGTTCCCAGAATCCACAGCATGAGGACATCTGTTCACTTATTGAGGACATCTTTTCATTTATTCCTTTGAGATGCCAAGATTTATGTTTTTTCCAAAAACAGTAAGAACCACACATTGATTTGTGACTCAATAAATTGATTGATAAAGAAAATTTTGTTTCTGTTGAAACTCTTCAAATTGATACTTTTTTTCTGAAGCTTTCTATCTTTTTGGTATCGGTGCTCCGATTTGTAACCACAGCTTGTAGTAACTTTAGTTTACAGATGAAGTGTCGGCTGTGGCTTACCAAATGATCTGTAACATACCGACACACAAGGGGATATCATTGCAGCCTGCGGTGCTCTGCATGAAGGGCTTGTTTTAGAGCAACACAAATCAGATGTGTGTGGCAGTAATTACCCTAGTTCTAGGGCTGGCACGCTGTGGTCATTCAGAAGATTAATCAGACATAGATAAACAAACAGACATGATCTACACGCCCAGAGTTCTGCATGAGGACAGAAAAGTCTGGTGTCAAATTAAGATGCTAAAACTGCTCACGCTTTATTTTACAAAAAAAAGCACACATTTGCCTGAGTTGTAACTCTCAGGAGTTATTTCATCCAAATAAAAACACATTAAAAGCTCAAACAAATGGTCTGACAACTAAAAATGAATGACATTATTAATGATGTAAGATTTAGTCTGTTGTGAATACAGAACACTAAATCAGATTTTTATCATGCCAGGCATGAAGAAGAAATACGCAAATAACTGGATAACAACACACAAAAATATGATTCTTTTATGAATGTTACTCTCTTAATTTAATGCTATAAATGTGAGTTAAATGCAGTTATATTTCAGTTTCAACACCCTGGCTTCTTATCACTGTAGGTATTCATGAGCTCATTTTTTTTGTCGGCCAGTTAGAGCTCTCGGCACCAGGGATACTGCTCTCTGTAGGCACATGGTAATTATCTGCATGCACGCAAAGTGCTAGCTGGCTGGTTTGGCCCCCAACGCTACACACTACACTATACAAGACTTCCTTTCACCTTGTACCCCCTGAGTTTTACCATCCGTGGTTGACATGACAACCACTTCAGTCATAACAGGATCAGATTTTTCTTCCTCAACTTTTCGTGCTACATTCCAGTGTATGAGTGAAGCTTTGATTCCAGAGGACTATATGTATTCAGAGTGAATCACAGCCTTGCAGCCTCTACAGGTTTCACAGTGAGTGAGACTGGGGCTTTTAGTCATCGGCTCAAATGACTTCCAGGAGACCACGCCATCTCTGCTGACAGTGCTGAAGTCAATTAGGATATTGTTTTTTCAATGAATGCAACTGGAAGTAGACATTTCATGTCAGGGTAGTCATTCAGTCATGAGGCATTTTTCATGACTAAAGGACTAAAGGGACACTATACCAGCAACTCGTTCATGAGAGGTTCTTGCGGACTATTTGAAATAAAATGCTGCCCTCAAGTGGCAGATTAATCTCAGGCATGGAGTGGTTTCTGTCCGTTCCAAAAAGCACACACAGTGTAAGTTATATCTTTTAAAGAGATGATTTGATGAAGCTGTGTCGCTGGTACGCACTGTTAATTTTTGAAATATTAGCCCCAGCTTCCCCCACGAGCCTCATGTGGAGGAGAATGTGGTAGAAGATGGACGGATGGATGGATGGATGGATGGATGGATGGATGGATGGATGGATGGATGGATAGAATTGTAATAATAAAATCTAAATTTGGCTGTTAGAGTTTAGATTGTTGTGGGTCAGGTCTGATGTGCTGTTCTGTTTCCATTGTGGGCTACACTCTTTTGCAGTGTTATGATGAATATAATGAAGATGATGAATATGTTTACTCACAGTGTTTAATGGATTTATGTAACCCTATTTATTACTGATTTAGCCGTGTATCGCTCTTCTAAACTCCAAGCTCTCATATCACCACTTGCTGTAATGTTATATTTGGTGTTTGTATAATTTATGGGGAGGAGTTTAGTGAGCAGCTCTTATTAATATCAGTCACTGCACTGGCTACTTTGTGAGAACTGCAATATTATTGCCATTTATAATAGACAGATAGTTTTAACAGATAGTTAACATCCTTCCATCCATCCACAGGAATGAGATGTCTGACTTGGTCATGACACACTTTTTTAAAACCAATGGAATGTGTGCGTGTAGAATCTCATTCTTCCTGTATAACAGTTATCCAAAAGGACATTTTACCTCTCATCCAAGACGTGTATTCAGTTTTTTAATCTATTTTTCATGTGTACTGTAGAGTAAGCTGATGTGGCATTTAAAAGCTTTGGTACTTTTATGATTTTATACATATTTAAGCAACTGTGAATTTTTTAAAAAAATGAAGCAGGTTAAATATGCATTAAGTGCCAGGTTAAAAGAGGTAACAGTCTCACTGTATGGTAGTTGTTTAGGTTGAACTAAGAAAATTGACCAAGAGGGGGCACTCTTTCACTGTAGTGTTAACGTTAATCAGAGATGTCTGTGTAACAATAATTACTTTTGTCTCAAGACATTAGACGTTTAAGTTATAAGACAGAATATCACCAGCTAGGCCAGTAAAAAATATTGACATTTTTTGCCTCATTTACACACACAATAATCATTCATATATAGTTTTATATGCTGCTTTAGTTGGCTTATACAAGTAGTTTTTCTAGAAAGGGAAGAAGGGAAGAGAAAAAGAATTTGGAAGGGTTTGGAAATGTAATGGGGTTCATCTATGTGCTCACATCTTTACATGGTCCTGTTTTTTGGCTGCCATTAACCATAGCTTATACATTAGAATTCATCATAAATGCAGATACAACTGCTGCCAAAAACGTTAAACTATTCCTTTTAGATAGTTCCATTTGGATAGTTGGATATTTTTGGGAATTACACTCTTCCCCACTGGTTAATATACGACTGCAGCTGGTTCTCTTCCTACCTATGTTAGAGAAGTATTGCTCAACCCTTTTAAAACTTGATTTCAAATTGACAGCCAATATTGCTGATGGCTTCACCCTCTTACCCTCTTACTAAGTCACAAGACAATGTGACTTAGGCAATTTTACAAGCTTTTCAAGATGGCGGTTGATTCAAGAAGAAGAAAATTCCATGATTCAGGGCTCCTCCCATATTGGTAGGTGAAGATGTTTACAATATACGCTAGGGTATAAATATTGCCTAGTCCTTTTAGTTACATTTTCAGTTTAGGAATTTAGCTAAAAAGCACAAAAAGTGGAAAGGCTTCACAGCTGTGTTCCATGAGGAGAACTATTCCGTATTTATTCCACGCAAACATCAGTGTGATGTTTGTGTTTCATTCAAACATGGGAATATCAGTAAGGCTGCACACAGTATGACACACATGTCACGAAGTGTGACTTAATTTTCAAGAAGGATGAAGCGAGGCAAGAGAAATCCCAGGACAAGGATTCTGTTAATGAAGAGAAGTCCGTTTGGACAATAAACTTGCAAGCTGTGCTTCTGTGTCCAAAAACCCAAGCCAGCAGCCTGTATTACAGAACAAAGCTGCAGGTCCACAACTTTACCCTTTTCAACTTGAGAACAAAGGAAGGCTACTGCTACGTTTGGGACGAATCAGAAGGTGACCTGTGTAGCGAGGTATTTGCACATCTTCAGTATCGTCATTTTGAAGGTGTGATCAAAGGCCATCCAGAACTCGAGGAGATCATAGTGTGGAGCGACGCTTCCGGTCATCAGAATTGCAATGTATGTGTGGCGAATGCATACTCTGAGCTTGCAAGGAAATATGAGGTACTAATAACACAGAAATACCTTATTGCAGGTCATACACAAATGGAGTGTGACAGCATGCATAGTACTATTGAACGCAAAATAGTTGCAGATATCTTCACCCCAAGAGACTATGTCATTATACTCCAGACTGCAAGAATCAGGCCATCACCTTACCATGTGAATGTGCTCGAGCACGATGAGTTCCTGAAACTGTGCATGTGAAGGCAAGGTCCATTTCAAACTGTCCTTGTCAGAAGCCTCTGTGTGGGAAGAGCTGCCACAAAGGGTACAGGTGCCAAATGGGCCAATGGCATGGATAAGATTGTTTCCATGTGCTCTTCCAATCAAGGAGAGGAAGTTCCAGGACCTCCAGTCAATGAAAGCCATCATGCCTGTCGAGTGTCATCACTTCTTTGACAATTTGCCACACTAATAGGCATCAGTTAAGAACCCAGAAAAGAAGAGCTGCAAGAAGTGAAGAAATGCACATGCCTCCACAGCATTATGTTTAGTTAGTTTGTTAGTTATGCTTTATTCCTGACAGAGCAGAAGGTTTAAAATTGCCTGTCACAAAGGCATGTTCGAAAATTTGCCTAAGTCATTTAATTCTCTCATGTTCCATGTTTGACTGACCTTGTTGTTTGTATGTCAGGAGGCATCTGTTGTTATAACTGTTTTGATTAAAACTGTTAGTAAATATCATATATTCAACAAATGGTTCAGTTTTTTGTGTTTCCTGACAAATCTGAAAAAATGACTTAGGCGATTATTTTAAGAAGGCGTCGATATGTAACAGCGGACCGCGGACACAGCTACAGTGTTCTTAAATTTCCATGTAAATAACCTCAGTATGGAACGGTTATAGATAAGTTCTCTTGATATAATTTAACTGAGGTTAATAATGAAGGATGGAAGATGTTTTTGTTTAAATGTCATTGATAATGTGGCTGACTGATTACTTATAAAAATCAATCCCAAAACATGAGAGAGAGAGCTGAACAAACAGATGTGTGAGCTACAAACGCAGTCTAGCTGACCATGAATTAATGGATGACAGAGCTGTATCATTTGAGCTGCTTTGTGGTTGTTCACAGGTTGATAATGTCATTACAGTCAGCCTGCTAAGGCAATTAGCACCCCACCAGCAGCACTAAACACATTTAAGACCCGATCACAGTCTGGATAAGCCTGGTTTGATTCATTGATGGAGTTTTTATTGACAGTTTAGAGTTAACTTGGTGTACTGAACCACGTGGTCATCCTGGTGATGTCATTGTTATCCTCATTAATACACTTGCTTTGTTTTTAATGCTGCATTAAGTGGGCAGGTGAGAGGACATGTTTCTCAATCCATTACAGAATCCTTTGCCTGGATTGCCTTGTAAAAATATTGCGCAGATTAGACTATCATCAAGTTAGTGATGCATATAGGTGTATTAAGTGATTTGTGTAATGCTCTTAGTTCTGCCACCATTTGTCAATAAATGGATCAGTCTAAGCTACTGTGAGGTCAAAGATAATTAATGGAGTTCCTTAGCTCTTCTCTGTGTTGTTGTTTTCAGGCGTAGTTTTCTCAGTGGTTGTTGCTGTGGGGTTAGAGCCAAGAGCTCCATGCAGATGAATATTTGATGTCTCTTAATGGAGCCCCCTCCCCCATTCTGTACTTTTGTTTTTCCCACCACATGCCGAGCTGTGTGGTTAGGCATCCATTCTGCATCTTCCCCAGTGACTTTGGTCACTGGTTCTGCCATTTGACAGCTGCCTGTGATTTCATCATCAGTTGGGGGCTATCAAAAAAATGATCAGGCAACAACTGGTAGTGATGCTGACACTCCACGGTGGAACACAATGTACCACATCCACACCCCTGCTCACCCAACCCCTTTCACGTAATGCTGAATCCCTCCATGCCCAGGGAATGAACTTGCCATCACCAAGGTCAGCAAATCACCTGTTATCAATAACAAAGAGACAGCCTAATGTTAAACATTATAACACCATGCCACATACATATGGATGTGTGTCAAAATTTAAGTCCAGCACTGTTGCCATCAATCCTGCTGACAAGATTAAGATCTTAATTTAGGTGTGACATGGTCAAGCATGTCATTCCAATTAGAAAAGTGACAGTGATGCAGGGCAGCTATGCGTGTGCTCGGTGACCTCATCCTCTATACAGTGCAATCCATAACTATTGGACAGAGAGTTACCACCCACTTGTGTTTCATTATTGGCTTGGTAATGTAAATGGAGCTTGTAATCAAAGTGCTCGCCCTCCTCCTGCTGGAATGTGGGAAAGCTGAGGACATGTGTGTATGTGTGGTGTGTGTTCAAGGCACCTGTCGATGTTGTCTTTGCAAGTTTGAGCCTGCACACACACACAAACACAGGTTTCCATGACCTCGTAGGACATTGCATTTACTTACATTCATTTCCTTACTGTAACCTTAACCATAATTACTGTTTAAAACATGTCTTCACCTTAAAATGTAGTAATTTACAGTATTGGTACTTGATTTTTTTGTCTCCCCTTAAGAAAGTTCCTATAATGTGACTGCGTGAACAGATTTAGGTCCCCACAACATAAGGAATACCAGGTACACACACACACACATTCACAAACAGCTGCTCTCTCTTGCTCTGTCAGGCAGATTTATTGGAAGACAGTGGGGTCAACACAGCATTTTCTCCTCTAGTAAATAACACTTACACACATTAAGGAATGTGTACACATACAATATTAATCACACATCAGAGCACAGTACAGTGATAGCACACTGCCAGAGAATCCACCCTGACTCTTTCTTTAGCTCAGAGTATGTCTGTCGTCCTGCACAACCATGACGGATGCGGTGGAGTGCTGAGCTCACTGATTGCTTTAGAGCCTCTGTGTAAAACCTGATCGACATGTGGCTGAAGTGTTTCACATCACACACATAAATCAGTTTAATGTAGCTCGTCTCGCTCTTAGGTTACCTAACTATGACCACAGCTCGTGCCTTCACTCTCCATGTGATTGTTTTGTGTCAGAAAGTGTGAGGGCAAAAGCATGAACGTCATTTATGTACTGTTGCCATCTTGAATAGAAAAGAAAGAAAGAAAAAAAAAACGGTCAAATTTCCCACATTAATATTTCACCACTTGTCTTTAGCAAGGTCACAGGTGGCATCCTATACTGGCCAGTGTTGTGCTTCCCTGGACCTCCACCACGCAACCAAACAAACAAAAACATGCACAGACAGACAATGTGACTGTGTGATGTGGAAAATCTCTGTGGTTGATGTTTGTCACCATCCTAGAATTACAGTAGACTCAGTCAAGGTCACCTTGTCCGGCTGACCATCTTTACTGTTTAAAGCTGCAACGCTGGTTATGGCAAGAAGAAAAGAATATTAAAGATAGATAAACACAATGATGATCATAGGGTCTTTTTTGTATCATTGTGTTGACAAGAAAACATACTACACATGGGATGAGCCTGAACTATGACATTAGTCATCTCAGGCTGTCCCCGAGGCATCTCGCCATTACATCAGCGTCTACATGCAGGTGGTGGTGGTGGCAGTGGGGGGGTGTCTTTCTCCTTCCCATGACTCAATAACTTACCCTTTCTTGTGGGTCAGCTACCATAGAACAGTAACCTTATCCCTGACCTCAGGCTGGACAGAGGAGGGTAGGGCAAAGCAGCAAGGAGATGTGATGACACTGGAGCAAGGTGAGGAGTGAGAAGAAGACAAGACTACGAAGGAGGGAGGAGGAGGAGGAGGAGGAGGAGGATGGGAGGACAGCAGGAAAATGGCCAACTAATCTTGTTTCAGGTGTGAGGTGTGGAGGCCATACTGTGGTGAGAAAGGACTGGCAGGGAGCCACAAGGATCAAAGATTACAAACAGTGCACTCAAAGGGTGTCAAGTGGGAGACACGTCTCAGTCTCAGAAGAGTGTGAAGAAGTGAGGAATAAAAGCAGGAGAATGTGGAAGTGCAGGTGATGATGGGTCACTGGGGGATCTGTTGAGAGTAGCAGGGAGGTGATAACAACTTTTTTTTTTTGTTTGTTTACACAGGGGTCATTAGTTTAACTTTTTGTTCCTGTAAAGTTTCACCATGATGTGAAAATACCTTAAGCCGCATATCCACTAACATTAGTGGGCATTTCTGAACCCGAGTGAACCTGCTAAAAAAAGGGGGAAAAATGAAAATTTGCCAAAAACAAAATGAGTTGTGGGAAGAAGAAAACAACACAGTGAATGAAGATGATGACACTCAGCAGAAACGTTTTAAACCTTTGATTAAACAGGTGTTTTTGACCAGTGGGAATCAGATATTATTTAGTTATGTTGAAGAAATAAGTGTCAAAAGAAACCAGTGAATGTGCACTCCACCACATCCCTTTTTGGGGCATAAAGATAAAGAAATGATCTCACCTGGTGAAATGCCAACAGATACACTTTAATTATGAATTCATGACTTCATCATACGGGGTTAGAGTTACATACTGTAGTGGATACACTTCAAGACAGTGTGAGTGACTTGATAGATTGTTTGTGGTGTGACTTTACATGGATCGTCACTGTCTTTTACATAACCATCACTGGGAAGGTAGGGTCCAGCTAAGTGTAATAGTAAATCTACTCCCAAATGCATCATCTGGGCGTGTTAGTCCGACTTTGAGAAATTTCTTTGGTAAAATTTCAATAAGACTAGGATGTTAACACGTATTATAAAAGACATATTATAAAAACACAATGGTTGGATGTTTTCTAATGACATGTAAACATACTAACTGTCTGTCCAAACTTGTGTCATACAATGATAGACATGTGACCCTCACCCCAATGGCTCACCCTTTAGAACCTTTCTGGTTGCTTCCCTGAAGTGAGGGGTATAGACTATATAGATCCCAGCTTGACCTTAAAGAGGACTCTTTGTTAAGAGTGATGTGATCATTCCTGGGCTGTCCTCAGCTGCAGGTGGTCAGGAGCTCCCTGCTGAGTGCTGGACAATCCCAGAGTCAGTACATTAGCCTGTCAAAAGAAGCAGATTAGGCAGCCAGGAAGGCTTGGAGGGAGAGACTCCCATGTGGCCACCAAAAAACCAGCCCCTTCATCACTTCTGCTTAGCAGCTGTGAAAATGTTATAATTTTTTTGTAGCGGCTATTATCAACTCAGTCACTGTACAACCCAAGATTAATTCAAAAATGATCAGTCACAAGATGTTTGGAGGCCTGTGGGACTTGCTTGGCTTTTTTACATATATGCTCTTGTAAAAGACTGTTAGCTTTAATTGAATATATGAATGCATGTATTTACATTAACTCTGCATTATTTATACTGTATGGTTTAATCTCCCCGGGAAATTTAAAATTAATATTCATATATAAGGAAATGTCAAGGAGTTCATTAAGAAAATTTCAGCAAAACACTGGGGCAAACCAAAACATTGTTGTAATTACAATTTTGTCTGGAAGGAAATAAACAAACATGACCCTCCACCGAGCTCATGCAGGCTGCAGCAGCAGAGGCTTGAGGTGGGGGAGAAAGCTTCACAGAATAATTTGCTTGAGAATCAATACAACTGCTTTCATGTGAACTTCATGGAAGAGAACAACCAATAGAATCACACACACACACACACACATATTTGTTAGAGATTATTTCTCATAGCAGGGAGGAGGTGGAGAGTATAGTTTCCTATCGGCAAAGTGAAGAAGGGCAAAAACACAAACAAGATGTTTTTATAACAAAGACTACTTTCATTGTACAGTACATTTCCACATGGGTCTCCCCAACATAAAATATGCATGTTAATCCATATGTTGAGTCCCCTTTCCATGAATATTTTACATTCCAACCACAATGAGGGATATGACATGAAGCTTTACATTGTCTCGTAACAGTGGGGAGGTCCTAAGTGCTGTGCCAATGTCTCATTCTCTGATTATCAGAGGCATTTCTGATCAATAAATCATACCTTCTGACAAGCTACATCAAAAGATGTGAATTTTAAATGTCAGCTCAGCTGAAACCAAACTAAAATAAGAGAAAACTTTGTTGGCTACCTGAATTACAACATGAGAGAACAAAGGCACCCCAGAGGGGAAATATCGATTGAGAGCCACAGAGGTGTGGAGAGAGATCTATGTATCCAGAGTTTAGTGGGACATATGTTGGGGTTATGTGGAGGTGAGGGTTACAGGTTCAGCCTCAGCAGCTGTGGGGAAGGTTGTCTTACTTTGGTTGTGTTACTTTTGATCATGCATGAATGTACCTTTCCAAAAAAATGTGGATTTTCTGTTTAAGTAGTACTAACTACATCAAATAACAGTATTAAAAAGAAAGGGAAAAAAGATCTTTATACTGTACCTTGAGAATGTTATTTCTGGCCATTGGATTTTGTTTGATTTTCATTATCTAAATTCTCTCCCACTTGAAAGGGGACCCTTCCCCTCCATTAATAATTGACATTTTATTACTTATCCCCCTCACACCATAACAGGCATGCTTGTGCTTTGATGTGAGCCACATTCTTTTATCAGCACGGTGCTATGTATTGATCGCTGTGCAGATAGGAGTACTATCAAAGGGATTTTCCCGGTGGGGCAGTCAACACCCGGTCACCTCATACTCCTGGAATGTGGTCAAGCAGTGGTCCAGTTCACTTTTATAATTGAATCTCTTTGCGCCCTTCCTCTTTTAACTCGGGTCATCCTGTCAGCATGCTGCTTATCTGGTTAAATATTCTCAAACAACAACAACGCTGTTAAAAATGACATCATCGAAAGAGAGGGATGAGTTTGGGGGGTGGGGTCCTTTGACAAAGGGGGTTCCAGCAAAGGAAACTGTCACAGTGCTGAGACTGACTTTCCTCTGTTAAGTCCCGCTGAACATTACAGCATAATGCAAACAGTTGTGCGTTAAATAGTCTTACAGCTGATCCAAAATCAGCTCCTTAATATGTGGTTGTTAATTAATCACATAAGGAGCAGATTTTGGACTGGGATGCCATGGGATGGTCTTATCATCACGCCACAACAACAGCTCAAACGATAACTACAAAACAAAGCATTATAGTCACACGTGAGGGGTGGTGGGGAAAATGCTTAAGAGTGTCGTGAGAATGATAAGCACCATCCCATTACACGTGAGATGGATTATAATTTCGGGGGATTTAAATAATCCATCCATGTTGGCAAACACAGAATGTCTTTGTCTATCAGACTCTCACATACTGTATATAAATAAATTTTGTACATAAATCCCAGACACAGTCATTACACTAAAGGCTCGGCATTGATTGTCATTTGACACTTGGAGACCAATTGTCAAAAGCACTTATAATAAAGCACAGAACACACACAGCCATAATGAGCATATCCTATTTAACTGAAAAGAAAATGCATGGTCCATTTTCACTAGTGAACACTTAGAGACCATTAGCAGCAGTAGTGTAAAAGCCAGGCATCTTTCCATCATCAATATCCCATAAGTGGACCTCTGCATGTGCACCAAGTGCCCAGCCTCGTGAAAGTCTCCCAGGCTGATGATCCCATTGTTGTTGATGATTTGTCCAGCCTGACTGACAGTTCTTTTGTTTTCTGTGGATTAGCCAATCTGACTTCATCATGGTCCACGAGGGAGTTCACGTAACGTTGCCTGGAGTTCACCAAACGTATGTGACCCCTGCTGACTGTTGTTGGCTGCCCCAAAGCCCAGACGTCCAGACTGAGACAAGAAGGTGAAAGTGGTAACCCCACCCCACTCAAACACACGCATACAGAACACACTCACACAAAGACACATACAGTATATACATGCACATCCTAGACACACTCTCCGGCCAGTATAAATGTTTAATGAAATATACATTAAGGAGTGTTCATGGGCTGATAACTGATGTTTCCCCACCACAGCTAATATTTCAGGAGGCGGTGTATCAGATCAGGATTGAACGATTGATTTTCTATCAGGCTGCTTTTCTTCAATGAATAATTCATTGTTATGGCCTGTGACACCGTCAGTATATTCTGTTACATGATTTTCATCATGAGGTTCACTTTGGCTTTTGAAAATTACATTTTAAAATGCTAAAAATGAAATTAAACACTGATGAAACTAAATACGATATATATTTTTTTTATCCATATGCAGGTGCTGTGTTTGGTGTTCCATTACTGCATCTATGCATGTGAGTCTATGCTTGTGTACGTATTTTTTGTTGGCTATGCCATTTTGAGGGGTTTGAGGTATGTGTACGTGCCTGCTGAAGACTTTCTCTCTTGGCCTCCTGTCTGTGATGAGTAATAAGAGACGGCAGTGTCTGAGGTCACACACTGATTACTTGTCCCCACATGGGGTCAAATGACTCCTAAATGCTTTGTTTACACTTCTACAAGCACCACCAAGTACTGTATCTCCAGACTCAGACTTACTATAAGCAAGAAATATGATGTAATAGCATATAATTATAATCTAAAGGCACAAATGTCAGTACAAAAATAAGATATTTTCAAAGCTTGGCGAACTTTACATTTCCCTTTTGGGTTCAATATCTTACTCAAAAAAGACACTTAAGCATAGGGACTGAAGGAGCCAGGGATTGTATCACCAACCCTCTGGTTAAAGGATGACCCACTCCAACTATATTTACTGTATCAACAATAATCTAAAATAATCAATGAACTATATTGTGATTTGATTGAAGGGATTTACACTGTGATGGACAGGTGACCTGTCCAGGGCACACCCAGCCTTTTTTGCCCTATGTCAGCTGGGATTGGCACCAGCAGCCCTGCAACCCTCAACAATGAATGAATGAATGGATGGATTATTAACAGTTTCAGTGTTGAAATCATAAATTGCTCAAAATAACCAATGGAAAATACTGTGATTTCACTGATGAGTCAGTTGTGGCCCATTGCTTGTGTGGATTGCTAACTTTTCATTTGATAAAATGATGAAGGCAGAAATGACTGACTTAATGTATGTGTCGATTCACAGCTCAGGGAAAGATAATACTGCATTGTTTTTTTTGTTTAATAGCTCCTGCATCTTTCAGAAGCATCTCCAGTTTCAGCTGACGAGCATCCTTGATCTGGATGAGCGAGTGCTGCATAATTATCTGTACCACTTTTAAGTACAAATTGCAAAAACAGGCTTTCGAAGGGAGCTGCCGAAGCACATCAGATACAGTAACTCTCCAGTGGACTGCTAACATGCCAACATTTTCTTATGGAATTATGAAGAACCCATGAACGCCATGTTACCAAACAACCTATAACCGAATCAAAAGAACTTGACACGGACTGTTATGAAACTGTCTTGACTGCATGATAACTAGGAGCATGAGTCACTATATTCGGTTTCACCTGCATGACAATAACATCGGCAGGTGCTTTAAACAGAGTGAAGTCATATTTGATGTGCAACTACTTAACACCTTTAGAGTGTGACATCATGGTGACTTTAAGCTGATAACCCAGCAACAAGCCAGTAGTTGTGAGGATTAGCCTTTGTTTGCTTTTTCTGCTCTTTGATCCAGAAAACAGAGAAAAGAAAAGGAACTGAAATGAAAAGGATCAACTTGCTGAGAAAGCACAGAATCGGGGAACTAACTAGCATCAAAGAGGTTGAGTCACTTCAAGGGCACTGTCCTCTCCCAGAATGCCCATTGACAGGGATCTGCTCATGTGTTGCTTCAAATTGTCTTTGCAGGTAGCGGTTTGTCTTTGATATTTTCTGCTTCTGTCTCTATTGTTTGTTGAATGTGTCTGTCTGCCATATCAGGTAAGGTCTCTGTCTCCTTTCAACATTGTTGGTGGATAATGATGTGTGATTAAATATGAATGCTAAGTGTTTGGTGGCTAAAGCCCAAAGCTGAAACCGGACCCTGCTGAGCCCACAGGCAGCATAATTAGTAACTGATGATAGAAGCCACTGATGCTGAGACTCCACCTGCTGCTTTGCCTGCCTCTTAGCTGGACCTCCATGCAGCAACAAGCTGCTTTTGAGACATCCTGATGCAGATGCAGTTGTGCTTCTGTACTTGTTGAATCGCTGGAGCACTGATTGTAATCAGGAAAAAAACCGCTTGATGATCAGCTATGATTTAATATTAAGCCATTTGTCATTTTTATTTGATCTCTTTTTATTATGTCCTCTGGGGGTTTCATGTTGAAAGCATGACTAAAACCCTGTAGAGAACAATATCAGCATTTCAAAGTGAAGAAGTACCAGTGTGACACCTTTAATGGTGGAGAAAAGCCCTTTGTGCTCACTTCATTTGAAGTGATGTGTTTGCTCTTGGAATTGCCATAACCCTGGTGTGAAATTGATTCATTCACAGAGTGTGGTCTCCAAGTCTTGATCTACTGCTTCTTTGCTGCTTGGCTGTGGACACCACTGTGCTGCAGCATCACTTCACTGGGAGAGACAAAGACATGTCCACAGCTGTTTGGACATGCCTGCTTTGAGATGCTGCAGCTTCAATGTGCAAAGCTGATTAAACATGGTGCGTTTTTGTGAAGGCTTGATAAGTGGTCAGCTCTCCCACTTAGATATACAAGATTATTTACTGTGTTTATGTCTGTGCACAAGTGTTGCCGCCACGAGTGCGCAGAACTCCAGAGAGTGAGCAAAGCAGCTTGACACACCAGTCAGTCTCATTAAGTGCAGCTCAGAGTCTTTGAGACAACTCCTGCCTATGAGTAGCTGTCGGGCAAAATTACCCAGAGAATTTTGAAGACAGGCCTCTGCATTTTAATTGATTCTTCTCGCTTGAGATGAAAGCATTACCTGCTGTCGGTTTAGTGCAAGACTTCAATGCATCTCAGCTATAATATAAACTAAAGTGTATCAGGGATGAGGATGGCAGTTGCCTGCAGAGACGATCAAATGGGGTTTGGTTCAGCGAAGGGTCAGTGTATGTACAGCAGTTGCACCCAAAATGCAAGTCTCAGTCGTCCTCGATTCCCGCAGAGAAGAAAGAAATAAACATGTCAAAGCTGTAGAATCTGTCACCAAAGTCAAGTGGCATGTTTTCCAAGGTCTGACAGTAACTCAGACGGGAACAAATAAATTCCAAACAAAGTGGATACACACATTTTTCTTTAGCATTCTGATAAGCCCAAAGAGGAACGATATAAATCGTATTTTTCTTTTCAAATAAATGTATACAGCTTGCATTAAATATTGCATTTGTTGGGAACTGTTTACATCTAAATAATTGTTGTCACTGTCATTCCCACATTACACTGGGGTAGTTCTCTAATCTCTGTGGACAACCTTTTAGCAACAGTGAACGTCTCCCGCAGATGAGGTACTGTATATCAGGGTGTATTAACACAGATTGCACTTGATTTTTGAGTCAGCTAATTGTTTGTGTAAGTCTCTTTCAAGGACGGAATATAGAATGTCTTCAGTCGGCCAACCTTCCTGGAAACACAAAGAAGAGGGATGCTCCTTACAGTAAGTTACACAAATGCGATGACCTCACTCACTCAACCTAAAACGCGCGCCATGGAGAAAATGGATTTTTGTTGTATTTGGGAATCTCCTTCCACAATAACAAAGGTCGTTGTTGGCCGTTGTTACTGTGAGAGTGTGAGTTCTGCAGCCAGACAGGGAATGTATGATTACCAGACAGCCCCCACAAAGGTAGCTGTTTATGTCAGCGCTCTCTGTTACGGCACTCATATCAGGTGTCTTGGCTTCATAAAAAAGAGGCTGAGTTCCACCACAAAATTACTCCACTTGACCTCCCCACACCATGTGCATTATTCAAAATGTTCTCACTGGTGAACTGCCATAGGGGATTCAAAGCAAGGTGGGCATCTGTCCTCATCTGGCTTACATAGAATGCAAGACAATCGAGGCAAATGTCAAATATTGCAGATTACATTTTAGTAAAAAACAAAAACAACAGAAGATTTTGATGGCATGAAAAAACAACAACAAAAAAAACAAAAAAAACAAAACAAAGGCAATTCCCATGGGAGGTTTACAAAAATGCCTACATGGATATGTGACTGTGTAAGCAAGACTGGTCCTGATGATACTGTCCTCTCAGGTTTACAAGGGAAAACCCTCCACATACTTCCCACATTACAGTGATATGAGCGACAGGAATAACTGTACAACTTAAATCCTTTCTTTAGTTAAAAATGACCAGAGGAGTGTCGATGTGCATGGAGTGGGAATCAACCTTCCTTTGTTATCAAGTAAATGCTTCAGTACGATCTCTGCCACTGGGACCATGAGCTGCACATGTCTCATGTAACTGGCTAGTGTTTAGGATGCAGTTGCCAAGGAACATGTCCAGTTGGAGCAAAAGAAATCCCTCCATACTGGTTTCCAGGCAGGATTCAAATGGTGAGAATGTTTTGGACAGAGTTGTGTGTATGTGTGTGTGTGAGTGTGAATGTGTGTGTGCGTGTGTGTGTGAGAGAGAGTTATTTGTCAACACATTCACATAGAGAATGAGATATCAAGAGGGACAATGGGCTTTTGAGGTTGCAGAGGAACTAGGGCATGTGATTGTGAAGCCATGTTTGTGCATGCTTGGATGCACGTATGTGCACGCACAAGTGTGTGTGTGTGTGTGTGTGTGTGTGTGTGTGTGTGCGCATTGGTCTTTTTTGATACAGTATAAACTATTTCTATTGTAACAGAAAACTGTTGCCTTCCTTCTCTCTCAGGGTTCTCAGACGTCAATGGGAACTTATTTCTGAACACTTGCAAACACTTTGCATTAACAATCATTGGAGGCTGAAGGAAAAAAAGGGAAGCTGTAACTAATGCTTCCACACATCTTTGCATCTTTTGTTGTAAGTGATCAGGTTTCCAATATAACGGTGAGTGACTAAACCAATCCCCTCCTTCCACAGTGCATCCCCACCTCTTTGGATGAGCCACAGGTGGGACGAGGTTCAAGCCTAAGAGATCGTTTCAATTCAGGCAGGTTAGTGTGAAGCAGAGAACCGTGACTTCTCACACAGCTCAGTGGTGGGACATGATCACCGCTGAAGGACAGGGTGAGAGCAAGAGAAGTTGGGGGCAGGGCGATGCACTGTGAGAGAATGCAGGTCGGCTTAAGCTCCAGCTGTCCAAGGGCTGATTGATCATAGATAGCCCCGAGGGGAGGGGGCAGGACACCAGCACCTGCCCGGCCTTTCATAACAACAGGCCTGCTACAATCGACCCGGCATTGACATGGAAAAGTGTCAAACTACAGTATATGTCCTCATTGTAAGTAACGTAAAGGAGTAACAAACTGTCCTAAAAACAAGTGATTTATTTTTATTTACATCATCTACAGTAGATATGAAGAACACCCTACATTTTCGATTATATATGTCATGTCAGCAATATTTGCTGGAGAACTAGCACATTTTGACAATTATCTATAAGTGATTATTGCTTTTTTATATTAATAGAAAATTTATTATTTCATCCTCGTCATCATACAAGGTAGACTGATGTGCATGAGCACCTTTTGAAATAAAAAAAAGTAAATAACATATATTTCTCATGTTACATACAGGTTATATGATAGCTTTGTATGTATAGTATAACACATGCCAGTACAATTTTTCTTTCTGAACTGTTTACTGTAGTAAAGCCACAATGACAGCACTTTTTTTTTTTTTTACCAACTAAAGCAAAAGGAAAAAAAAAGATAACAAAAACAAATATCCAGATATTTCAACCTAAAACAAATGAAAAGTCATAACAGATGTGTTATGGTATGATACTTAAATTTGAAAATATGATTAAATACATGGGCGTTTTTTTTAATTAAAAAGGAACCATTTTATATTTGTCAGCTTATTGACAAAGAAAGACATGCAGGCAGAAAGATAGGTGGATGGACAAAATGAAAAATAATGGCTTATGGCGATTTGATAAAATACAGTCAATACATCTGAGTGCAGATAAATATACATAACTGTATTGCACATAAATAAAATGACAATCCCATAGACATATAAATAGCTGTATTACTTGTACATGATTATGTGCTGGTAGATATTAATATAACATAATAATAACATTGTTACAAATTGTAGCCAAAGACATGTTTCCTAATAATAAACACAGACACTCTTGGCTCACAGTGTCTAACATTTTGAAATTAATGTATTCATAGGCTAAAATATAACCTTATGATCCCCATGTCTGTGCAGTTTCTTGTCAAATCGGTTTACAATTTGAGTCCCTAGTGGTATCTCTTCCCTGACCCGCAGATGAGCACAGTAGCAGTATGAATGCGGTCGGTCTCGTGCTACGGGGAATTTCCCGTCCACGTGTCTGAATACGCGACAGAGAAGGCGGGATAAAAACAAACTTTAGGATTGGTTACAGACACCGGGGACACATCCCTCTTAAAGGGGCGCGTCACGGCCTTGCTGAAGCGCAGTGTTAGTTTGCCGACAGAAACCCCGGCTTCTTTAATGAGCCTTTATTTACTAATTTTCCTCGCCCCGCCCCGGCGGCGGAGTCACTTTGGAGCTGACGTCGGCGACATGAAATCGGCTCGCAGCAGTTTTTCTCATAGTATGGATGAAGCCACGGAGGTGACACGAACTCAACCGGCTCCACGTGATCTCAAGTGGATATTAAACTCGACTTGTCCGACATTTCCCTCGTTTTTCTCTTATTCTGCAATAACAACGGAACCCGGCTCTGGGGTAAGCTCCTCTGAAACGCACACTCACGCCAGCGGGTTCACACACGGACTAGTTAATGTGAAGAGACTCCGCGAACACGGAAAATAACACCAATAACAACAGCAACAGCTGAAACAAACTTCCTTAAATATTTGTTCTGTACATTTGCTAGTTTATTTTACAGATACGTTGAAGCTTCGCGTCTAAAAGTGACGTTTAGTGCAACCCAAACTAACACCGGGTTACAAATTACCGGCTCTCCCGATTTACAGCAGTCACTCAGTGAATGGACTTGACATTGCTGTGTAGAGGTACAACTTATGAACATCTCCATTATCAATCACCGGGTAATCTGTTGATATTCTCAATGTTTACTTGTTTGATTTATAAAATGGCATGAAATGCGGATCATTTTTCCCCCAAACCTCAAAATGATGACAATCCTCAAATGTCTTTTCGGATCCCTTAAACAAAGATAATCAGTTTACTTTCACAGAGGATCAGATCAACCAGAACATTTTCACATTCAAGAAGCTGAAATTACAGAATTTTTATTTTATTTTATTAATAATTAATTAAATCTCAAAAATAGGTGGCGAATTACTTAATAGTTGTTTATCAGTCGGTCAGTAAATGAGATGTTGTAGCCCTACTGCTGTGATATGTCTGTCGTGTTTTAGTTTTTTAGTTTATGATTATGAATTTAAACATCCAGTCCGTCCAATGTAAACCTCTCTGTTCTGTTGTTATTTTGTTTTGTTTAATGCACAACACTACTTTGGTGACAAAGTACATACCTTCAGTCTGTCGATTTAATAATGAGGACTTTGGATGGATGGCATGTTTTTTTCTTAGAGAAGGTCACGTGTCACTGTAGGTGTGGATGTGCATAAAGTGAGATAAAGTGGAAATGGTGCGTTCAAATAGAAACTGTGTCAATAACAGAGCTGCCTCGCCACCAGCAGCTCACCCTCCCTCACCCCGCACCTCCCCCTCCTTCCCTTTTGTCAGAGTTGTTGGGTTTTCAGCAGGGGGAGCCACTGTCTGACAAACACACAGCTCACAGTGCACAGCAGAAGAGCAAATGTAACCTTGTGTATACAGAAGTTGGGTTTTAAGGAGTCTGCCATGTTCTTACTCTGTGTTTGTCAAAACAAAGCATTAAGTGGTTTTACACACAGGGTTTATTGTGAACGCACACAGTATATCGTGAGGTCTGGGCATGCTAGAGACAGGCCAATCTGCTTATGTTGGGTGAAAAAATAAAAACTGCTTCTCAGGGAGCTGGCACACTGACAGACCAGACCAGGGAGAGTGTCTCGGGATTTTCCTCAAAGACTGTCATTATGCTTTTGCTGTGGACCCTAATTTGGATGTGTGGTAGTAGTGTAACCCTGCATTACAACTCAATGGTGACTTGGGGGTTGGTTGGAAAGGCAACTTGAATTTCACCCATATTTTGATAACTCATTGACCTGCTATGTGACTCAGGGTTGAGTGGAGTGCATCCTTTAAATTGGAGCAATTTCCAAGTGCTCCGTGGGATTATGTGGTAGTGTGGCAGAACTGCTTTAATGAATCATAATGCATTAAGGGTAGTATTGCTCTTTCTTAAGCTTTACATTCTGTGTACAGTCCACATATTTATACATGTACTTAGCAATGATGTGTGCAGTGGTTTGCTGCAAAGTACCCTATATAACTTGGTAGCTATGGGAGATGTAGTTAAGAAGCAAGACTCCTGTTCACATAGCTGCTAAGCACAGTTGAGATTCTACCTCTCAATTAACCCAGATCACTAAACCCTCTTTCACTGTGGCTCTGCTGAGTCTCCTGACCACAGCAAATTATGTGGTATCATCACTGAGATGAACAGAGCCATTTGTCAAATAGGCACTAAGGTTTTTTTCACAAAGGAAGGCAGACCATTTGCCCATTCTCTCTTTTCCATCATGTCCATTGAGGATTTTATTGATATGAGGGCGCTCATTATAAACTAGACAGGTTGCCTGCAAGGATAATTAATGCTGTGCAGGAATGAATGTGTCTGACATCACATCAGGCCAAATGTAGACTTGTTCAAGGTTACCTTGATTAGTGAAGGAAGCCTGTGATGTGTTGTGATTTATGCACAGACAGGATGACAATAACTCTGTATTCAGCTGTTGCAATAACCTGCCTTTTTATGTACGGGTACTTTTAAGGTTGCTCATCTCATAGTGCCCTCGCATGGACGATGAGGAGGATGATGTCTTTGAGCCAGACCCCCACTGCTGGCGCACAACATTCAGGGAGATAAAGTGTGAAGACCGGGGCACACAAACACCTGGCCCTGCCCTGGTACAGAACAACGGCATGCTGCCCTGTGGAGTCGCAGAGGAGCCCAGACCACTCTTCTACGGTAAGGATGACCACATACTGATTTTCAAACGAGAAAATGAACTTTGAGTCGTGCGTGATAAACATGTTATAAAACTGAAGTACAAAATTATGATGTGAGACTCACTGTGACAAATGGGCAACAGTATTGCTGTACTGATGTCACCTCTGGCGCCTGATAGTCGTGATCACAGCAAGTTTTATGGTGTTCATGTAGTGTACTCAGCTGCTTTGCTATTCAAAAGGCACCAGGCTGGCACTGTGACTGAAAGGACGTGACAAAAGTGCTCACCTGCACTAAGCAGCGTCTGCACAGACAAGTGATTATCAGTGACAAAAGTTACATCGCAAAAAGCCTTTACAAAGTACTGTAGCTCCACAATGACCTCACATTTGGGTCATTCAACATTTTTGTTTGAGTTTTTGATTAAAATAAAAGTAGAGCAGTAGAATATCTGTGTATGTTTTGTGTCATAATCATATCAGAGAAAAGACCTGTCAGGTGTCAGTACTGTAAATAGACTGTTATACCATTCTCTTTCTTTCAGACTAATACATATTAGTCTTGACACTCCTCAGGCAACGCAGGCTTTCGATTGCACTTCCCAGCACACTTTGAACTTTTTGGGGATCAGGAAGCAAGGCTACAAGATAGTGAAGAGCGAAACAGGATGGAGCAGCTTCCCTGGCAGCAGCCTGTGGTACACAGTGTGGAGGCCCATATTGGCCAGAAACTCCAGCTGATAGGAGACCAGTTTCACCGGGAGCACCTGCAACTGGTGAGGAGGAATGATGCATCGTAATGACTGTACAAACACCAGACAGAAACTTTGGCTTGTACTTTGATAGCACTGAGGCAGTTGTAGATGTATAGAATCTCTCTGTCAGTGTTCCATGTAGAGAGTGTCATTGTAGGCATGTTACAATCATTCCTCCAAGAATTGATATAGGAATATATTTTGTATGACAAACTTGACCAATAAATTACTACCTATAACTTTCACCAAGTAGATAAATCATCCTGTTGCTATGGTAGTCCACATGTATGTCTATGCTGTGTGAGGCTTACTGTAGGTTGAAGGTAACTCGTTCTCAGCAGTGCACTCAAACTTCACTTATCTCTATTGAAAGATCATTATATCAGTCATTTTCATCATCCAAAATGGACTTATTGTTTTGAATAGTTACTTTATGATTGTCATGCTGATAATTTGTATGACTACCACTATCAAGTGTGTGGGTGTGTGTGAGCCGGGGTGGGGGGATTGTTCTGTACACATGCAGAACTTAAAGCCTACAGTCTCACATTGCTGTCTCCCTAAAGCCAAAGACTTGGTGAAACCAGGACAGCCCTTTCCCTACCTCACCAACCCCAGGCTCCCCCTGCCTCCTCTTCCTGTTTATTTCTCTCTCTCTTTCTCTCTCTCTCTCTCTCTCTCACTCTCTCTCTCTCTCTCTCTCTCTCTCTCTCTCTCTCTCTCTCTCTCTCTCTCTCTCTCTCTCTCTCACTCGCTTTTTTCCTCTTTTCTCCTGTTTCCTCAGTGAGCTTTGGAGGATGCCTGGCCTCAAACTAAATACCAGCACTGTGGTCAGGGTGACACTGTCCACTGAGTCCATGTGCTGCATAATGTCACTTCTGTGTGGGTGTGCCATAAAACTATGACATGCCGTTGCTTCATTTGCTGAAGCATCAAAAATACACTTAAGCTCTTGAAGTATTTTCGGCAGATTGCAAATATCCTGTTGCTCAAGTGGTTTACAGACAAATGTACATGTTAATTTGCACGTGCACGCTTTAATGCACATGTCCATGCATACGGATGTGTCCGGGAAAATGCAGAAGTGGCGGGAGTAGGTAAACGTGTTGTAACCCGAAGCTCCGCATGTGAGCCCAGAGGGAAGCAGCTGTGGTTCTTGGGAGTCTCCAGTCAGCTTCTTCTCTCTGCAAGCAGCAGCCACAGGAGACACCCAAATAAGAGGTCTGTGTAGTCATAAGCAGGGGAGGGGTGCTGTCCTAAATGATGGTTTAAGCCTGTATAGAAGTGAAGGAGGTTTTGGAAATGAACCTCAAATGATCAAGTAACAACCATCTTTGTTTGTCTTAAAACCTCTCTGCCCTGCATTGAATATAATTTCCTTTTCAACCTCATACCCTCAAGCATTAGACAGTTTGATTTTCTCATGTGCTTATCAAAATGAATTTATTTATACTGTGGCAACTTAGCATGACTCATGACTTGTGACACTGTCAGACAAAAGCAGACGACAGACAACCAGACGACAGACAACCAGACTGTCAGACAGAAGGTTTGCTGTGCAGTGAGTGTGTGTGCAGCTGTGGGGCTCTACTGACGCACAACGGAGGCAAACCTGGGTCAGGGGATGAGGAAGTGGCTTGGGTTCATTGTGCTGGTTGAGTAAACAGTGGCAAGGACAGTCAGAGTGAGAATGGTCTGTAACGACACATCCTGAGGAGAATGATATTCTGCCAGTATGTGTTATGGGGGGGGGGGGTTTACATAGCAGACATTGGTGTGCACTTTTTGGATGTGCAATCTGAATCATGCATGGATGCACCCATACTTGTTTTTCTGCCTTTTTTAATTTCTCACTTTCAGTGCAAAAAAACTCTCACTCACAATGTTACTGTTCATTACGTTTCATTCCTGCCTGCCCCTGTCAACGGATGAGCACAGCCAGTCACTGCAGACACTTGTCCAAGTGCCATTGACCGCATTCGTCTTGATGGATCTTGGAGCAATGTGGCTGTGAGTGTTCTCCTTGGGAGCCTGTGGCCCCTGGGTAAAAGTAGGGATTAGGTAGCGAAGGACACTGGTGGATGCTGACAGATAAATTGCTCCTCAGACAGAGAGGGCTAGAGGGGACTCTGAGGTCCCCAGAGGAACGGCTGACATTAGCTGGCACCGCCATTTGAGACACAGAAATAATGACAGTCACAATGGAAGGAAGACTGCTTCAGCCTACACAGGGCAAGGAGCAGTGTTAGGTTTCATCCCCATGTTTTTTTAAAGAGAGATGACTCCTGGTGCTTTTGATAGGAGGTGTTGAAAGCTGGGTTGAATATCTTGTGTTTGTGTGTGAGTGTGTGTGTGCTGCATGCATGCACTTTTTGTGGCTTTATCACTTCACTGTTCCAGTGAGGGCATGGCACTCTCTCATTTCAGCACTTGTTGAATGAGGAGGAGTGAAGCTGCACTGGAAATAAAAACACACCAGGCCATCTTTAGATGTATTTACTTTTGATTTGTTGTCGTGAGATGATTTTTATTGATGGCGGTGTCTGTGTGTGCTGTTCTCTATCATCAAATACTACTGCTCTTTGTTTGTATTTTTCCTTGACTCCCTGTCTCCTCCCTGATGTGACTAATCCACAGGTTCTTGCTATCGAGGCGGGCCTGTTTGCTCAGGAGATAAGACAGAGCTTCTGAGCAGCTGGTTTGACAGACAGCCCACATGGGACACTGATAAGGCAGTGTTTGGGCTAGTGTCACACTGATGACACTGTGCATCTGGCCATACTCTGCAGCAGGATCACTGGCTAAATTTAGAACGCTAGTCTAACTTTTGACAGTTGGTGGCATGAGTCATGACTAACTTGCAGTAGGCTGGTGCACACCTCTTTCTGTTTGTCACTCTCTTTGTTTCTCTCTTTGGCTCTCTTGGCTTGATGGAGTGGAGGGCAAAAAGTCAGCGTCACATCAACATTCTGTTTCTGTTTATAAAGATTAATTGCTTCTCATGTAGCTTGTAGTAAACACATGAGCACTGTAATGTGATAAATCCCTCAGCTGACTCACTTTACCCCTGCAGCTTTTACTGCCCGATGTTGAAACTCAAAGCACTATTAAATATTGCCTAGATTGATATACAATATTCGTACATATAATTGCACCCTCCTGTCTGTAGAATCTTAAGTAATTTAGTTTTAAATTAAAACAGAATTAAGGTAGGCCAATTTAACCAAGTTGGGGCATGCTGGCTGCCATCGGAGCCTGGGATGTGTCATGATCAGCTCCTACATATAAATATTGCCTGTGTTTGTAGGAAAGCAGAAATTATGCTTTTTAAATGTCCTTGTCAAAATACCCCCGAGCAAGAGTTTTATCAGTAACCCACCAGTTTTTAACCTTAAGTTTTGTTTGTACCTCACATCTTCATTTTTTAGTTCACTTCAGTTCAGTTTTGAATAAACACTGGAAGGAGTAAGTGAGTAGTAAGTGCTCATGCTGGTTGGATCCTGGCAAAACTTATGCAACACCCTGCAATTTTCACTACGACTCGATAAGAGGCTTATCACAGTGGCAGTTTCTTGGCTTGTAACTGGGTCAATGTTTGGACACCACCTCAATAATCATATAAATGTGGCCTATTTAATCTCAGCCTGTAGACATTTTGGTTTTCATCAACTTCAGTAAAATGTTGCCAATAAAAATTAGTACTCAGGTAGACTGTCATGAAAAAATAGGATTGACTTACTGACAGCTCTTGCTTGCTCCTTATAATGCTGATGGAACCTAATTACCTGACTACCCACAAAACTGCTTCTAAAAGATGGAGAGTTATCATATGAGATACCATCAATATAGTAACTACTTAATTTTAATTAAGGATGATAACTTAAACAGTTAAATTTCAAGTTTCAGATTGCAACTTGAGTTGGAAAATGATTAATTAGCCATAATAAATAAACACTTTGTTGTACATTAGTTTTTTTTATGATGGAATGGAACTGTGGTTATTCTTGTTTTGCGTCAGTGGTATAAGGTCATAAAGTCATCATTTACAATCCTCATGTCCTAATAATACAAACACCGGTCTGTGGGTGAGCCTGGAGTCTCTGGAGTGTACCTGCCGTGTTTTCCAGAGGCCCCCTGTCTCTCATCAAGAGCTCCTTAATCCCATTTGGTGCAGTTATCTTATCTCAGCTTCTCAATGGCAGTGATAGCATTATCCCTCTAATCACACACAATCCATTTGGCTCACGATCCTGAGAGTCTCCTCCTGCAGCACTGGCTGCTGCTCTCTGCCAGATAGACTAGGAAAAAAGTGTGACCATATGATTATTGTGTTTATGATATGGACTGTCTGTTGGGGAAGCCTGGCCTGTGTATAGATCCTGCACATAAAGAGAGGCCTCACTAATAAGCATTGTTGGTGACAGAAGCAGCCTGTTGTGAAAATATGGGCATCGTTCCGGTGTCTGGTTTTGCCTTACCCTCTTCTCATTTGACCCTACTCACAGTCAATCAGCGAACAACAACGAACAACCACCAACACACACAAACTCACACTGAAAACCTAAACTAATGACATTTTCAGGAACTGTAACATGTGATTTTGTTATTGTTATGATTGGGTTTCACCCTGGCTGACATTTTTTTTTCGTCTTCATTTGTCAATTCAGTATCATCGAAACCAAAGGAACCGGGGGCCGCTGTGGTGGCGCCTGGCAGCAGCTCTACTCAGCCTTCTGTTTGACAGGGGGTTCATTGCTGGAGGAGGTGGAGCAAGACGTAGGTGAGGAGGTCTTCCTCTTACATCCCTTCATCTCTGAGATGAACTGGACTCCTAATGGCACTGTCAAATCTAACACGGGTCTGTTTTTGGTGGGGAATAGAAATGAGACAAAAGGTCACCGCGGGACGGGGACAACCAACTTTTATAAAAAAGTCGCTTTTTTTTCCCCAAGAAGATGCCATGATGCTCTGAGATTCCTTTACAGGACAATGTTCATATTTTCATATATGTGCAGTGTAGTTTTGTACAGTACATTGTTCTAGTTACATTTTTTGCACTTCAACATGTATCCACCTTACATGACCTCCACAGAGCCTGGGAATGCCTTATTCAGTGTCCTCTGCTAGAATGAGTATTGAGCAACTTTTGACATGCAAGATGAGATGGTTAGAACATTTTTGAAGATTCCCAGGTCAAGTTGACTTACTGATTTTCCAAAGAGGCGACTTCTCAGAACAAAGCATTTTGCACCCCACTTCAGCATCTATCTTTTGTCTTTTTGGTTGTTTGTTTTTTCCCCTTTCTTTTGCATTTGAATATGGCCCTGTATTATCACTCATTATATCAGGGACAATGGAAAGTTTTTGTGCATGAAAAAGTTTGCACATCAGCAACTTTAATCTAAATATCTTTTTATTTGCTAAAATTGTTTTGAGGTAAGAGTTGCATGTCAAACCATTAAGTCTTTTTTTTTTTTTAATGGCTTGGAAAGTTTCTGGGTGGAGTGTAATTAACATCCCTCACTGGTCAAACAAGTCTGGTGACTGCCAGCAACACAACAACACATCAATCAGGCATAAAGCAGAGACTGATGCTGTCATAAATATTAAGAAACAAAACAAGCAGTGGTGGGAGGAAATTAAGTACACTGTCTCAGGCTTACCAAAAGTGCATTTTTGAGGTACTTGTACTTAATATATTTATTCTTCCATTTAATGTTGTTTAATTATAATACTCAAAGGAGGAATGCTCATTTGAAAGTTTTACTTATACTTGTTAAAGATACAATGTATAAAATTTAGCACCATTTATTCATGAAGTTGCAGCTCATTATCCCTCACTTCATCCGTCCCTATCAAGTTTGTTGGAGGACCTATGTAGCCTTCTTTTAGCATCTAAACTGAAAAGATGTTTGTCTATTGACTATTGTAAAAACATGGTTGTCCAAAAAAGACGGCCTCTGTAGAGCTGACCCGGCCTCTGATATAATTATAAAAGGCTCATTCTGAGGAAAGGGAAAAACAACAACTCATACAATAAAATGATTTTCTACTTTAGAAAATCTACTAATTACGTATAATAATATCTTCAATTCCTGACAAATCCAAATAATTTCACCTAATTTTAACACACTAGATATAATTCAAACACACAGAAAGGTGTAATTACTATGTTACAGCCATTTATGAGACTATTGAACTATAATTAACAACCCAATACAGGACAATTAAAGATTACTGAATGAGTCATGAAAATTACTCCAAAGTTACCCATAATGTTGTTGTGTTTGTTGTTGTGCAGTCCAATGCTCCTCTTGCTAGTTAATATGTAAATATGACATACAGTATACCTACAAGTGCGTGGCAGAGATGTATATAGATTAAAGTTATGATGTGCTGTCTTTATCATGTCTACAGGAAATGTTTGAAGGTCTGACACTGTGCACTAAATTAGAGCAGTGGGGTCAATAATATTTTTATAATAGTAAAGCAATGTGCTTTCCCTCCAGAAATAAAAACACAAAGCTATTATAGCTACATCTTTCTTCATGATTATGATTTGATTATGATTAATTTCTCCAGTTACTCATTTTTCACTTTGGCCTTAAATAGCCTTCCAATTTACTTCTTCCACAACATGTCCCGTGGTTCTAGATGTGTTTTTCCTTTTCATGTGATTGTTTTCAGACCTCCATGCCCTTGAAGTGGAGCTGTGGATCCACTGTTTTTGCACTAGATTAACACCATTCAAGAGTTCAGATTGTTACCAGGCTAACCTCGGTCTTGTATGAAGGTTTTTAGTTGTGATTAGTTTCCTTGCCACAACATGTCAGACTTGCATGTTCAGGGCAAAAAAAAACAAATCAGTCTTGAGCACAGTCTGGAATCTGGATTGGAAATGGAATTCTGGAAAGCTCATGGACCAGTGTTTCGGGCTGCAATAGCACCGTATGCCTCGATTGAAAAGTTCTTAAACCTGTGTTGCTTTTCACAGCCTGTGTGTGTTCTGAACACCAAACAATACTCCAATAATCGATCTGTGAAACAGAAATGACTCCTCTCAGGCTACCATCATGGGGTTTTACATCATGTGATATTCTGTTGGGTGATCTTGTATTGTCTTGATCCAGATATGGGGCTTTTTTTTAATTCAGTATAACCACCACTGTCTCAGCAGACAGACAGTCTCTGAAATTAATCAAAAGTGAAAAAGACTGTAATTATTGTTGAAATATGAATATGTTTTAAGACACTGTTGAAGATGCTGTTTGCTCTGTGTTTTTCATTGCTAAACCCAGGCCAATGTTTGGACCCAAGGAGCAGTGCATATCAGGGGTCTGTAATTACTTGCTCCTTACAATGTGTCAAGTTTATCACTGCATAATTAGGGTTTCCTCTCATTTTCTTAAAGATATCTCAGGGACAGACTTTGTGGGCTACTGGTAACCTTGAGAATCTGTTACATGGTTAGAAGACAAGCAGTGTTTTCATCCATTTTATTTATGACAAAACCTCCTGAGGTTTTTCCATCAGCTCATGTTTTCTTTTCAGTTTAACATTTCCTATTGAATTATTTCTCCACACTCACATAAGGGTACAGTTTGGCTGAGGAGTATGAGGCTGGCTTGTTGACTGGCGGTGATGGGGGGGCTCTACTGAGCATGTAGAAAACAGGTGTGCGAGGTGCACTGAATGTGGTTGTGGTTGTAGTTTCCTGCGGATCCTGAACGCTGAGCCAGTCCCTGTAGTGCCCCATCTCACCACTGGTTCTTGTCTTCCTCATTGTGCTGCTCCTTCATTACATGGGTATTGTTCATTGGCTTTAGTTGTAATTTATTTTTTCCTTCTTATTTATTGTTTGTACATTTGCCCATTTTTACTCTATACACTTGTGTGTGCAATTACTTTTATTTACCTTTGTTTTGGTTTGGTTTGTCTCTGTTGACCTACATCTTGCATAACATTGCTTCACGTGATATGAACAAAGACTGCATATAAAAACTGGACATTGTCTTCTAGTCGCAATATGAATGGCTGTTGTGAAGATTGGCTACTCGAGATTTGCGACAGTTTTTCAAAACGATTGAGTGAAGGAGACGCCAATCATATGGTGTTCACTCATATGTGACGTGCTTTCTAATCAATTTTCCTCTAATGGGAACTTTACTAATGGGAATAATTTACAAGAAGAACACCATATTCTCCTGGAAATTTTTTTTACACAGTTCCATTTTCCTGATGTCCAGTTATTTTTTGCAAGATATTTTTGTAACTAACTTCTACTTCAGTCATACTTCCTGAGCTCCGCTTATCAAACTTGAAGATTTTGTCCATTTTTATAAACAGTCTGTGGATATGCACCACACAATCTCAATTTTTTCTAGTATTACTCATCCTTCGTAGGTTTGAAGTTTGGGCTTCTGTGAAGACCAGTAGCTTTGGTCAGTGTGAATCCATAAACAGTATTTTTGGAAAACATGTTTACCAAAAATGCATTTCAAGGACCACAGGTGCTACACTTCATGGTGGAAAAAACAACAAGCCTTCTACATGTTACCCTTTAAGCCTGCAGGGATGGGTGTCAAATACTCTTAAAAAAATGATTGCGGGTATAGTGTTTCACTTAATTGTTGTGATTTTCCAGAGATGGACCCGACCAATTCAGACATTTTTCATTATCTTTCACCATCCACTTCATCTGTCATCATGATCAGATTCACAGTATGTCATTTAGAAAAGCAGAAGCTTTAATGCAGCTAAGCCTTTCAGCATAATGTGACCTTTCCCTTATAAATAATCAGTCTTTGGATCTTTCACCCTCTGTTGATGATACAAATGTTATAAAAAAGGTTGCTTTCATATTCCTCTCAAGTCGCAGGGTGTTGGTTTATGTGTTTCTATGATCCTGATCATTGTGTTGTAATCAACATGCACTGGAAAGTACTTTGTGTTTAGAGATCCCATGGGTCCCTTGTCTGTCATGTGTTTATGTATAGTATACGCTCTGGATTTTTTTTTCTTTCTTGGGCTTATCTTGCCATGTGTCAGTTGTCTTCATGTGCATTGACCAAGTGGGCACTGGAATGATGATCTGTTTGATTATTTGGAAAGGGATATGAGCCACCATGGTGCCCTGTATTATTTTTTGTTCGCGTGAGGTTCCCAATTTGTACTCATCACATTATATTGTATGCGAGTGCTGGGGATGCCTAGAGTGGAACGTGTATTTTATGGAAACCGCAGTGTCTTGAATTTTGTAGTCCACTTTATATAAATTTGAAGTTTTTTGAGGAAGGTTTTGATTTTGATTTTTTTTAAAAAAAACGGTAACATTTCTTCATGGTCTTTTTAAACTTTTTTTAAAATGTATTTTCTTAAGAAAAAGGGTCTGCTTTTATGAGGACGGCCCATGCTTGTAAACATTTTTTTTTTAAATACAAGTGGGATCCTTATGAAGTCCATGAGTTCAAGGGCATTTTTTTATACATAAAAATGAACTTGCAACATTCCTTGCACATCTCATCCTGGTGTATAAACCAAGCCAAGCAAACCAAAATATTTCATAGATTTGGCGTATGATCTTATGGTTTAGCTATGAAATATCTGCCCTTTACAAAACAGGTTAAGTGTAAATGTATTTCTAAAACCCTGGAATATGCCTTTAACTGCTCAGTTTCAAAAAAGTCTTGATTATCACACACTCTCTGTATACCAAGAAATGAGACCCAGCGAAAATGTAGCATTTTTGTAAACATTGACTGTGTGTTTTCGAGACTCTACTGTGCACTCATTCTTTTGTGTTTATATATATTTTGGTTGTTGATATATTATGGAAGTAAAGACAATTTGTTATGTAGTGCAATATGCTGTACATATGGAGCTTTGCTCTACAAATCTTTTTTTTTCCTGGATTTCTTGTTGTTTATTGGTACTTTTTTTTTCAATAAAATTTTATTGAAGGCTCGAGATGAGTCAAGCTCATGTTTGGGTGACAATGTTGTGTTAAAATGCAAAGTATGTTATTTATGCCACTAGAAGTCTCTTTATTAAAACATATTTTATTCACAATAAATAAGACAACCCCATCATCAGTGGTGTTTCATAGGAAGTTTGCTCTGTTATATACAATATTATCCAAATTAGTGATTTATGGTAAGTCATGCAGCTAGCACTAATGCACAGGAGGGTCATGGGAGAATTATGTTGAAGAGTGGAGTGAGTGTACAGTACACTGCACATGTTGGTGCCTGTTCTGCTGCTCATTAAACCAACAAACAATTCATTTAATTCAGTCAAAGTTCTGTAAAGCCTGCATGGTCATTTCATCATGTCCAAGACAGTTAAAATGGGTGACGTCATTAAAAGGTAACTCTTGTTACCTTGAATATAAATATAGTCTTACATGGTTTTACAAGTGTTGGAAACAATCCGGCTGTTGTAACTACACTACTTAATATATATATATATATATATATATATATATATATATATATATATATAACATTAGTCTAGCCATTTTTAAATATTTTTGTGACAAAATAACATATGTTACATACTTTTAAGCATCACAATCTTTGCAAGAGTTAGTTTTAGGGGTAAGGAAAAGATAGTTGCAGTTCTTAACAATAAACCTACATTGTATAACAGACATTTATACTAATTTCAGTCTTCATTGTGAATGTAGTGTGTTTTCAGAATCCCCCACCAAAAAACCCTTAGAGTAACAATCCATTTTCCTCCAGCTCCCACTTTTTTTGAGCCTGAGCTTTTATTCGAAGGAGTTCTCCATTGTGAACATAAGCCACTGATGGATTAGCCAAGTGTCTGAGGCCAGCCAGGCATTTGAAGGCGACCAGGCGCTTGGCAGAGACAGTGGCCATCATCTCCCTCCTGCTGCAAGGTCATTAGTTTAGTGGGACCAGTGGGGCTTCCAAAACTCGAATAGCTGCTCTTTGCACAAGTGCACGCACACACACACACACACGCTCAAAACCAATGTTGCATGACAGCTGAATGAATCCACATACAGAGTTACCTCATACTCCATTACTGTCACTTCCTATATGGTTAGGGCCAATGCTGCTGAGCCTGCAGATTGGTTACACTGCACCATGGATGGCCACAGGACATGGGAGTGATAGATTACTCTTGACACCATATAAACATGAAAGATTTGGCTGTATTTGCCTGCCTGTGTAGTGTATAAAATCTCTTCTTAATGTTAAAAACAGTTAAAATGACTTAACATCAACCCAAATGTTTATGCACTTTGTAACAGTGCACTTGCGTTCACACCTGAGCTCTTGCTGTTCTGACAAGACGACTTACAGTCTCTTTCCCCCCCCCGGGCTGACGCGTGGCACTTCTATTGTCACACATGCCAGATAAAGTTTCATGCTTCACCAACGTCTGACTCACCTGTTTAGCCACCTACAGCACTGAGACAAGAGCTTGCTTTCCTTGCTTTCCCTCAGCCCGTCGACACAAACGCATGCGCCCAATAATGCGCGTGTCAGAGGATGTGGTTGAAACTGAACAACAGCTTCTTCCCCTGTCACAGTTGGTTTGGCGCACACAACTGTTCAGTACTCCCGTCCTAATCCTGTGTCTTGGGTGTTTTAAGTGACGAAGCGTTGACGAAGTTCGGGCCTTATTGGGAGCTAATTAGCAGTGCTATTTATACAACTGTCAAAATGTATAACTATCATATGACTAGATTCCTCAGAGCTATGTTTATATGGACACAAATAAGTGGAATAAAAACCTGATTGGATTGAAAACGCTTCATGTAAACACACCACACTGAATGCTCTGGTTAGATACAGCCCATTCGGAGAGACACAGTAATGGTAGATGTTATACTTTGCCCTCTGGCATTAAGTTTTCAAATGTTAAATAGAGAGGGATAGTTTATGCCAATTGTCGTCTGATTGGTGTTCATGTAAAGACTTGTCCCGATCACGACTTTTGGGTTATCATGTGTCTGTCTTATGTAAACATATCTCCACTTTGGATATTACGGGAAATGGATAGGAACATTGCTTGAGTGGGAGCAAAAAAAAAAAAGGTTCTGGAGGCAACACAGTTTACTTATTGGAGAATTTAAAAGACCTCCAGTAGAGCAGTAAGTTACATGTGCTAGGATTTATGTAAATGTCCTCCTGCCCTCTGTCCTGTTTATCAAACACAGGAGCAGTGTGAACCTGTAGTTTCATTACAGAGGACAGAAGAAACAAATATATTGTTCAGGCACTAAAAGACTATTAATAATCATAAATGAAAGTCACATATCAGAGAGAGAAGGGAAATTAAATTAGTGGAGCTTAACAAGGAGAAATATTGGAGGGCAAGCAGCTAGTGTAGTGTTTGCTCACGATACTGTTAGAAGAGGAGCTTCTTCTTCTTCTTCTACTATTATTTCCAGACAAATGGACAACTCTACTCCCAAGTCAAAATCATTTATTCTAATGAAATGCTGGATGCATGTATAACCATGTCATAATCAGAGTCCTTTTTTTTTTTACATCCATGTAAACAGGGAAGTTGTAATTTCTAATCAGAATGGTTTTAATCACTGAACTCTATAAATATACAGTAACTGGTGTCCTATCTGCGGGGGGGTTGCTTCCATTCTTTTAAATTATAAATGTTAACTCATAGGCAGCAATGTGCCAATGATGTCTCTGGCCCTGTTTACCTCAGCTTGACAGCGACTATGGTCCTCTTTTCTCAGCTCAGCACTTTAATGAGGAGAGCATTGGCTTACCCTGGCTCAAACAATGGCTTCTCTGTTCCTCTGGCCTGGCTGCCTGCTGAAAGAGACACCCATTAGAGAAGCGTCTATCTCTGGGGTCAGGCCCAGAGGTTACGCACAAGTAAGGCTCTTGTTTATGTCTTCCAGGCCAATCAAAACACTGCAGCCTGCATCGTTAACTCCTTCTCGTCTGGCTCGTTGGCGGACTGAAGAGGAGTTCTCTACTTGAACTAAAGCCACAGAGTACAACAAATCCAACCACAGCTTTAATTTGCCCGTCTTATGCCAAGCTAAAGTGGTGCATTGTGTCACTAAGTGAATAAAGTAGCTGCGTGAGTGAGAATCACAGCGCGTTAGTGTTGACAGGGAACTCAGCACCTGCTCTGTGCCACCAGCCGCAGATTCTCCCAAGCAATAACTTAATTATCACCTGTGAGCTCTCCAATTTTTGCTGGGCTATAATTTAATGTAGGGGTGATTAGAGGGAAAAAAAGTCTGAAAATGTGACATAAAAAAGTCAGTGAGCTAAACAGAAAGGAAACGGACAAAAAAAAAATGAACGAGAAAGGTAAGCTATTTTTCACTTGCATGCAAATATACAAAAAAGATAGACTTTGGTGAGATTTTGCCTTTTACGAGTCTGCAAATCTTCTTTTCTTATGCACTGTATGATTGTTACGACCCCAGGGTCGTGGGTTCCTTTTTCCTTGTATGAGACTGCATGTGAGTGTGTGATGGGTTGCAGGTGTGCATGTTTGATTGAATGACGTGTGTGTGAGTGTCTAGGTGGATCCTGAGAGCTGATTGGTCCTGCACAGGAGGTTCCAGTATAAGAGGCTTGATCATCTCAGCTGCAGGGGACTTCCTTTTAACCACTCTCAGGCCAGAATGCCAGCTGAAATGTTGTACTTGTTCTTAATAAACCTTTAAAATGGTTTGTTTAGTGTGTTTATGGTGGTTTGTTGGGAGTTGGGAAGAAGGAGTCTTCACACTCTTGTTGTGATGAGGTCGTAACAAGGATATTTCATATTTAGGTCTGATTGGCAATAGTTTGCACTCTAAACTAGAGGTGTAAATATTACCTGCTAATCAGCACTGTCCACATTGTCAGTGAGAGCAAGTTGGCACAATGACTTTTGCACTCAACTCAAACACTTCTCTTGACGGATGTTCCTTTTATGTCTTCGAGTTAGACAACAGAACATATCTGCAGGCTGTGACTCACAAGCACTTTCACAACTTATGGTATGTTCCAGTTTTAGACTGAAGTATTTGAGCTCCTTCCTGTTGCTCCTTCAACAGGAAGGAGGAAACTCGAAGGTGACGTCACTCCCAGTTCCAACTTCTGATGTACAGTAAATGGAACGTACCATTTTAACCCCACCCCAAACTCACACCTACCCACCATCTTTTAAAGAAAAGAACTAAGAAAAGCATAGTGTCAAATAAAATCAAATGGTACTGCTGCTGCCTTTGGTGACTCAACAAGGCATTTGTTAAATATCAGTACTGTCACAAAATAATACAAAACAAATATCAGTACTGTCTCAGTCAAGGCAAGAGAACGTCACCACCTCTTCCCCCTTGATATATTTGAACACTTTCTGTTCTCCTCTTTCCCGTCTTTGCACACATCTGGTGCTCAGGCAGTTGTCATGGGAATAAGCAGCTAAGCCAACAGTGTTACATGTCACAATGTGCAGTGAGAGAAGGGCTGTGCGGGGTTCAGCTGGGCATGCAGCAGGCGCAGCAACTTAGCAACCATCCCGACCCCCCCCCAACTTAGCAACCATCCCGCCCCCCCCCCCCCCCCCCCCCCCCCCCCCCTTTCTGTTGTGACTGAATACAGCTGACCTCCTCTGGCAAAGGCCGCAGCCCCAAACTCCCAGCTCCTCCAGCCTGCTCTGCTCCATGCTGCTCAGCCATCCCATCACAGCTGGGAGGAGAGCACGCAGAAACAGATCTGTTAACACTTGGTAGCTGATAATCAAATAAACAATCCTGGTTTTTGCTATTGCAACTGGATAATTTTCTTTGACTGCACTTTTTCCTTCAGTCGTGCAAGAGTCTGACTCGGGCTAGCCTGGGTGCTCTGCGCATGCACCATATTTCCCACACTAATAAGAAGAACGGATAACAACAACAAAAACATAGTGATACTCAGACTATATATATATATTTATGAGACTGATGAGGAGACCATTTTTAAGCTCTGTCAGCTTAAAGAATCTGATATTTTTAAGTTAATAAGGTTGGAAAACTCACATTGATACTTGGCTGGAAGGGACGTTTCGCCACCTAGCGGAGTGGAGGAGGACATGCTTTATTTAATAAATCGATTCCCTACTAGTACTTGTATACTGCGGAGTAAGGGCAGTAGTCCAACTGTAAAGTGAGGTCGAGCTACAGACATGGCTCAACTTAACTGTGCCTGAAAACATACTGACTATAGTGCATTGAGAGTTCCCTTTGTTTACCAAGAGAAACCCAGCAGAGCGCAGTGCTTTGTCGAGCAGCAGTCACTCCTGGCCTCACAGCTGTGACACACACACACACACACAAACCCACAGAAACCCACACACTAACACAGAGAGAAAGAGAGAGAGAGAGCGAGTAAGAGAGAGAGAGAGCGAGTAAGAGAGAGAGAGAGAGAGAGAGAACAGAAGTCTGACTCACAAACACTACCAGTATCCTGTGGTCAAGGGGAGGGATTTACAGCACATGAACCTGCTGAACTTGTCTTTACCAGCTCCTGCTGGCCATTGTCGTCGCCCCCCCCCCACACACACACTTTCCAAATTTATCACGTTTCTAAAATCTTCATATTTATGCCCCTCCATTTGGACCCAATTACAAGATACACCCCATAAGCATGCACACAGCAGGCAGCCATCTCTCTCTCTCTCTCTCTCCATGTGTGAAAAGCATCTAAATGCACTTGGCATGTAGCTGAGAAAGAGACAGGCCTGGCCTAATTATGATGAGGGGATGTCACTCAAAAGACAGTACATAAACAAGCAGGGTCATTGTTGGGAACTAATTGGCAGGGGGGGGAAAATGGTTCCTGTAGCAAGATAACAATACAAAGCCACTGTGGTTTCCTGAGGACACACTATGAGTCCTCTGCGCTGGCAGGGCCTGAGGTGTGCAGTAATGAGAGTAGTGCTTGCTTCATGCCCAGTTTCCAGACACTGGAATATTTGCAAGCAAGCAGCACACACACAAAAAAAAGCTGGTTAAAGCCTGCAAGCTCCAGAACCGGGTCAGTTCAGCGGGTGCATTTTTTTTTCTTACCCAGCATGTTGGCTGGGCGCCAGAGACGTCAGGCAGGCAGCCTGTCTTGTTAGTGCAACTCACCTTGATAAGAGCAGTGTGGAGAGAGAGGGATGGGGCCGAGGAAGAAAAACAAGCAGCGCACAAGGGGTGGGGCTCTGGGACGATTGTGTGTGAGTGTATCTGTTTAGGTTTGAGTGCGTGTGTCTGCTCACGCAATGGATCTCCTCCAAACAGTAACAACTGCAAAAACACTGGGTAGAGTGTTAAACTCGGAGCAGTTTTTCCAAGCTCATGTTTCACAACAGAGCACTAGGTCCTGCCTCTCTCTCTCTCTCTCTCTCTCTCTCGCTTTCTTCCTCTCTGCGACTTTTTCCTCTTCTCTTGCCTCCCATCCCCCACTTTGTACTATTTCTCTCCCTTTTTTCTCACATATTGGCCCTGTTTTTCTGAACTCCTTTTCTATCTGTTTGTTCATCTCACACACACACTCAACCCCCCCCCCCCATTCTTTCCTCTTGCTGGCTGTTGTTGCTGACTGACAGTGCTGATTTACTCCAGGTTTGGCAAGCTGCCAGCTCATCTCAAACAATTGCATGAACTACAGGGCCGTCTGGTGGAGCCAAGTTTGGCTGGCAATAAACAAAGTCATAGTTTGGCTCCTCTCCTCTCCTCTCCTCTCCTCTCCTCTCCTCTCCTCTCCTCTCCTCTCCTCTCCTCTCCTCTCCTCTCAACCTCCAAGATCCAGATCCTCTTATTATTACCAGAGGGTTTGAGAAATGACCTACTCTAATTGTATCCCTGTCTCTCTCTCTCCCTTTTCCTTCATCTTTAATTGTCACTCAGAGTCCAGACAATGACCAGCCAGTTCACCTCTTCTCTCCACACACTGCCGCCTCAGCAGGGGCCACCTCCAGCCAACTGTCACTATCCCTGCACACTGATTGGCTAATGTGGTTGCCCAGAGGAATCTGGGTAAACTCCTGACCCCATACTTCTCAAAGAGAGAGAGAGAGTCTGAGGCATCTGGAACACTGAGTCACCTGGGACTGAAGCTCGGAGAACAAAACACTCCAATCGTCTTAATCCTGGCTGCTCATCATTAACCTGTGGTCATCTCCTACCCACAATAGGACGACATGAAACCTATGTATAATATAAATAAAACAACAGATACACAGAGCCTCACTAATAACTTTAGGGAAATTGACCAGTGATTTCAATATCTTTGGGGAAATGGGATAGTAGAGTTCTTGTGCAGGGATTAATGTAAAATCTGTGATGAAGCTCTAATTATATTTCTGTTTTCAAAAACAGCTTATTTTTTTATCCGGAGTTTTGGCACAAATGCTCCTTTAAAAAGTGGTGATTCTGACAGGCGCTCCCAGTAGAACTGCATCAGGGGAACGAAGTAAAACAAAAACAAGACAAGCCATTCCACTGAACAGATTTGCTCATAAATAATTCTCTCTAAGACAGTTGAATGAATTTCAAATGTGGAGAGAAGTGAGAGTGGGCTGGAAAACAAACCGACAGCATAATGTGTAGTGGTGTGCAACATTTGTCAAGCCCAAAATTTAAATTATAAAGGCTATGCTGTAGACCTGTTCAGTTTGAAAAGTTCCCTGAGAAAACTTCAGTTATGATTTGATGTTGTATAAATAAAGTTGATTTGAATTGAACTGATTTCAGCTGCAGTCATAAAAAAAAAAACAAGTCCCTCCTTCTGTGAGGATGCTGTTTGTGGTGCAAAAGTTTCTCTACAAATACTATCATGGCCTCAGGTTTTGACCTTAATTTCTTAATTTCACTTTATGCACCATGTAGAGTTGCGAACCACTGTATGGTAACTACATGTGATGTGGCTAATGTTTTTGTCTGCTCGTATTACAGAAAGTTGTGCTTCCTAGTACTCTCTTGTTCAGAGAAGCTAGTACACTGGTTTCTATTTAAGCCCTTAACTTGACACTGCGCAGCATTTTCATCCGCTGCAGCATCTTTCACTGAAGCTGATTTTTGAGACAAGCGAGCATGTGAAAGCCTCATCGTGGTGTACGCTTGTGGCATACTCATTACGCCTCTCTGCGCACGCAGAGACAACAGTCAGACATAGGAAGAGGAGCTGCAGACATAAGAGAGGCTCGATAGTGTCATGTGATGGCTCTGAGCTGTGTTGTGGTGCGGTGAGGTGTGGTTGAGGATGGGGCCTGCCTACTGAACGGCTGCGACGCCGGAGAGACGGTGGTGAGCTCTGTGGCCGCAGCAGACGGAGTGCGGCAGCAGCCGAAATCCACCACGCAGGGGTAAAGGCAGGCAGGGGCCCCCATCCGTTGCCTGACCACTCTGACAGCCACCAGTGTACTATGTTATTACATCTTATTGAGCTTTACAAAAGGGCTGATCATTTAGGTTTGACATGCATGGACTAGCCAGCTCAGTACAATTGTAGTGTAGAATTGCAAAACATCCCCTCATCCCCCTCCTATCTCACTGGCAAATGTTTATGTAAACCTTGGTTTATGTAAACCTCCTCATACTGTTTTCAAGGACTTCCAAGGAAAACAGCAAGTGCTGATCTGGCTCAAAGCAGATAACACCGATGTAAATAACCCCCTGTGTCCAGCTTCAGTGATAACAAGAGGCCTAATATCATTGTTTTTTTGGCACACCCTAACCTGTGGCAGTTGTCTGCACTTGACAAGATCACAGTCCGCCTGATAAACACACAGAATTTGTCTTCTACTTTGAAACAGAGAGAGCGTTGTCTGTCCTCTCCCCTGTCTTTATCTTACCTCCAGCATGTCCTCTAATGGGTTTAAACAGAAAATCAAGCAGATTAACAGCATTAGACCTAATAAATCCAGTCAAAGGCTTGATAAAGATGGAGCTGTAGCCAGGCCCTCCCTGCTGGGCTCTAACATGGGAGCGCTGTTCTAATCTAGTTACCAGTAGAGGGATTTCACGCTGGGAATAAATGACATCAGCTCTTGCACATTAATGGAGAAGTTGAAAAACAGAAGCAATAAAGGGTGGTGAATATTAACAATACTGGAGCGGAGTCTTGCTTAGAGAATTTGAAATTTAAGGCCTAGAAAGTGCAATATAAATTCTGAAGTCTGGGATGAACCACCTCTAGAGCTCCGGTAGCTGACGAAATCCTGTTTCAGTTGGAAGCAAAACAATGCTATTTTGGCAGGAAGCTGTACTCCTCAAATCCACCAGTCGACTTGTCTCTTCACTGGCGTTTCTCGTAAAAGATGACGATGGTGGATAGCTGTTTTGCTTATTACATTCTTCATTGCAATTGTAAACAAACACGTTTACATGATTTAGCACAACAATTACTTACAGTACACGTCTCTCATTGCTAAGTGACACTAACCCCTCCAGTGAGGTCAGGGCTATATTGGCTGGTAAGTTGTGTTGAGTATTTGGCTTTTCCTTATCATACTTTGGCTGTTTCCATATAGGTACCCAAATCTGTGGATTTAAGGTGTGCAGTGAACTCTGATGGCTTGATACTGGCACCGGCACTGTTCATTTTTTGCTGAAGCCTTTGCTGCCAACATGGCGGTGTAAACAAATTGAGTCATGTGACACCTGGAGCTCTACACGTAATAAATTGAGTAAAGACAATCTGACTACCTCTTACTTCTCCCAACTCCTCAAGGCGAAGCTTTAACTACGGCAAATTTGTGTCCAACAGCGACAGTGCGGAGCCACAGTCAGTCCAATTTAGACTGGTTGCCCAATTAAATAAATTGACACACTGTCACACAGAATCATTTAGCTGGCAAAGTCTCAGGCGCCTCATTCAAACATGTTGTTCCTTCAAAAACAGATTTCTTGTAAAGGCTGTTCCACCTCAGTAAATAGAGGGCACCCAGGGATGAATGGCGACTGCTCTCGTGGTCCCCAGACAATACTGACTCCTACAATGCCTTTAGATGGCACACAGATTTCAGTAATTAGACTGTGACTGTTGCTGGCAGGGGGCCAGGGTCCGACCCAGAGGAAGGGGGTAAAGGCAACACACACACACGCACACACACACACACACATGCTCTGAATGCCCAATGCTGTTCCCTCACTAACCTGCCATGTTTGCCCCTATAAGATACTATCCCACAACCCTTCCAATGCCCCTTCCTCTATTATCCTGTGTTTTTATGGGTCTGAGTCAGGGTCCTGGGGTTTGTTGGGTATGTTTACCACTGGTGAGTTTGTCCCTTTTAGGGGGGAGGGGTAATTACAATGGTGGGGAAAACAAACAGAGGATGGAGTGAAATGGGACTTGGCCCATGGTCACATGGGAGCTATTTATTCATTATTGGTCCAATGGGAACCTTTGTTTTCTTTGCTTTAGGATGTTTAGAAGGGGAGGTGGAAACAACAAGTATATTGTGGGTCTGTGGATCAGTCTGCTGATTCATCAGTGTGCTATGAAAAATGTGTCTTTTCAACCCATGATGTGGGTACTATTAAGCCTTTACATGCACCTTTTGGATTGTTGGAGCAGTGTGCAGAAGAGGTGGAGTTCAACAGGCATCATCTTCCTCCTTACTACTTGCGCCCACTCTAGTTTACCTTCATGAACTCAGGTTGAACCGGTCCTTCGCTGCTGTGGTTTTATGATCTACACATCATGGTCAGTCACCCCAAACCAGCGCTGGTTGGCAGAGTGGCGTCGAGTGGTTAGCAACACAAGACAAACTATCCAGATACGATCTTGAACTTTTGAACTTATCGCAAATATATACACTGAGAGAACAGGCAATCAGTCTCACTCAGTCTCTTTTAATCTGACTTTCTGTCTCTCGCCATCTCCCGTTTTGTCTTTCAGGATCATGGCAATTAAACTAAAGGCAGTGAATTCCCTGGAAAATACTCACTCACTCAACCTGTATGTCTATGTTGTTATAGTGATGTTTTGTGGCAAACAACTGCCTCTCATGATGGTTGATTTTAGGAGTTTGAGTAGGCGAGAGCCTGGACATCATCTCCAGCCTAGCTGCAAGCTGCAAGTTTTCCCCGGGGGAAGTGCAGGGCAGTGGGGGAAGGGAAGTTGGCAATCCACTGCTTTCACAAACCCCCTAAAATAGAACATTAGAAATCACAAGTACGCAATGAGACAGAGATACCCCCAGTGCCTAAATCTCCTCCACCACCCCTTGTGACCCCCGGGGTCATCTGCTTGATGGTAACCTCTGCTCAACTCCACTCAAACGAAATGGCTTCTTGTGACTGCGGGAGTTGTTTACATATGGAAGTGATGAGTGCAGTTTGTGCAGAAAATAATTTCAAAGAAAGGGGTTAATCGGTAAAGAAATTAAGTTGACAGGGAACACTGCATGCACTTAGCAAATCCAACTTTGATACTGATGAATGGTTTTATGATGAAATGTGAGAGTCAGACTTTGATGCGTCACTAACATCGTCATTACGCATAATTTAAGATCCAACAAAAGCTTAAAAAGTAAGACTGGTTGAATGTTGGAATGTGATTCTTGAATCTGCAGCAGTAAAGGTAAACAAGCAACTTGTTATTGCAGAGTATATTTAATGTGCTAAAGAGAACATTATCACATTATCTACTCTTCCAATCTGCCTTCAGCAGATCATTTAACTCACTTATTTCTTTAGGCACCACCAGTCAAGTTCATGTTTACAGCACAGGCCCTCGTGTTGCACTGTTTACCAATGGCTGTATTAATCCAGTGTCATGCTGCAGTATTTGAATAATGAAAGCTGCAGCAGCTGGGCCTCTGAGAGCAAGAAACAAGAGACCTTGTCTCCCTTTTACCCTGACGTTTTCTTTCGGTTTTTGTCCTCTCAACAACTCCTCACACGTGGTTCTCACACCCGAAACCTCACGCTTTCAATCATGCCCATGAGGTTTGAGTATATTACAATGGCTCGCACCAGTTCCCTAGAGACTACAGAGCCAAGTCATGCTCTTGTTACTGCGTGGGACAAGGAGGTTTGTGTTCAAATTAATGCAATAATCAGCACACAGAATGCACTTTGCTGTAATTTCATATGGTATGCACCATGTGACTTTGACAGTGTTTGTAAACAAGGCTTTATTTATAAACACACACACATACACACACATATGCAGAGAGAGAGAGAGACTAACATGAATATTTGCTTTGATTTGCCACAAATATTGATGTGTGGATCATAAAAATCCTGATTTGTTTACATGTGACACATGGACAGCTTTATCCACCACAGTAAGCTTGTTTATAGGGAGGGCATGACTGTTTGGTAAAGTGTTGATGCCTAAGGGCTGAACTTCTACAAATTATCAATAAAGGGTTAATGACTTGACCTCTGCCGACTCTCTGGATAAATCACGCTTGGAAATCCCCCGCAAAGAGTGGCACTTCATCTGCACAGCTTAGATTTGTCCCCTTCCCCCCATTAACTTTATGTCAGCCTCTTTATCAGCTGTAGTGCTACAAACACCTTCATACAGGTCCATGAGGTGACCTCAATCTCTCATTGCCCAAAGGCCTGTGAGGATATGTCAACCAGAGTTCATTTGCATGCTTAGGCCGAGATGGTTCACTAATCCCAAAAAAGACCACTGTTAAACAACCACTGGGAGACAATTTCCATAGCTCTTTGTGAACATCAATAACCACAGGAACCCATTTCACAAATCTGTTACTTGAATGTCCAGCAGATTTTTGGGTACATAATCAATTACATCAAAAGACTAAAATAAAAGCCAGATTTTTTAAATAGAAACTCTACCAACAGGTTATACGATACTGAGGATTGTATTGATATGCAGCAGGTTTATGTTGCCAAAGCTGGTTCAAGCAAACAAAACTAACATTCACCAAAATTGCTGCAGCTTTATTTTATTATGGTGTAAAGTCTATATGAGGGAGTGGAAAAGGCTGAGTACCAAAATCATTTGTGATCAATGGAAAAGAAACAATAATAAAAAAAAAAGAATAAATCTGTTCTTTGGTATTGTTTTACCTTTTGAGGTGACTTCTGAAAAACATGAGCCACAGATGGATTAGCAATATGTGATATTGTTGGTTTGGTTTAGAGGGCCATTAGATGTTTAAAACAGGTTGATTGTCCATAGGTGAGCTGTGCCTGATGTTCATCTGTTTGCACAGAACAGATCAGCAGATTGGACTCACTCACGTGGCAACTCTGGACACAAATTGACAGTAGCAGTTACTGACTATATATATCCACTGATATGAAATATGTCCACTGACCATTTGCCTAAAGCATCAAATTGAATATGCCTCATACTCTGTGTCACCCTCTTTCCTTCTCCCTCTGCCTCTCTCTTACTTTCATTGTTATTCTCTGGTGCAACCAAGCTTGATCTGTGGAGTTAAACTAAACAAGCTGACGTCTTCCCGGCCAGCTATTACTGCTAGAGGAAGCCAGCAGAGGCTCCGGGTCTGAGGTAATCACGCCACCAGGATAATTGCACTCTGTAAAACACTAACTGGATGTTTATGTCCAGCCCCAGAGGGAAGTCATTAATGCCATTTTAATTAAGGGTAATAAAGATCTTTTCTGCCTTTTGGGATGGAGCGACCTTGACTTGATCTCATACTTGCCGTACGGCTCAATTAAGAGACGCTATCATTCGCCAAACATGCTTTCACAGCTACACGCAGCATTATGTTACACCCTCACCTCTGTGTCTTGATCCTGCAAAAGGAAATACGATTATAGGTTTGGTCTGCTTTGTGTGTTTGTCTGCATCTTAGCATGTGTGCCTGCTCTGGCATAGTGTGTGCACATTTTTAGGCTGATGAATCTTTTCTGTGCCAAACTCATGTAGTTGCATTGTGTCGGTGTCTTTAAACAACAAAGTGGAGAACGGAATGATCAACAGGTCTTGTTCTGTAAGTTTTCCCTCTGCTCGGTTTATATAATAAATAAATCTGGGTACAATGGGAAATGATTAAACCAGACAAGCATTTCAAATTTGCTGCTGTGGCAGGAATAACGGCCTGCCAGTGTTAGGCCAACACAGCCACACAATGAATGCAGCTCCAGTGGCTCAGAAAGAAAAACACTGGGTCAGAGAGGGAGTGAAGGAGCACACATTGATATAACTAATGGCAAACAGCTGCTCGGGGCGCCTGCTAAAAATACACATACACATGTGTGACAGGTGTGCATGCATCTGTAATAAACTATAGTGTACCCCAAGCTTCATTTTATAGATGAAAAGATAGATTGCATTATAAATGCGCAGAATTAGAACTATAGAGTACTCAAGTTAAAATGTAATTCAGTAAAAGTAGTAACTCTACAATGTAATAATACTCCACGACATGAAAATATCCTGCTTTAAATCTATGACATCCTGTGGAGTTTTCACATAAACAAGCAGTTTATGCTTACATTCAGTGTGAGTCACTGAAACACAACACATCCGTGGAGTCAAACAAGGATACTGAATGCATTTCATTCCCCATAAACATTTGCAGAGCCTTAATTTTGTTAATTATAAAATCCTGCAGCTCTCCCATGGTTGCATATATGGGACAGGACACACTCGGTTTTGATAATGGTCTGTTTACAACAACACTCCATTGGGCACCTCAAATGTATACTATTAATAAGAAGAAATAATCAAACTCAGAGTACTTTCCCACTACTTCTATTTTCATCCACACCAATTATCGTGCAGCTTAACAAAAAAAGTTGACAACTCATATAAAATAAATGTTATAAACTGGGGTTTGAAACACAGTTTCATCTCTGATCCTCTCTGTGTCCAACAGTTGGCCGGAACCATGTGGAAAGGTCCACAGACCCAGTAACAGGATCTGGAGAGGTAGGCTCTGGACCCCAGGCAGCAAAAACAATCATCTGGCTTCTACTGGGAGTTAAGAGAAGGCTCTCAGCCAATAATAACATCTCTCTCATCAACCGAGGGAGAAAGAGAGAGCAAGAGAGAGAGAGAGAGAGAGAGAGAGAGAGAGAAAAGGGTGGGGGGAATTAAGTGTTTAGCTTGTGTGTGTTGTGTAGGTGGCTCTGAGCTTTTTCAGTAAATTCTCACTTGGGGGATTGAAACGTCGAAGGGACTCATGTGCAACCACAAAAGTAGCCTTGTGACCTTTTGTTCTATCAAATACACACACACAGAGTCTGGTTTCCATGACTTTAGAGGACATTACACCCGCTTACGTTGATTTCTTGGAGACTTACTCTAACCTTTACCATAATTACTACTCACCTAACTCTAACCTTAACCTCATCCTAACCATACAGGATGTCTTCACCTTAAAATGTAATAATTTATGCTATGGGAACTTGCTTTTTGTCCCCATAAGTGGGACAAGTCCTGATAATGTGAATAGGTTCCCAAAACATGAGTAATACCTGGAAAACACACAGACACTAGTTTCCATGACTTCAGAGGACATTGCATTTACTTACATTCATTTCCTGGAGACTTAGTTTAACCTTTACCATAACTTCTACTGGCCTAACCCTAATCCCATCCTAACCATACAACATGTTTTCACCTCAAAGTATAATAATTTACGCTATTGGGACTTGCTAATTGTCCTACTAAGGAAGACAAGCACCCATAATGTGACTATAGGTTCCCACAACATGAGTAATACCTGGAACACACACACACATACGCACATGCACGTGCACACACAGACTGTCAAACAATGTAAGTTTCAACAGGAGGCACTTTTTCACTGTCTCTGCTGCCCCCTGCTCCTCCACACATACAGAGGAAAAGAAAGAGAACTGCAAAATGATATTTTATTAAGGACATTGCTTCTGTGTGAACTTTGAGTGTTACCATGCTCACACAGCTCACACCACACTACCACAAGTTTATCTCTTGTTTTACAATTCATACAATACACCATAACGTCAACAAGTACGCGTCACATCTTCATTTTCTAGCTTGCTATGGTGAAGATGTTTCAAAATAGACCTACTACCACAAAGTTATCTCCTGAATTTCCTTCTTAAGTGGGAAAAGTATATAGTATAATGGGAGAGGAAAAAAAAAACACAACAATTTGCAACCAGGAAAACAAACACAGATGCAAGTGAGCAAACAAATTTCGGGATATCCTGTTTTCTTTTGAATCTCCCTTGTGTGTTTGCATGTGTGAGTATGCGGGCATTCGTGCATGTGTGAATGTGTGTGTGATCTCAGTCTAACTAAAGGGATTAAAGAGACCTGTCTTAAATATTCTGTCTGGTTTCCCCTGAGGCCCTCTGGTGAGGACAGATCCCTGCTAGAGACCAGTCTGTCTGCATGAATCACAGTGTGCGTATGTGTGCGTGTATTTAGATGTCATGGACTTTGTTTATGACTCCCCGCTTTCTCAGTTTCTTCTGCTTCTTTTCAGGCTCTTCCCTCCTCTCTCTTATCTTTATTTGTCTGCATCACAGCCACTTTCTGCCAAAACATAATCAATGGGCTTCCAGTCAGTGTCACGTACGCTTACTGTAAAACTACTATTCCTGGTCTTCACTTCTGATTCAATGAGTCACATTCAAAGCTGCTGTAAAGTGCCCTCTAAATGCACACCTGTAGCCTCCAAACAGCCACACACACTGGTACTTATGTGTCATTTAGCAACCAGTGTGCAGCTACTGTTCAAACTTGGAAGAACTACGTCTAAAGCACTTTGCACTGATGGTTTGTGGGGATATTGCCCAAGTCGTTACACAAAACAGCTTTTTACACTGAAATCAGTAGACTCAACACTTCTTGTCCCCAAATGCCTGTCTGTTAGCAGCTGGAAGTGGGAAAGGCAGTCTTTCAGCAGCATGTTGGCATGTTGTTAAGCCCAGTATTCATTGGACGGAGTCCAGCCTTTTGTTCTGACATTCTGAACTGTCACTTCTTCAGCCTGAAGTGGACTCCCTGTAAATGCAATTAAGTCACACTCTTTCCTTCCACAAGTCTCACCTCGACATTTGCAGTGGACTAAAATGATAAGTGACTTTACAGATAAACATCTTCTGTGTAGCAAACAGTTACATTTTCGCTGAAAAAAAACAATGTCAATGTTGTTTTTCTTAAAGCAATATGCACTTTTTGTGTCGAGCAAAACCTCTAATTGCTTATCACTTAAGCATAGCGGAGAAGAGAAATCCTGACAGTCATCATAATGAGAGGGAAGCAGGCTATTCTCTTTGAGACAAAGCTGTGATGTTCGCCACTTGCGTGGATGCCAAGGTTGAAAAGTTCAGAACTCAGTTAAAAAGGGTTGTGTTGTGAAAAAATAAAAAAACGGTGTCCATATGGTTCCTGCTTAAAATTAGGTGTATGTGTCAGCATGTGCATGTCCTTTGCTGTGCTACCTGCATCCACCTGCATCAGACACATAGAAAGACCATGTGCAACTGCAGAGTCTGTGATGAAAGGGTAAAGTGTGCGGTTGTTCGTGCCTTTCATTTTGGCACTGCCTTTTACACCACTGATCCACTGACCTGAAGATGACTTATAAAATGCAGTTTACTGCAGTTAGACATTCAACGTCTGCAGTAGACTGAATTTTATGTCATCCTCAGGTGATTTCTATCCGGGAGTTTTTCCATTTTTCTTCTTTGTTGTCTCTTTTAAGATTTAAGATACAACATTTTTATTGTCAATTCACTATATGTGCAGGACATAAAGAGAAATCAAAATTCTGTTGCTCTCTCACATAGTATTTCATTCACAGGCAATTAAAAAATTGAAAACTAAACAAGAATAAATAGGAATAAGCAGCAGCCGATATGACCATAACAGATATGGCAGTAGGTTACAGTTAATATGCAAAGAGTGAAAAAGACAGTCAGCAGCAGGTTCTGATATACTCACACTCCGAAGGCAGAGGGGGGGAGGTAGTGGACAGAGTGGACTCAAACAGGAGGTGTGCTGATGTTCATCTGCACAGACCACCACGGAAATCAGCAGGATCACAAGATTTATATCACGTTGACCCTAGAAGACTTCTGTGCACACACAGTGCAGAAGTGTGATTGACTGATTTTGGTGCATAGCCTAAAATGTGAAGGTATTTGTGGATGTTGTGGTAGGTTTTTGTGGTGAGGACCCCAGTGCAGAGACTGGAAACAATGGTTACTGACTGAACCTAATTGTCTTGGCTGTCTAGATGAATTAGCATTCGGAACAAAAAGCTTGGTGGCGTGATGAAAGCAGCGCAGAAGAAACAAAGAAAGCAAATATTACAAGTGCAAAAAGGCCAAAAAGCTGAAAATCACCAAAGGAATTAGGCAAAGAGCATCACACAACATTGCTGAACTTGATGGAATTATCTGCCAGAGTGGTGGCGTGATGCCCAGGCTTTGAAATGGAGGTAGAACTTGGAGAACTGGGAGAAGTTGTGCCTCATCAGCTCCTATAGAAGATGTCAGCCACACCCTCTGCCACATATACAATAGAAACAGAAGATAGAGAGAGGGAAAAAAAAACACAAACAAAAAATAAACAGAATCTTCACATCTTGCTCTAATTTGGGACAAATCAGACCTTTCCTGTGCAACATTTGTGGTCTGGTCCTGATTATTTCATGAATGTCATGACACAGTCTCCAGTTAGGTCCAAGGCCACTGAGGGGTTTTGTCTCCAATGCAGGAGCTTTTCCTGTTGACTGAGGACTCTGAGGGAAAATGTAGGCTAATTTAATTTCATTCTGCTTGTCAGTTTATACATTGTAAGCATAGCATCACTAGAATATCACATAAAGTCAAGTTCGTCTAATGGGATTAGAAAGGTCAAAGAGGTTATGCAGGAAAAAACTAAATTAAGTGAAATTGACAGTAATATGATTTTTAAAAAAATGTTAACAGTTCTGACTGAAACAAAGAAGGAAAACAACATGTCAGTATACACTCTTAACAAAGCAAGTGTGATTTAGTTGCAGGTTGGGCTTTCTCTTTGTGTCTCCTCTCTTCTTCTAGCTCTTTTTCTTCTTCTTCTGTCCTTTCTTTTGGTCCTCCTCCTGTGGATCCTGTAGTGTCTGCTCTGGCTGTTTTGATTTTGCTGTGGGTGAGTGGCAGCCTCGACCCCAGATGACCCCCCTAGTCCTGTTTCTGCTGATGTCAGCATCTTGCAGCAGATTGGAGCATGCGGTTTTTAAACAAAGCCCCAGTCTTGGCCCCCGAGGGGGCTCATCCATTTTATGTCTTAAAGGGACAGTACACAAACTCAAGTAGGAGCTGTTTTTGGCACACTTTGTTATTGCCCCTTTTTTTACTGCGATGATTAAAAGGATTCTTATTTCTATTTCACATTATTGATCACTGTGCACTTGGGCTGTTGCAACTTGTTGCTTAATCTTTTTGAGGCAAAACACAACAGGAAAAAAGTGACAGTATATGGCTAGATGCTGTGCTTGGTCAGGATATCCTGTCAAGCCCTCTTCTTGTCTGAATGAGCTTTGTGTGAAGGAGAATTTGAAGAAGGAGATTTTGAAGGAGAATTTGAATTCTGTGAAGGAGATGAAACCTTGTCACCTCTTTCTCTTTTCTTCTTTCTCCTCTTAGGGCTGGATTATTCTGTGTCTACAGAGAGCCACTTCACATTTCCATGTGTTTTCATGTCCATCCAGTCATCAGCACTGTCGCACTGGACACAAGGCACAACTTTGTGTGATGCACGCACCACATGATGCGTCCGAGGGAACATCGGCCAAGCAGATTATTTGTTTGCAGTTTTATAAGACCAGAGATATGATCACATTGTTCTGGAGTTATGTTAAAGTAGTTAACAAAGCAACAGGGAGACGAAATCTCATATAACAGTTATGTGTCAGTTGGTTCATGTGGTCAGAGCTGTTGTTCCTTGTTTACATAGTAAGCTTATGCTTCAAAAACTGAAATACACTTTTCTTTCCGGCTACTGTAGAAACGTGTTGGTGTGAGATGGCAGCAATCCCCTATTCTAAGGCTACAAAAACCAAACAAAGCCATTATAAACTTACACAAACATTGTGTGTAGTATATTCAGTTTCTGCCAACAAACCCTCGTAAATGTATCACACCGGGCATTTAAAAAGATAGGAACCATTACAGGAAAAGTTTAGTGACCATGTCATGTCTGAAGTGCAGTAATTTGATACATCTCAGTCATGAATGCGATGCAAATGTGCAAGCTTGAGTGTGGGTGTTCCTTGTCGTTGGTCTATGCTGCACTGTGGTCAGCAGACAGTTGAGGGGAAAAAAAAACAAAAAAAAAAACAGACACACACTGTCATGATGAATGACTGCAGATATTAGTTCATCGGATTTTGCAATAAGCCAAAAGAAGTATATACGAGATCAGTCTGCACACACAGGAATATGGCAGAGTGAGTGACTGCTCTGAGAGGAGATCAGCTTGGTTAGCTCAATGTAAACATCCCATACAAAGCACGCAATGAATTCATGCACTACACACTCTGGACACACACTGTCGCCTGCACCTGACTCAACTTCATTGCCCATGTGTGCCCTTATTTACTGAATGTGCCGTGTGTGGAGGTTTTGTGTGAACAGCTGGGCTGAAGACTCTAGGCTCCAGGGCCCAGTCATCTAATATCTCCTGGCTGGCCCTGAGCTCTCCACTCCTGAGGAAATGCCATAAAGAACTTCTTATCTGGATGGGGCCCCTTTACATTGTGCTGCTAATAAAACACCACCGAGACTCTTTGACTGTATTCTAAATCCCAGCCATATTTCAGATAACACTTCAACATCTAAAGAGTGAATCATCGTGGGTTTTGTCATCCTAATCCTTTTTGTTATTTGTTTGGTTCAAGCTAATGCTCATAAATGAAAGTACACATGATGAATTAGTTGTAAAGCCGCACAACATTCTGATCACCTCCTCATGAGACTCGTTTTAGTTTGTTTCTAGAGCACTCTGGAGTAGTATTGTAAAGGGAAGGAGAGTCACCACGCAAGGTTGAGATTCAAAGAAATGCATCAAATTTAGAGCAACAAGAGGTTTTGATACCATTCATGTCCGTTCGATGTGCAGTATTTGCATTCTGTAATTCCTAAGGACTTATCAAAGTTACTGGCAGAATCTGATGTTTGCATGTGATGTAACTGACAAACGTGTGCAGTGCTGAGCTCTGCAGATCTGTTTGTTTTAGATTTCCAGATCACTACTTTACAGTTTTGATTTACGATCGCCGCTCTCACCAACTGACCAAACGGTGATGACAGCAGCGAGCAAGTGAGCAGGACACTGGAAAATTGGAATGATAAAATAAAAGAAAGAATGGGCCTTAACATTTTAATAATGAAAATCATCTACCTGTTATGTGAATTATGTGAAACCACTGTACATCTGTACAGTGTCCGGCTGAAGCTCTGTCGCTTGGTGACGGGGGAAAGGGAACTACAACCTGGTGATGTGACTGGGAAATCCTCCATATGCAGAACTGTCATTTCAGTTCACTGTCCTTGAAAGGATGCAGCTGGGAATTGTGACGCAGCTATAAAGTGAGTGACCTGTTGACAGTTAGTGGCCTCAAACATTGGTCACTGCATTTAAAAAGAGACAGATATTCAAATATGTACTGTAGATCCCACCCTGGGTGTAACTTAATGTAGCCTGTGCTGTGTTGATCACTGAGGAGAAGTTGGAGCTGAAGTGCCTCGCACTCCATAGTGGATGAGGAGTGAGGGGAGTGACACTAGACCCTGTGGTTTCAAAGTTGTTTTTATAGCCCCTAGGCCACTGCTGCCTCATATACAAAACACAACTCTTTCTCTGTCTAGTCTGCCTGTCTTCCTCCTGGCATCCCTCCAGTGCCTAAAGCCATCTGAATAGAAACAGGAGATGACTCTGTCATTCAGACGAATCTCGGAGGAGGCTTTTTAAGATCCTAATGAGCTGCTTATAAAAGCAGCACTTCCTGTCTTTCCTTCCCACATTTTTACAACTGCATAGAGTCCAACATCAGTTCCACCAGACAATATTAAGGAAACATTACATAGTTCATGCTCCAACCCTTGGAAAATTTAATTCGGTAAAGTTTTTTTTTTTTTTTTTTTTTTTTTTTTTATTTAATTTCATCTGTGCTCTGTCCTTTGCAGCACCATTTTTTTTCATTTAATTTCATCTGTGCTCTGTCCTTTGCAGCACCATAAGATCCTGAGGGGAAATGGCTGAAACAGTGAATGAGGTGAAGACACTTGGTTGGGCAAGATTCACAGTTGCACAGCTCCATTGTCTCATTTTTGAACAAAGAGACATTTTGATATCACAGTGCACTGAAAATACAACTCTAAATCCTTACTGTTAACATGAACAGTCTTTAGATTTAAAAGGAAAGGACAAAAAAATTAAGCTGCATATGACAGAGCATGGTATTATTGCTATATTTAGGCAACGTGGACTCAAATATTTTGTCATATTCTGTACTTTTTTCATGAGATAAACAAGCTTGGCTTAAAACAGCCTGTCACCGACTGAGCTCAATTACCATAATAAGCACCTAATACTGAGGGTTATTACAGAGGGGCTTGTTAAATGGCAGAGGTGGTAACCACAAATGACTCAGTATACACAGACAAACACACACAAACTTATACTTGTTCGTTCTATCTTTGTGAGGACATGTATTGACATAATGTGTTCCCTTACCCCTAATTTGGGTCTAATGGTACAATAATAGTACACACACACCTTTCATAGGCCACTTCCATTCACTTGATTGGCCTAAACAAACTGTTATTCTTAACTTTAACCATAACCAATCTAACCCTAAACTTAACATAACCAGTTCACATCTTACCAATAGAGATAACCAGTAACTCATGGTTCTGCCTCATTAGGACCGGCCTTTAGTTTCTATGAGGACTAGTGGTCCTGACAAGGTCAGTGTTTATGCCAGAAAAGGTCCTAACAAGGTAACAAATACAAGTAGAAACACACACATAAGTAATTAAATCTCCCAGCTCAGTGCAGTGAGCAGTCCTGTTGCTAGATTCATGTCCTGACATGATTCCCAGCCTTGGCAGAGAGTGAGGCAGCCTGAGGCATGAAGCCACACTTTAATAAGTTGCAACTCTGACATGCTACATTAGCCACAACCTGCTGCCGCCGGCAATTATTTGAGTGTGACTTGAGAGATAACCAAATGAAATCCTTGACTTTTCAAAGGTATCCACTTTTAATAAGGTCACAAACAGACATGACTTATGCAGAGTTGTGAGGGCCTGATTTACACTGCACACTGCACTTGAAATAAGTTTGTCTGCTGGACTCGTGTTGCCCCCTCTTCTCCAACTCCAACACAATGTGCAGCATGAAAGCCAGCCACTTCAGAGAGCTTGTCGAGCTTTCAACTTCAGTGTTTGCCTCCTGAGACCGCCACTCACTGTCAGAGCGCTCAGAACAAAGCACAGCATCCACACGGCAGACGCTGGGAACATTAGGCTGCAGTGGGCGTGCATGTGTGTGTGTGTAAAAAGATGCGGAGTGCGGAGGGTGTTCTGAATTAATGCATGGAGATGTGTCTCATAAAGTTACTGTTTACCCTTGTTTGGTTTCTATGCTCACTGGTATCGATTTTGCCTGCACATGCCGTTACACACAATGTCTTAGTCACGACTGTTCATGAGATTAAACATGACATTTCTGCATTTCTGCATTTGGCAAAGACTAGAGATGCTTGTGTCACTAAAGTAATTCATATCATTATAACTGCACAGATATGAGAGAATCTGATTTCATATTAATTAGTAGACTTAGTCTAAACAAACAAAGATTAAATCTGGATAATCTTGTAGAAGAATAACTAGTGTGGCACACAGTAACATAATACACACTTACTTTTACTACAAACAGTATGCAATGTGTCATGAGTAAATGATGACAGTTTTCATGTAATTGCTCAACATCATTGTCCAACCCCCTTACACACAAACACTTACTGTACATACAGTATCCATCTACGGTAGGCTACAGCACGAAATTTCCTTTGTTTGGTTTCCTTCCACATCAGACGCAGACTGTCTGTACATTGTTTGCACTGACTACAAATTACACAGTGAAAGCAAGAACAGCTGCAGAGGCAAAAGGCGACTGTGGCAAAGCTTGAAAGCACAAATGACTAAGATGACCATAAGCACACCTAACAAAACTGCAATCCCTGTTCATTCGACATAATTTGTCCCTTACTTTTATGTTGTCCTTGGCTTGGACACAAGCAGTCTTCAAAGAGAGTATTTGACCCATGGCTCTGCACCTTTAACCCAACAAATCCATCCATCCACCCACACATACAGTCTCTAGCCAACACACTCTGACTTTTTCATTTCTTGAAGATGGACACATCAAAGACTTTGGTTGGTGAGACTAACCGGGTCTGACCACAATGACTGGAGCCAAGTTTCCCTAAACAAGCACCACTGAAAGCAACAAGTCTGTATGTCACCTGTCTCACCACTGTGTGGAGAGAGAGAGAGAGAGAGAGACGGGGAGTGAGGGGGGGGGGGAGTGTGAGGAGGGGGGACAACTATATTTTCCCTCCTCTCACACACCTGCAGTTGTGCAATTTCCTTCAAACGCCACAGGATCATGTTCCCCTGTCTCTTCACATTCAGAAACGAGTTTATGTTTGTTTGTTTTTTAATACAGTACATACAATGAATTTACTCTGGTGTTGTGCTGCATAACAGTAAACACTGGGGAAAAAAGAAAAAAAAGTTGACAGCAAGCCCTGAAGAATAAATAAGCGAAAATGTAGAATAAAATATGATTTATTTTTTTAATTTTTTTTTTTTTTTTTTTTTAAAAAGTTCTCTTCTCCCCTCCCCCTCATTTCATCAGTCTCTCCTCGCCTCATCTGGGCAGCATTAGCAGAGCTGCTGACACGCATGGCTCTGATAGGCGAGCTACAGTGTGGAGACGTGCTGCGTGTGACGGTGGAAAATTCTAACCTCAACTCAAAAACAGCAAGCTCCATAGCCAGGCCACAATAATACTGCCACCTGGCTCAGCGTGGCATTTTGACACGGGAGGGGGGGTTGACGTGGGCAGTGGGGGGAAAGATGTCCCAGAGGAATGATGAGGAAGTCAGAAAAATAGTGGCAAAGATGCGGGACTCTCAGTGAACAGAGAGTGCAGTGAGAAGTTGGGGGGGGGGGGGGGGGGGGGGTGGGGGCCTGGGTGTGGGGGGGGGGGGGGGGGGGGGGGGGGGGGGGGGGGGGGGGGGGGGGGGATCTGACCTGTCATTCAGGTTGACGCATGAATCTGTTGACAAGCCCGGCTGCTCCCACAGCTCAAGACTTCTCACAGAGCCTGAGCTCGGAGCAAATTGGCCGTCCTCTCCAGTCAGAGCAGCCTGACTCAGATCTATGGGCTTAGCTGTTACCTGAGGCAAGTCAGCCAAGAGGCTGTCTTCTTCCCAGCCCGCGCCACTAAATTATAGGCTTGCTCAGTTCATAGTGCCTCGGGCCAAGTGCGTGTACAAATGCAGTGGCCAGCTCATTGCTTTACACATAAACACAAGTGCAAGCAGCAACAGACACAGCAAAAACACAGAAAGAGAAGCAAGGGCCCCCTTTTGGTCCACTTTTGTAAGAACACGTTGTTCCAGATTATCATCTACAGTCGCCTTATATGTCTTGTCCTCTAAACAAAATGTTATACTATCATTATCCTGTGATATGGCTGTGAGCATTAAATGCCCAACTGCTCTGGTGTTCCCATACCCCACACACTCACACCCCCACTATACGACAAACATTGTATACTGAATATACAGTATATGGAATTTACATTATGTGTTCTCAGTGCTATAAGTTTGACCTGCTTCACTTTGGTTTCCAGAAATATGCACTAAAATAGAAATCATTTTGTAAATAAGATTCTTTCAAGAAAGTACTATGGGTTATTGAATGTCTGCATAAAGTGAATTACACTTAACTATGCTGCACAAGTATGTGGCTAATTGTCAAAATAAGCACTCTTATCAGTTAGGATGATTGAAAGTGGAAAGAATCCTAACTGGAAAATGTCACAAAAACATTTCTCGTACTAACTAAATTAGATCTGCTTTAAGTCCTATCCGTTAGCATTTCCCTCCCTCATCACTGTAGCCTCTTTCACGCTACAATTGGCAAGTGTACCTGGGATCTTAGAAAAAAAAAGATGATTAACACCATTCCCATAGCCAGTGGTCAGTCTCCCTGTGGTGTGTTTTGTTTTCTTTTCCACCTGTGCCTCTCATATGCATGAAACTGTGATGTCACAAATGCTCCAGAAACAAAACGAGTCAGAGGAAACAGAAAACAACAGCACGGTGGAGGTCGTCAGCAATTACACTGAATCACTATCATAGCAAACAGTCAATAGCAAGCAAGTGAGCATGTGCTGTCAAAGTTCACTAAAACCTTCACACTGTAGCGAACATGGGTTAACCCTAAATAAATATAACTAAATACAAACCTAACTAAATGCAAACAGCCTCAAGATGGATTTACACAGATTTACACCAAAAGTGATGCTGGAATTGGCATCAATAGGCAAAGTAGGTGAAGCAGGTGAAGAGGAAACTAGACTGTTCAGCAGAATTTTGTGTTCCATTGTTATGGAACAGCCTGTATGCACTGCAGAGTCATTTGACCAAAGAGTGAATAAGGAATAAACACAATCTCAGTGGTGAAAAACCTATTAAAACCCAGGATTAAAGAGTTCTGACCAATGGGAATAGGGTATATGTCACCTCCTTAACACATTTGAGAAGGAAGAGCCATTGACTCAATGACAAACTGCCTAACCACAGGAACAGAGTGAACTGGAGAATATACAGCTATTCAATGAGTATTTTAACAGAAGTATTTTACGCACATGGAGTATTGTTGCTTTAATAACAATCCTGCATTTTAACTATACATGTGAGCAAAAGATAGAGGGGAAGAGGGAAAATTGGACCATAAAGAGACAGATAAGACAGAGATGTCACAGACAGAAAGAGTGTGTAAGCGCTCAGTGTTCTTGAGATCTGACGTCTTTGATGTTAGTTTTGCCCACATGTCCAGCCCCCTCTCTGCCAGGAAATTACAACTGCGTCCCTCTGGAGCCCCGCTGACTGCAGTAAGAAACGCTCGCTGTTTGATGTTCTAAAGAGGGATCTCCAATGCAATTTAGCCTTTCATCTCTTCCCCTTTTTCCTTTGTCTGTGATTCATCCAGACTCTGGCAAAAGTTACCAACATTTTCGCAAGTCAAAAATAGTATTACACTGTTTTGTAAAAGAAATAGCTAGCGAGACATGCAACAGTAACCAGAGGGATATAAAGAGCATGTAAAACCAAACATCAAAGATGGTCCTTTGTGTTATTGTGCAAGTAAATTAGGTGAATGCTGATGATTGGCCATATGTCAGTCTCTCAAAACACTTCATCCCTCTGATATTTTGTTTTTCTGTTTGTGTTGGTGGCAGTTTGGGGACAGTATGGCATACTGTGTAAGATCCTGTGAAAAGATTGAAAGCCCCCATAAAGCTACTAAATAGACACTGAGGTGCATATTTGTTGTCAACTGCAGCTTCCAAGGTTGAGTGTAAATTTTGCTCCAAGGTTTTATTGCTGGACTCAAATTTTGGGGCTGTATTTCATGGCTGTAACTGTTCAGCAGTGACCGTGGTGACCTTGAGGTAACCAATAAGTTCAAAACGCATCACGCCCGTTCCCCTCCACTGTTTTGTTGAGTGCAGATCTTAATATCTCAAAGCCTCTGTTTGGATCAGATCTCAGCTGATCTGCCAGTGTACAAACTCAATCCAACATCTGTCTTATTTCTGTTGTGGAAAGACTCTGGCGCTGGTTTGCTTTGGAAGGGGTTCAGTTTCAGATTTAATACCCAAACCAAAAAAAGAAACTGGCTTCTCAGGATTCATAAGCCATCACTGATGGGTTTCATGGGGGAAGAAAACAGCTGTTTTGTGTTGCCCTCCTGAGTTTTATTAATCAGCTCTTGGTTCACCCTGGTGATTTATGATACAGAAACAGCCCTGCGTTGGACTGAACAAGGAGGGATTGCATAGACGGCAGACCCAGCTGGGGGTGTTTGCGTTTGCACTGAGTCGGATTAATGTTCAACAGGCAGTTGTTTAGCTAAAGAGAAGATGGCTTTTCAAACACGGTACCGCCCCAATTCTACTTCATCCCCCTTCCCAGCTTCTCTGTTAAGTGGTGTTTGCTACATTCATGAGGTTGAGTGGGAGGACCAGGTGATAAAAACCAACCCACACTATTTATACTTCTGCTCTGGTTTGGTTTATTCCTTCTGTGACTATGCATAATCCTTTTATGCAGTGAGACAAAAATAAATAAATGTGACCCAAGCAGATGATGTGATTGTTTTGAAGAGAAGATTGTTTGTGACAAGGCAACTGATGAAAAAAATATTATTCTTAGACCCAGCTTTTTTTTCTGCTTTTCTTTTTTTTTTTTTTACTACTGGACCTTAACCTGGACTCCCCAGAGTTAAGCGAATAATGACCTGGCCCTGGTTGACCCTGTCAAGCATTAGTCTTGTACCCTCTGACTCTAGTCAAATAGCATCTTTGTAACTCTACAACCCATAAAGCAGAATATATCAGTCTAATAGCATTGATGGACATTTGCTTTCTCTGAGGTGAGACAGCTTACTTTGACTTCCAATGCATTCTAAAGTGCAAAGCATGGGCAACCTGCTCATGTGCACAGTCACAACAAACAATGTAATTCGTAGGTCAGTAAGAGTGCTGGTGAATGATGATCAGACTGACAATATTTGACAGTGTGCAGGTATATCATCATTACCAAAGCCAAACAACACTGGTCCATCTATAAGTAAGTTGTATTTTTCCTAATTGTATACGACTTTGCAGTGCAGTCGGGGGATTTGTTATGAGTTAGCCTCAACCTGAAACATATGGAGCACTATGATTTCTTGGCAGGCTTATGTGGCAAGTGCCTGACCTCTTCCTGTCCTTCTTTTGTTCTGTGAGGGGCTGTGAGGTATCAGGGGATTGCTTATCACTGACACAGGATGCCAGCAGGGGTTCATGGTGCAAGAGGGGAAGTGACAGTGTGGCACTTGCTTGTTTTTATAAGGAATGAGGCGATATTGTGACACACGGCTGTGCACCGCAACAAAACAGGAACCATAATGACGTCCCTGAAGATTGTCAACTGCAATAGGTGGTGGTATCTTTACAAAAAAAAAAAAAAAAAAAAAAAAAAAAAAAAACAAAAAACAAAATTAAAAAAAAAAAAAAAAAACACACACACACACAATTTAACAACTGGTAACTCAGTCTTGTCCTCAATTTGTTTTCAGTCTTCATAATCTAAATGCACAGAATGGGCAGATACAGTGTGATGTACTGGTTTGGGTGTATGTGCATGATGAGGGGATGTGGTTGTGAGGTCAGGCTTTGACATGGTGGGGGGCGTTATAATCTCGCTCTGTCACAGGTGGATTTCCCTTGAGTATCTGTGGCTTTACACTCCAGCCCACAGCTGTGTTCTTACTGTGTAACAAAGATACAGCACCTGTCGGAGTTTCAGTAAGAACAGTGTGCTCACGGGAGCAACTTATTTCAAGAAATGATGGGAGAGGCACAACTGTTTTTCGCACAGAGGTGTTAGTATTAATAACGACAAGGCATTCAGTTTCTGGTATATTTTTTTTTAAACGGTAGTGTGCAACTTTTAAATATAAACAAATGTCTATTACATTCAAACAACGTCAAATCAATTCATATAATGGTGATTAAGCCTATGAGCTACACACAGCTCTGTTTATCAGTATAAAGATGTTTTGTTTTGTTTTGTTATGTTAATGATTAGTTTTATTTGAAGACAGACTATGGCAATAGCAACATTTCACTAGAACAGTGAAATGGCCGCAGACAGGTCGGAGTATGAATGAAAACAAAAAGAAGTGTTCATAAAAAGTCTCACAAAAAGTGAATTCTACTGCACAAAAAACCCAGTTGTTAAACACTTTTTGCTCCTGCACGTGCTGACGGAGTATACACACAAACAATACTGTCAGGTCTGATAGTATTGCTTCACAGAGCTATTTTTTAGATGAAGGATGCCACACATACAATTAATTTTAACGCACAATTACATTAATTGTGAGCAAAAGGTCCATTAGCTCATAAATCATAGCTGAAAATGTTTGTCTTGTTACTGGTCTACAAAGAAAGAATGACATAGGTTATAGCTGGTCAAATGTCTCCACCCATGACCTTTTCACCCCTGATCCCTGGTTCCCCTTCCCGGGACGCAGACTAGTGGGTCAGGGATTTGACCTCACTCACTTTAGCTCAATAAGCTAATGGCCTGCCACTGTCACTGCCTGCCACAGTCTGACAGCTCTATGAGGACTGAACAAACTTGAGTCGGGCCAAGGGGCAGGCAGAATGGGGGCTCATCTGTGTGGTTCAGACTTCTATATGCATTTGTGTGACACAACACTGATTTGTGCCATGCTAGAAACCCAGATGAACACAGAAGCCCATAGATACAAACATGAACACAGAGGGATTGTATGTTTACAATCAGTGAAAGCATGTGGAAGCATGTAACCTACAGAATATTAGCACAAGGGCAACTTTGGTGGTTCCTCACAAATGGCAATGTAGAAGAAGAATTGTGCATGTCTGTGGTTAAATGTCCTGTGATGTCGAACAATGGTTCCTCTTCATCTGGTCATGTGGTGTGGTGTGTGTGTGTGTTTGTGTGTGTGCGTGTGTGTGTGTTTACTTGTATTTGTTACCTATTAAGACCTTTTCTGGCATAAACACTGACCTTGTCAGGACCATTAGTCCTTATGGAGACCAGGTCCTAATGAGGCAGAACCTCATTTCTGAGCAATTGGATAAGTTTACAGCTGAGATTTGAATTAAGGATAGGTTTAGGTTAATGTTATGCATTACCTGGTTATGGTTAAGGATATGGATAACTCTTTGTTTAGACTGTCCAAATTAATGTAAGTCACTGCAGTGTCCTAAGAAGAATAGCTGTGCAAACCTTTATGTTTGTGTGTGTCGCTTGCAGGGCATGCAGCCTGGTCACATGATGAGGGACTTCTGTTCACAGCTGGCACCAGTGGTCAGACCGCTGCGGCTGCCAGAGATTAGAAAGTCTAACTGGCAAAAGTGCAAGATTTTTTTTCATCAGGAGAAGCATCCTCTCATCAGATCTCAAGTGTTTTCTGCAGTTCAGTGCTATAATGTTTAGATATGGCTTAATTACACAATAATCCCTTCCCTGGGCAATGCACTGCATGGCTTCTTCATCAAAAGCTGTCCTTTACTTTTTAAGTTATGTTGCTGATATAACACCTAACCGCTTTGATGGAAGTAATGCTCGCAGCATGGTCCAGCTGGTGGTCAACAGGTCCACTTTTGGCACAAACTGAAATATTACTACTATGGTGATCCAACGAAAGATGTTCCAGATGTTACAGATATTTATAGATTTATAGAAATAATCACAATCTACTGGATGAATTAGCAAAAACTTTGTGTTCCCGCAAGTTTCTTTTGGTGTCTGTGTTGCAAACTGTGCCGTAGGACATGGCCACAATCATAGCTCCTCACCAATTGGTTTGTAAATTGCTAGTTTGCATCGTTTGATTTGCAGTTTCATGAGTGCCATCTTGATACTGTGGAACAAAATGAGACCACATTTAAATGATAGAGTGGAGCTGTGGACAAAGTGAGAGGTGAATGTCACTGAGAGAGCAAGGACTGACGGGTCACTGTGCTGTCAGTCATACCATAGCTACAACCAAAAGCATACCTTGCTTTGCATTCTATTTTACTTTAAATGAGACCATGATTTATCATATTGTATTGACGTCCTGCCACTCCACAGGAAATGTTACCGTATGTGAAAAGAAGGGTCACGTTCTCATACGTACATATCAACTGACTTTGTTTTATAACCACTGTAGTCACATGTTAATGAATTTCAAGAAAAGGCAGGTCTCAGTCACTCCCTTATTATGGCTTAATTCATGATTGCTACTTCCAAATAAATGTTATCATCAATTCTGAAAATTCGTAATTAAAATGCTTCTTTATTACATTATAAATGTTACAGAAAGAAGAAAATCTGTCTCCTGAGGGAAAAAGTGGCTCATTAGCAGATAAATATTACAATATGTTCACAAACTAATCACTAATTGCTGAACAAGTTCATATGACATTTATGACTACCATTAGTTAGGCCTAATCCTTCACTTTTTTTTCATATATTGTTTGTTTTGATGCCATTTTTATTGTTTGACTAATGGGAGCAGTAGGAACAGTCCAGAAAAGGTTTTAGTTATGGATTAGTTCACACAGAGTGCATACACTTAACTGAGCGTTCTCATACAAGCACAAACACACAAGTATTTATTCATATTCGCATGTACTGTGCTCACCAGCAGATGCAGGCACACACTGTTGACAGCCTATTGTACCAGTTTATAATTACTGTCCCATTAGAAGGTTTTTGGCCACAGGGGCTTGGTTTAAAAAACTTAATCCTTTGTCCAAGCAGGGGGCTTTTGTTGGCCACTGCCCAGCATCCAGGTGATATATAATAGGAAGGCAGTTGGTGCAATTTTCTGTGTTAGAGTGTGTGAGTCTGACTTGCAGAGTTTTCTTATTGGAAACTATCCAGCTGACAGCATTTGGTAGTACCTGTTGTGTCTTTGTGTAAAAACTTTCTTCAGCAAGAGGGAGGGGAAAAAAACCCCACAGTGTAATTGTTGTTCATGTCAGACATAATTTTCTACAATGTGCAGTTCTTGCAGCCAGAGGAGGATGAATCTCCATGTTCGAGTCATTTTGGAAAACAAAGCATCTCTGGCTTTGTTTTTGTGTCCGTTTGCTTTTCTGGTACCTAATTAGAGAGTTAGATTAAAGCAGTCAGCATGACTCAAGAGCAGCCATCTCATCCTGGCTCCTTTTGATGAAGGAGATTCGCTACTTTAATTACTGGTCTTCACTTGTGTCTCTCTCAAATTGGTCACTGGTCACATGATGGGGATTAGCCGCTACTTGCGGTCATGGCTGGCTTTTTTTTGAAGATCACACGGCTTCTGAAGCACTGATCACACAAACAGGCACACTAACAAAGCACTTTCACCCCCATCATCTTCAGCTCACTGACTCGTTACACTGCCTGATGCAAAAGGCAGTATTATTTTTTTTTATCATACCTCTTATATAATACCATTAAAATGTATATTTAGGAATATAATCACACATTATGTAAATATTGAAAACAAATGTGGAATAATTCTCTGGACTTTGTGAATCCATGCAGGCCTCTGCTGTAACATCAGATCCTGCATGGAAACAGTTAATACGTATACTGCAGCACACTGGTCAATACCAAGGAAACCTAGGAGAATGGTTGTTCTTTGGCAGCATTTCTACCCATGAAAACCATGCATAGTTCCTCTAGTCAGCGGAGAAGATGTGCAGTGGAAACAGTAGATGAGCCTGAGGCCATGAGTGATACATTATTGTCTAACCTTGAGGGGCTTGGCTGACAGTGAGATCACAACAGTCCAATCAATGCCACATGGTGGAAGGAGCAAAAGCATGCAGAGTGGGAATCCATCAAATCTTTGTGACAAGATAGTCTTAAAGTTATGTTTCTGTTAAGAAATGTCTTCATATGGGGTTACTGAGTGTGAATTTACATTTGTGTGCTGAAACAGAAATACAAAACAAGTGAAAAAAAAAACAAAAAAACAAGAATGAGCACAGAAGGGAAATTAAAACCATGTGTTTGGGGTGATGCCATGCAGCCCCAGGTGCCAGGAAGGAGAGAAGGCAGAATGATTTTGCAAAACTGCTTGTACTCATCAGTTTCAATCAGGGAAGTGTAGTGACAAAGAATTAAGGCTTGAGGTGCAGATTTGTATTGGGGGGGTGGGGGGGGGTGTAACCTGGCAAGCTTCAGTCATGGGGATGTGGAAATTAAGTTTTACATCCACAGCTGTTTTATAGTGCCATTTACTACAGAGCAGGTGCAAGACTATATAAAATCTCCCTTTACTAGTAAAATCACATTGGAATGAATTGTACAGCCGCGCTGTGTGATGACAAATAAGGAGTCAAAGCAGGGCAGTAGCTAGTGACGATGAGAAGCACGGAGTGGAGGAGTGGAGGAGCGGTCCCTGAGGGTTGGAGGTTAGTGCTGCGAGAGGTGAATCACCCCAAGTTCACAAACTTATCTGTCGTTCAGCTAGAGGTTCGACTCTTTGTCTGACTTGTTGTGTTGCACAGAGATGTGTGTAATTACTCCCTCAATTTCATACACAAATGCATGTGTATCTCTGCACACACACACACAAATCAGTGAGGCATGGAAAGGCAGGCACTCCCTCTCACGCAAAGAGCCGTGATTGTGTCAGTGCAACAGGCACACAGCCAGAGTGAGGGGGAGTGAAAAAGTTAAGAAGGGGGGGAAGGGCCCACAGGTGCCGTGTCTTGAGCCTGGGGGGAGGAGTGAAGCAGAGAGAAATCAGGGAGAGGCAAGTGGATGCGGTTGGAGAGAGTAGAGGAGGAGGAGGAGGAGGAGGAGGAGGAGGAGGAGGAAGGGAGGGAGCCAGCAGCTTTTCGCTGAATCTTTTCTCCTAGTCTGTTATTCTCCTGTGAGGATGGGCAAATGAGGTCCAGCACACATTTTATGGGTTTATAACAGTCACTGGCCTCAAACAGGGCAAGGAAGCCAGGAGCATGCCAAGGCTTGTAATGGAAAAGGCTAGAGGGGAATAGCATGACATCCAAATGTGTCAACAAAAAGGAACTGAAGCATTTTTTGAAGCTATCCGATCCATGACATATGCTTGTCCACTGCACAATAAATGCTTTTCCAAACGTTGTCTATGAGAAATGGGGATGAATCTCCACAAAGAACTTGCATGATTTGAAATATAACATAGCAAAGATTCTATATATATATATATATATATATATATATATATATAAACAGTCATTTTTGCTTCTCTGTCCCCCACTCACATGCACATTCTGATGCACATACAAATTAAATTAGTTCCTCTCAGAAAGAAAGAAAGAAAGAAAGAAAGAAAGAAAGAAAGAGGAGGGAAGAAAAAACAGGCTGGTAGATTGTATTTGCTCAGCAGAATTTAATATGAGAGAGCTGGAGGTGCTTTTCTTCTGGGGCCAATTCCCTGGAGACACATCCATCTCTAGGAGATGGTTGGGAGGACAAAGGAGGACTGCCCTCAAGGCTCAGCCCAGGCGTGCTTAAACACACACACACACACACTGATATCAACAGTTTCAAGCACACATAGACATGCACACAGATGCATGTATTCACACAAGCTAAGTGCTCAGACAGAGACTGCCTTGTTCGACAACAACTACAGACTTGGTCAAACAGAAGAAGGAGGAGAGAAGGAGTTGAAAGGGACATTGAGAGGTAGAGATGTAAAGTAAATGGATGAACTAAACAGAGGGGACATTTAATAGAAAGTGACATGGTGGATGGAGAGCCGTGGAAGCCATAAAAATAAGAGAAAAAGACAAGTAAAGGGAGGTTGTAGTGACCAGTAATGTCCCATGACAGACTGACGGAGCAGCATGGAGACTAGTTTATACATGACAGGCTTGACAGGCTGCTAATGCTGCATTTTGGCCGCAACACTTTAGTCACTATCAGGATCTGTCAATCATCTGATTCTGAGGTACTTGTCTGACTGAGGCATAATTATCTTCTAAATGTCACACACTGATACAAAACCAAATCAAGACCAAATCAAGAAAGTAAGCATCTCAAAAAAAAAAAAGCCCAGACACTCCTTCAACTGTGGCCCACGAAACTGACCTCGGCATATCAAAAACAACTGCAAACTATTATGTAAGTGTAATATGTTGTTTAGGGAATTGGATAATTGTGTTTTAGTTAGTTGGTATAAAAAGTCACACAATCACTCTAGTGCTAAACCCTTGGGGATTTAATGCCCTGGATCGGCCCCTAGACTTGCTTAGTTCATTTCCTGTTCCTGGAGGAGGCAATGAGCGATAATAAGCTCTACGCTACGCTTACTGCTCTTGATGATGTGGTCACACGGCTCCACTAATATGGCAATCAGAGTAGAGTTAGAAGGAAAGGGCAAGACAGAGGGCTGTCCTAATAAAATTTCCCGCTCATCTGTGATGATGTGATGGATGCAGAGAGTTCCCCCAGAGAGAGCTCTGGAGCCTGTGTTGAAAACATGTCATCAAGACCACAAAATGCGATGCAACCGAAAGGAGATTGCTCATCTTCTTGTCTGAAGTGACAGCGAGAGTGAACCGCCCCTCTGGTGTGGTATAGTGTGGCACAGACAGTCAGTCAGATGTACAGTAAAAGCGTCAGTCCCCTCGAGGAATGTTGGCAAGACACGCAGTTGTCGACAGAAACTTGGAAAGATCACATTTCTGGCCGAGGGGTTTCCACAGTCCTGTTAGACAACTGTGATGGGTTATGAGGAGAGATGAATGGTAAGATGAAAGTGTGTATGTCAGTCACCAAAGTGTATGTCCTGTAAAGCCCCACTCGTATATATTTTTACCAGAAAAAATAAATAAATCAACTCCAACCTTTCACGTTATGTGCAACATTAAACATCACACTGCAGCTGTTAGTTTAAATGAAAATACTACTACAAAGAGCGTTGACACAGAAACCAATAAATAGGGAGTGTGAGTGATTCATAATACAATCCTGTAGCTCAAACCAAACTTAAATGTGACTGCTACCGCAGCTCTGCTCACATCCTCCCTCCCCCACAGTACTCCCAAAAATCATGAACAGATCCTCATCTATTCTTCACACACAGGTTCTGCCTGGGTCACGGTTACCCCAGCCGGCCAGGTCGCAGATACCCATGACCAACATTATTACACACTTACCCAATTACCTAGTAAGACTGTGGAGTGGCACATACACACAGGCACACGCACACATCGGAGCGTGGCTACAGGGGTTGTCAAGTGCACAGACAGTGTGAGTGGATACTGACAAAGTGCATTGAGGTTTGTCCAAACCCGGCTCCTTTCACAGCTGGCTTTGGGCCATGATACAGGTGCCCCCCCCCTCCCACCCCCAAACCCCACCCAACCCCCTAAGCCCTTTCCACCCTGCACTCCCCCCCACATGTCACTCCCATGCTAGTGTGAGCCTCCACAACAGGTGCAGTAGGTTAGGCTGCAGGCCCCAACATGCAAGGAAACAGACTGTTATTGTGGGCCTTCTTTCCATCATCTCCCTCTCCTTTTTTTCTCTCCCTCTTTCTCTCTCTACTTCCACTCGTCCCAACAGCCCCGGGGAGCAATCGAGAAGTCCAACCTGAACACGTAACCTGAGTGCAGCTCCTCTGTATTGTGCAAGGATGTTGAAAAGAGGAGGGGAAAAGTAGAGAATATGTGGCACATGCAGAGGATTGGACAGCTTGGCACTGTGTGTGTGTGTGTGTGGATTTGTGTGTGTTTGGAAGCTTGTCCGACGACCATGAAATGACAGATTCCTAACCCTATGGCAAACACCATTTCAGGAGGTCATTCGTTTTACACATTGCACACTGTTTTCACTTACCGAGAGTTAGACAGTATTTTTTCCATCTGTCAGCCTCTGCCAGGCCTGACAGTATAAAAAGGTTGTCTATTCTGCTCGTATGCATTTAATCGTGCATGCACATGTACATAAAGTTTAACATGAATTTGTCATTTTCAGTGAATATTCCCTACTGTATTTTTGCAGTTAAACTTTGCAGCCTACTGGATTTCATTATGAGAAATCCAGATGTGCTTCTTCTTGGCGGCCAGAGATTGTCTTCAGCTGTGTATGACACTGCTGCTGGCCTCCATGCACAGAGCACAGACAGAGAAACAACGCCTCAGGGCAAGACTCTCTGCTCTCTCTCTCTTTCTCTCTCTCTCTCTCTCCTACTTTCTCTCTCGCTCTCTCTATCATCTTCCCTTTAGCTGGTCTCTCTCTCCTTTGTCTCTTTATTGTACCTTCTTGTACTTACTCACACTTTATCCCGTCCTCACTTCTCTCTTATCCGTTGCTTTCCCCTTGTTCTTTACTGTCAATTCTAGTTTTTAACCTTTGTTTTTATCCCTGCTCCCTCTCTTTCTCTCTCTCTCTCTCTTGCTCTGTGTTTAATTATGTCTCACTCTCTTTGTCTCTCTGCCTCTCGTATCACTCATATCATTTGCTCAGGGAGAAAAAGTTGGTCTGACCAGTGACAGGTAGTCATAGGGCATGAGGGAGCCGGCTCCAGAAAGTCTGCCCCTATACTTGCTTTGACACTGGCTGCACGTTTTTTTCTGCAGGCTGTATGGAAGACCAGTCATGTCAAATGCCAGTCTTCACATCTAGGTGTTCACATCTAGGTGTTGCTATCATCTGTCCAGCCACACTTAACACATAGGTTTCAAATGATCGAGGCTCCAGGAATGACATTTCAAAGCTACATTATGAGGCAAGTCTTAATCCTCCTGTCCTCTTTTGCAGTCATGCCGAGGATAAGAGGGAGGTCATTTCTTAATGTTTAACTTAAAGTTTAACAAAGGATTCATGAAAGAGGACGTTAAAATGAAAATGCAATGAAAGGAGAGAATATGTTTGGGAGATTTTACAGCAATATTTGTTTAAAGATCACAGTTAATCTTATGCACAACTTTGAGCCTTCACACAATGTACTTTTGTCCAGCAAAACTTTCTCTCCAAAGTTATTCTGTTATACTTTTATGGCTTTTCAATAATCATCTTACTCTGCCATGAAATAAGATTCTTAGTCACTTCTGACAGTGACCTCAAAAAACCCACCACACTGGACAGTTGTGTTATTGTGCCCTCTATTGATTTATATATGCCATTGCATGCTGTACAAAATGCTTGTACCAGCATGCAATGCTTTCTGCTTCTTTAGCTGAAAGGTGAAGAGAATACACTAAAAACCTCCCACTTAACTTTAAACAGGTCAGATGATGCTGGAGAAAATAATTTTACAAAGAACAGGATGAAACCGACTTTGCCTACTAAACTGGCTTCATTTTCCTCATTTACCTCAGCAGCCAGACAGGTCAGTTGTCAAGGCCGTTGTTTGGTTCCACCCCGAATCTGATCCAACACAGCTGACAAACCATCGTCTAGACAAAGAGCAGACCCCTTCCTTGTATTGTTTGTTGGTGGTTAGTTGTAGGAGAAAAACAGGATATAGTCTGACAAAGCCAATGAAAAAAAAAATGCCCCAGGAGGAATAAAGGCTTCCTGCCTTTAGATGTTTTGTCTCACATGAGCAGTCAAGCACACTGACAGATTTATTGTCAAGTTTATGTCAAAATGAGCCCTAGTAACAAGATGATGTGTGTACGCTGCACTGCTTTTATTATTTCACATGGGGGCAGCACCACATTGTAAAAGATTTCATTTCATCACTTCTTCTTTGTCATTTATTCACACACTCTACCTCAACTAAGTTTATTTAGTTAATTTATTTACTGACTTTGTTGGCTTATTTTAACATGGTGTTGTGAAAGTAGGATGTAGAAGCTTGAGGAAGGAAGGCAGAACCAGTCTAGTCAGAATGATGGACCAAAATAACAGTGACAGTTACTGGGTTAACCTGATAATCTTAAAGGTTCAGTGTGACATTTTACCAAATGTGTATTTTCACATTTAGTAGTAAAGTAGGTAAGTAGAATTAAGTAAACATATGAATACCAAAAAAAAAAAAAAAATGAAGCCAAGACCAGCAGATGAGCTCAGTTAGCCTTATTTTGTCAATGGCATAATAAACCAAACAGCCCCACTAAAATTAGATTATTTTTGTTTGTTTGTTTAGTCTGTGAGGAAAAAAAACATGGAAAAAGGTTGTGGATTTAATTCAGGCTTTTTCCACGCAGAATGCAATCACCTGTTCTTGAGTCCGTCCTGGTTGCTTGGAAACTTCAAGGTGATTTCAAATCAATGAGCTTTGAAGATACTGGTAAATGGAGTTGAACAGAGCCAGATGCTCCAGCTCAATGCTAAATGGGAAATAGGCTGCTGGCAAAGACAAGAGTGGTAACCATCTTTAACAAGAAAGTAAATAAATGCTTTCCACAAAATGTTGGAACTCTTTCTTTGAAACAATCACAGTTTATCTCTGTACATTGTGTTCTTTTCATTATCATCCTGGGAAGCAACAGTTCCAACAATCAGAAACTCTGACGTGTGTTTTACATGTCAAGTAAACATAAAGTTTATGGATTCACTTAAATATTTATACAGCCCAGAACCTATACTCCCCCTAATTTGACCTGTATCTAATTTCTTTTGGCCCATGTGACTGCAAGTATGCACACGCCAGCTATGGTAATGATGTCAGACCTTTATAAAGGTCAGAGAACTCATACATTTCTCACATTCTTGCTCCTGCTGCCCACCCTTTTCTCCACAAAGACAGAGGTAAATCTGTGTCCCAGACATAACATTAAGCACTGATCATTTTCCCCTCACAAGGTGGTTGTTTCACCTCAATGTCTGAATAGGTGGCACTGTAATTATGTCAGAATTTACAGCTGAAACACAGGTTGTGACATTCCTCTGACAGCTGGAGGTCTGCCTGTAAATGTGGCACCTTTTACCTGAGGGTTCCTCCAACAGAACAGCACTATCTGTATCTATTTTCATCCACAGGTGTAAGTGATGAACTCGAGCAGAATTTAGTATGTTTAAATCAAGAGGCTATAGACAGTGAGTCTATACCCCCCCTATAGTTAATTACATTCGATCAAGAACTGTCATTACATTTGTTTCTGCCATTTTTGAGATACTGCAGTGATTACGTCTGTGCAGATTAAGATGCTTGCCAGTTTCCTTGTTTTTTATCAAAGTCTGAAATCTCAGCAGTTCAGGGTAAAATGATTTGGTTTTTAGATCTGAAACCGATGAAACATTTGGCTGCTGAGAACATGCTTATAGAACTGAATACGTTAATGCAAATTAGTGTTTCATTATATAATAAAAGACAGAATACATTTCCATAATTGACAACAAAGGAGAAAATAACTCCAAACTTATAGCATTTAGATTACATAAAGAAATATCATGACAGATGATGAAAAGCGTTCCTAATACATAGAGGTCAAATTGGTGTGTACATGAGCAAAACAAAATCTTACATGTCCTGAATGTGTAACCATCACTGTGCAACCATCACTGGTTTTAATGAAAGCCATATGAATGATGACATTCTGCAAAAAAAAAAAAAAAAAACTACACTTGTGACAAATCTGTAGAGAATTATCATCTAAATCTGGCCAAGAGGAGACTTAATGTACATTTTTGTCCAGAAGCATCCCTTGAGACAAGTGCTGGCCAGTTGGATATAACTGTTTCCTGACAAGGAGATAATATGGCAGTGATGTGTTAAGAGCTTGTACTTCCCACTAACAAACTTTAACATGATTGCGTGCATATGAAATAAGTCATGATGGTTGCATAACCAGAAAGAAAAGATGAGGTATTGTTCATGTCTGACACTACGATCCACATTTAACCACTGAGTAATCAGCCTGTAAATCTGAACCTTTTGCCTGTGAGAAGGCCAATGAGGTCCACATATACATTTTCACATAAGTACAAGACAGTTCCAGTTAATCTACTTGACAAATGCCTGCAGCTACACCCACTCGAAGCAGTTTATGACAGGACAGAAAATCTGGGTTACAGCCTCTCCCTCTACTCATGTACTGTAACTCTAGACTGCTAGTCTCAATTATCTCATGTGTGAAAGGTAAGATACACCAGGGAAGTGTTGTAGGAATGAGACGCAAGGGTTCTCTTGGGTTCCAATTCCACCATCATCACTCAGATTTGTATAGACTCTTCTCCAACTTCTCAGCGGTCCACTTGCTGTTGTGTTGATGAAACACAGCCCCTTATTATTGTCAAACAAGCCAGTCGACAAAATCATTAGGTCTCATGGAGGAGACGACGGAGGGAGAGTGAGGCGCGGCATAATATGCAGCCAAAGGATTTACAGTAAGTCATAATGAATCAGTAAGTCATAATTCGAACCCAGAAACCTCATGTCTCATTACAGCTTATATTGTTATGTCACTTTGTGCTCAGTTCTTTATATTAGTTATTTGTCACTCTTGCATAGATTTATTTATTTTATCCATAACACCAATGCTCTCACCATAGGTTTAGCTTTTAATCATTAACAGTTGCTGACAGGCACTGAATATAAAGCACAGCCGATGTTAATAAGGATTAAAAATTGTTTTGGAGTTTTTGCAATTTTTCGAACTGACTGACCAACATGTCTTAAAGTAATGATGGACTGTTGTTTCTCTTTACTTAGCTGATTGGTTCTTACCATATTATGAATTCTAACAGTTGTCAAATAGGGCTGTCAGCTGTGAACCAACCTGACTTCCACACAACAAAACTGATAGTTCCAACCCCATTAAGAAGGCAAGAAATTCCACAAATGAACCCTGACAAGGGACACCTGTGAAGTGGAAACTACTTCAAGTGACTACATCATGAAGCTCATTCAGAGAAGGCCAAGGGTTTGCAGCGCTGTCAACAAAGCACTTTGAGGAATCTAAAATATATAACATGTTTTGAGTTATTTCACTCTTTTTTGTTTACTACATAATTCCATATGTGATCATTCATAGTTTTGATGCCTTCAGTGAGAATCTACAATGTAAACGTTCATGAAAATAAAGGAAGAATAAGGTGTATCCACACTTTTGACTGGTAATGTATGTCGATAAAAAAAAAACAATTGCAATAAATTTCAATTTGGTTAATAAAGAGGCATAAGATTTTTAGAAATTCTGCTTAGTCTGCTGCCTTAAAAATGTAAGTTAGCTCAATTTGACTATAGGCCATGTTTTAACTCAAAAGGTTAAATTGTTTCACTTCAAGTTTCAGTTAACAATTGCCATTTTAAGTACTTTTTCTGTACTAATGATTACAAGTTTGTCAGTTCCATTAAAGCTCCAGTGTGTTGCTTCTCCCCAGATTAACCCCAGGCCTTAGGTGAACCTGTAGAGCTGAAGGCTCAAGGTCTATATTCCAAATGTTCTCTCCAAATGTTTTGGTTGATCACCACCTCACTCATGTTTCAGATCACCAGGGTTAACTCCTTAAACTAAAGTTCTCTTTCAACATGAGTTTCAGTTATGTTTCAGAGAACCAGAGATAATTCCTTAACCTACAGTTAATCTTAATCTTTTGCCTTCCCTCCATCATTTGTGATGTAAAAACAATTACCCTGTGTCACAATAGACACAAAAAACAAAAACACAGAGAGTGTCGCGTGGAGCTGATAGGCCTGATCAGCAATGCGTGAACTTACTGGGCAATAGTTTGAATGTAACAGACATTTGTTCAAAGCCAAAAGTCGCACATTGCAGCTTAAACATGGTACTGCACAACATGCAATTAAATTGTTCACAAATATAATTCACTAATTCACTGAGGGCGTTTGACAACTGTTTAGGTTTAAGTTTTGAAGTTTATGTTTAAAGAAAAGTGGTGTTGAAGATAAAATACTTCTCTATACTCATGTTTTATAGTTAAAAAAAAAAAAAGGAAATTTGTCCAATACATATATCAATCTCATGATAATCCAAGGAAAAACTTCAGATGAACACCAAAGTCATAAGGATCATCTTGGAACCATGAATGTTAAGAGGAAACGTAATATGGTGATGATGATATAATATTGTTCAAAGTAATGTACTGACAGAACAACAGAACAACATCGACAGGTGCCTTAAGTTAATTTGTGACAGGCTCCAATCAAATTTCATCTGCCCCGCACTTCCCATTAAAAAGAAAACATGCGAGGAAACATTCCAATTACCCCAGAGAGCACAGATTTACATCTTTCCCACTCAGTCACTGACCAGGCATCTGCTTAGATTTACATCATATCTCCATTACTGCATAGAAAACAACAATTTACAGACTACAAAGCCAAAGTGGCATACCTCACCCGTGGGGTTGTTTGAACTCACTGAACCCTGAAGGTTCAACCAGGACTGATTTTTAGCCAGAAGAAGAAGGAGGGGACTCGTGAAGCAATGTGTTGCTACTCTGCTGCTGTGACGACTCTGTGGGTTCTGCAAAACCGAGAGAAGATGACTGCAGGAGACCTGATGGTGTCAAAACACATTATTATAGTCCCTTGCAAGAACAACAGCAACTGCAGCAGACCTCACATAGAGAGGGGGGGGGGGGGGGGGGGGGGAAAAAGAAAGAGGAGCGGAAAAAAAAAAAGGACAGAGAAAGCTATCTCCATTACTGCATAGAAAACAACAATTTACAGACTACAAAGCCAAAGTGGCATACCTCACCCGTGGGGTTGTTTGAACTCACTGAACCCTGAAGGTTCAACCAGGACTGATTTTTAGCCAGAAGAAGAAGGAGGGGACTCGTGAAGCAATGTGTTGCTACTCTGCTGCTGTGACGACTCTGTGGGTTCTGCAAAACCGAAAGAAGATGACTGCAGGAGACCTGATGGTGTCAAAACACATTATTATAGTCCCTTGCAAGGACAACAGCAACTGCAGCAGACCTCACATAGAGAGAGAGGGGGGGGGGGGGGGGGGGGGGGGAAAAAAAGGAGGGGGGGGGAAAAAAAAAGTAAATAGAGAAGAGGACATAAATATAGAAAAATGTTCAGTGTTTTTTTTGCAAACTAGACATATGAATCTGCTTTAATCTGCTGCATGAGATCTTACTCTTCCTGGTAGCTTCCTCTGACTGTTCCCAAACCTTCTACAGTGGTGCAAACAAATAGAGAGTGCAAAACGAGAAACAAAACAGTTATGAGTCCAAATGGATGGCAGTAATGGAAATGAGTCATCACATTCGCTGATTTCTTTAGCGTGCGGTACAAATGTCTCAAATGTCTTGTGTCAAAAGGAAATCATTGTGTTGCATCTGTTAATCGTTTTTGACAAATTTTCTGAAATGCTTTGATTTGTTCACACCGCTTTTGTCATGTCAGATTTTTTTCTTTTTTTTCTTTTCTCATTTTGGATGCTTGTGTAAAAGAAAACAACTACTATATCTGTCCTGGGTTTGAAACAGGCCATTCATTGGTGTGTACGATGCTTAGTCCCCCTGCTAAATGCTCCATATTTCCATATTTCATTGATGTCTGAACGCCTTGAATGTATTTGGTCAGGTGCTAACACTCCTGGCCACTAACCCCATCACTTGGCCTCAGTCTGAAAAGTGTGGAGCAGTCCAACACCTTGTGCTCGCAGATAAGCTATAATCAAAGATGATAACTGTCTACTTGGTGGTTTAAAAAAAAGCCTTGAGCTCATCCCTGCAGATTAATCAGGCGTGCCACACGCTGTCCACTCAACATGCACTCAACTCCTTGAATGACACTCTAGTTTCAGCCCCCGTGTCACCATCCTCCTTTGTATTAGTGCACTTTCAAAACATCACTCACACCCATCTACAGTACAGAAACACCTCATCACCAGCAGCCTGACACCTCCACAGCAGCAGGGTGTAAATCAGCTGCCTCCACTGCACTGATAGGGGAGACAGATAGAGGTCATTTAATCTTGGGGGGGGGGGGGGGGGGGGGGTTTTGGGGGGGGATGGATTTGGTGATGACTGCATGAGGATCCACAACACAGGATCACAATCATCACACCACGGGGCTTCAGTGTAGGAGAGAGAGTGAAACTGGTGCCCCTGCTCGCTGTAATTTCCCAATGCTCTGTGTCTCAGAGCATATTAGTAAACACAGAGAACAGTTATTATGGTCCCGTAAAAAAGCTTTTCACTGCTCCACCTTTTCCTTCTGTTTGCTTCACACGTAGACTCAAATTACCAACACCCTGGCACATAGTATAAAAACTGCGCTGTGGATTTGAAGCTGCAATGAGAAAGCTTCGGCGTTTTGTTGCTGTTGATGTAATGATGTTTGGCCTTTTTGAAAAAAAAAAATTAAGTAATGTTATTTGTATACTGCATCAGGATGTGCATACAGCAGCAGCAGCACAGGTGCGGGCTGGGGCAACAAGTGTTTATCCCATAACAAAGCAGAACAATCAGGGCGCTTCACTTTTGGAAACGTTTCGTGGTTGCTTCTTTGTGTTTTCAGTCATATAGTGCAACCTGCTGTCTCGCTTTATTGGCACAATGTTGTTCTTGTCTCCATTTGTCTTGACAAAAAACAAATCCCTTCCTGTTTACAGGACAGAAATGTCATTGGGCGATAAAAGAACCAAACACCACGATACTGAGAAACACAGAGAGAGTTGTGTAAAACTAACAGTCAGCACTGTGTGAACTCCGTGGTTTCAACGCAACGGACATTTATTTATATTTAAATGTTATGCACTACAGAACATGGCACACTGCACATCTGATTAGCTTTGACTGAATCTGTCAAAGCTAACATGATGGATAATCTACCTGTGGTGCGTGACGTTGGACATAAATATAAAGACATTTTCAAAGCACCACATTCATGCTCCATTTGACACAAGGCATATACCAAGTGTGAGTCTAATGAGGTTGTATCCTGATGTAATTCCAGTCATTGTACTGTTTACTGTTGTCGTTTCGACTTAATTAGAGAGGCGCCCATTACGATGCACTTTCACACATCTAGTTAATAGACTGAAAGAAAATTGAGGGTTAGCTGTAGGCATCTGGACTTGCTTGAGTTAGTTGGCCCAAATCAAACCCTTGGACTATGAGGAGCCTCTAATCTTTTCAAATGAATGTAAAACCAGCCTCTTCAAGGTCCTGGTGTGATCTGTCCACCAGCAGTGAGCGTCCAGTCAGTGGTCACAGGTCAGCCCATTTGACAAGAGCTTTAAGAAGTGGATGGCGCGAGGGAGGGTGGGGGGGGTAGAACGCGAGGACAAGAGCCGAGTTGTGTTGCAAGGGCTGATTATGCGCGCTGCGAGGATGGTTTCCTGGATGTTGTGTTTGTGTTGGAGCGAGTGGCTCCAGGCAGATGTTGCAAATGAAGGAGGTGCTGTTGTGTGTTGACATTGTGGGGGAAATCATTCCTCCCAGATGACATCTGATTGGTGTTTGAGGAGGGGATGTTTCCAATGAAAGTAAAGAGAAAATCCCCACAACTGGAGATTTATATCCTCACAAGTCGGACACTATAGCTCCCCATGAACAGTGACTTTGTGGTACTTATTACTTATCACATTTCTTGGTGGGACGTTGTTTAGAAATCACCATCATGCTGTAGCACAAGAGCAGTTCTAAAACAATTAAATGATTTATCACCCAGGGAAAAGCTGTGTGTCTGTTCTTGGTATTTTATGTAACAGGAAAAATTGAGAAAAATCTGTTTCCTCTTTGTTTTTACCCACATTTGCCTTTTGTTACCGCTGCAAAGGAAGTACAGTAGTGCTTCAGGTGGCATTTGTCAGTCTGTCTCAAGTGGTAACTGGATATAATTCCATGTTGAGCTTTTGCAACTGGAAATTCACAGATGGCACCTGCAACAAAGCTCTTATTGAATCATCACCATCACAACAGCATCAACTCATATGGGTCACGACATCATGTGTTAGTGAGGAAGTCCTAAAACAAAGTATCGAGACATTATCTCCTTCTGAAAAATTAATCCAGAGAGAAGTAGGTTCATTTTCCCATATACTTCCATCCAAAGAGAACTTGCAGTGTCGCCCCCTAGAGGCTGTTCCAAATATTTTTATTTCCTTATCAGCTTTACCTGGCAAGCCAGAAGTTTTCATGTATGGTCTTTGGTCTTTCTGTCTTTCTGTTTGTGAGCAGTATAACTGAAAAAGCTATTTGTATGACTGTATTTTGATTACATTTTCTGGTTTCTTTGATGTAGGTTATGGGCCAAGGAAAGCATTATTAGATTTGGTGGTAATCTAGATATGGATACAGCACAGATTCTGAATAAAACTGAGTGATCTTGGTGGAAGACTGCGTTCTCGGACTGATCTTTAGTTTGTTTGTCTGTCTGTTTTTGAGCAGCATTACTCTAAAAGTAACCACGAGTTTGATGACATTTTCCGGCAATGTAGGTTATGACGAAAGGAAGAAATTATTATATTTTGTTAGTGATCCTGATATGGAAGCTGAGCAGCCTTGGCAGAGTTTTGTGCTCTCTGAAAGTTATATTTTATTTTTGTCTTATTTGAGGGCCTGCTGCACCGCCACAATCAGGCTCCAGCTGTCTCCACTGCCCTCACATCATACACCACCACCCGTCTGCCAGTGTAAGCACACAAACACTACTCCAACAAACATCAGACACCCTAGTCGCTTCCCAAAGCCACCTGCACACACAAGCTGACGCCTACAAACACAGGTATGAACACAGACAAAGGGTGAAGCTGTGGAGTGATAAATAGAATTAATAAGGCCTGATAACTTTCATTATGAGGCTCTGACAGACTTTATTGCTGTATTGTTGAACAGAGGTAGAGAAGAATTAGAACAGTGGTGACAAGAGTCTTCCTGTAAATACTGACTGTGACATAAAACGTATTAACATGAGAGAGGACTAGATCAGAAGAGTGTTGCCAACCATATCACCCACCAGTAGATCTTTTTGGAAACAGAATCTAATAAATAGGTTTGGCATGTTACCCTAATTACGTGCACTGGACAAAGGAGTGTCAATCGGTGTCTCTTCTGCCGCTTCAAGGCTTGTTGGTTCAGAGCTAGTTTTAGTTACTGTTGCTTTAAACCTGGTCATTAAAACCTGGTCATTCTCCTCTGACCTCTGGCATAAAACAAGGAGCTTTCGCCCACAGAGCTGCTGCTCACTAGATATTTTCTCTCCTTTGTATCATTTTCTGTAAATATTAGAGATGGTTGTGGGTTGAAAATCCCAGGAGATTGAGAAACTGCCATGTGATTGGGGGATTAGATATTTGCTAACAAGCAGTTGAACAGTTAAAGACCACCAGAGGCCACAGTCAGTGAGTGATTCTTGATCAAAAAAAGAGGACGTTATTTGTAATTATAACTTCAGTTAAATTGAGTCACTGTTGCCACATGCTTTTTTTTAATGGCCTGAATTGTTGCAAAGCTGCTGTGAAGTCATTTCTGTTGTTTACAGTAAACGAAGCAGAGAGAGGGACGCGAATACAGGATGTGTAAAGTTGCATGATTGCGCAACTCACAAATGAGTCTCCAGCGCAGCTGAATCAGTTCAAATCCTCCCTCCTTTGGCTCCCTGTGACTGGTCGGCTGCAGCGTCAGTCAGGAGGAGGGAACCTCCGCTAATTCCTATATTCCTGTGTGTCAAATTAGAGCTCAGATTGCCTTCTCGTGTGTGGCTGTCACCAGCAGCAGCAGCAGCAGCAGCGTCTGTCCAGGATTCCTGCGTGCATTTCGCTTGGGACGTGTGTTTACCTGCCTATACAGAACTGGATATTGCTCACTTTACCTTAGACTTGTGGTATTTTCTTTTATATATATATATATATATACCTCAGTTGAAGTGTAATAAACTACACTCCAGACCTGAGAGAAGCCTCATCACTAAACTTTGAAGACGTTCAACTTTGGCAGCATCACTGTGAGACTTCACGCTGCTTGTGATTGGACACATTGCAATCCACTTCTCTGGGAAACTGATTACACGAGGCATTTAAAAAAAAAAAAAAAAATCATGTTCAGCAAGTGTTCCGTTGTGTTAGTGAGTATCTTCTTTCTGGTACGGGCGCTCTCGGCTCATGAGTGCACGCCGTGCAATGTGCGCACTTGTCCGGTCAAAGGCGCGCACGGCTGCGAGGGCGGCCGGACCTTGGCGAGGGATCCGTGCGGATGCTGTGACCGTTGCGTCCGCCTGGAGTGGGAGACCTGCGGCGGACAAGACTGGACGCACGGCTACTGCGCCCTAGGGCTGACGTGTGCCTCCGTCAACAAGACCGGAGCTGCCACCGTTCCTGAGATTGGAGTATGTAAAGGTGAGTAGAAGTGTGTCTTTCCAGCTTCATTTTACCTTTGTGTGTATGCGATGTCTGGATTTTAATGTTACTGTACAGAGCTGTGGCCAACTGAGCGCAGACCTTCATGCACACTCACTCAAAAGCACCATTCCAGTCAGCATCAGTCAGGATCACGAAGTGTGGCCCTTTTATTATTGGCCAATCAAGACAACACAAGTCACAGGTGTGAGCAAAATGATGAATGAATGGAACCTGAATGGAATCCTACATGTCTCAAGCTGATGACCACTAAAATAAGAATAATAATAAAAACAATTGGACCACATCCCCAGGAAAAATGTATCAAAATATCTACTCAACTTTTTGTGATATGCTGCTCAAAAACAAACCCCGGTTTAAACAGAATCTCCTTGACAGTGGTTCAAAGAGAGAAAACTGTTAGTTGTGTTTGTTGAGTGTGCAAAACCATCCTCTTGACAACATAAACTATTCAGACTTCAGTCCAGTCCTGACTGCAGAGACTGTGTCACCTGGTCTCGGGCTGACTGCAGCAGCAACTCCTCAGCTCTGAGTGTCTTTTGTCTGCCAGGAGAGGAGTCATGTTCAACTGCTCTTTCTTCTCCTCAAAGCTTTATTCACCTCCAGCTAAGACGCCTGACAATACATTTGGCAGCAGTGATCTGGCACCGTGGTCGCAGCTCTAGTAGATCCCATGTGCTCCTTTTGGTCCAGAGCTCAAAGAGACATTTATTAGACAGCAGTAAATTGAGATGAAACAAAATTGAAGTGGTTGAATCTGTGGGAGGTTAAAATTGTGGTAACTTGAGTTGTGACAAACAATGATTATTGGGTATTCACTCTTGGAATACACTGTAATTTAATCCATAAACTGCCCTTTTTCTTGCTTATGCTGTTTGTGTGTGTGTCATTGTTTGACAGCACGATTACAAAAGTCCCCCCTGCAGATTTCCATTCGCAATCCTGTAAACCCACAGTGCGGCACTGTTTTGTTCCTGGCAAGCAGAGCTGGGCTGCTACACTGTGGATGTGTTCATGTTATGCACCATTTGAGCAACTTTCTGAACTTCTAAGCTATGTACTGAGTGTCAGGTTCCGCACTGTGAATGAAACAAGTAGCAGTGGCCTTCCCTTAAGGTATGAATTCCCAGTGAGAGCAACCCTCCACCTGCACTATGTCCAGCCTGTTTTTGGATGATTGAAGAGGATCGACGGGACTATAGGAGAGAGTAAGCAGCTCATATTGTGTGACCCTGCCCTCCCATCATGCATAAGAGGGGTGGTCCCATTCAGGTCCACAACTGTTTTCTTGGGGTCTCTGGCCCCAGGCCATCTCAGGAGACGCCGCTGCTGATTGTGGCCTGTGTACAGGTTATGCTGGCGTCTGGAGGACATCTCTGCAAATTAACAGCTTTGGACTGAGTGGGGGGGCCTAATGGCTCCTCTGATTGAGCTGTGCCTCTGGTCCTTTGGCCCCAGGGATCTGGAAGCATGCTGGTGACCCCTAAATTAGACACATACACATGCAACCTCACTATCCCAGAGAGTATAGGTGGAGGTAAATCAACACTTCCCAGTGTGTTTTCAGGGCTGCAGTAGTCAGGCTGCTGGAGGCTGATCCGAGATTTCCCTCCTCAAGTGGCAAGAGTCTTATAGTGATTAGACTTGCAATCAGGAATAGGGGGTGAATATTTCCGCTCTCTGATCCCCTGCCTTTCTCTTCAGTTTTGATTTTCTGGGTGGTCAGAACCTGATAGTGTTAGGATGGAGCTACCTTTAAATACAGGTGACAAGTTTCATATTATACAGGAGTTAAACTTTGCTTTGCAAACTTAAATTTCTTAGTGGAAACAACATTTTAAACACTTTGGCTCCTGAAGCCAAGAGGGAAGCTGCAATAGTCATTGAGTTTTCCAAGTCAGAAAATGTTATGCAAGATGCCAAATCCGATATCAAAAAGGAACTGGACATAAATTGTTAATCCTGTTTATGTAACTGGGGAAGTTTTTAATCAATTTTCTTCCTTTCCACTCATGGAATGATATTTTTCCGCTCAAGTTTGCTTTGTTACTCAAGATGTTTGTTATTAAAACATGTAAGCTGAGAAAAAAATGAATGAAACATAGCATCTTCAGGGTGCAAGTTATGTCAGTTTTCCTTTTTCTAGTATTCAAGTGCCTGTTTTCATTCAGTGAGAGATCCTGGTTTTTCACCTTATTGTGACTGCTTCAGTGATGAGACTGTCAGTCAGGTGAAATCATCAAGTCTCTAACCCTAACCCAAGATTTGATTTTCACATTGCATTTTTGTGTATGCCATTCCACAAAGTTCCCCCTAGCTCCAAAGACATTTACCATACCATGTAACAATGTCGGTGTCTTACAGCGACGTAATGTCCTCGGCACTCCTTCGTATGCCCTCTACTTCTCCCTTCCTCTGGTATTATCTAATGTTTCAAAGACTTCCTTTTTAGCATGCTATCAGCTAGAGGGCCTCCAGAGGTCAACTTTTCCATCCTGGCTTTGAATGCCAAGACAAGCAGTCTCAGTAGCTGAGAGAGAGAAATCCCCCTGGGATGAAGCCATAGGCCTTGCTAGAGTCATGCCAGGCCAGATAACAGGCTGGACCAGATCAAAGTAGGGTTAGTATATAGGGCACAAGGGCGATATAGACCAGCTTAGAACAAAGTGGGCTCTCTGGAGTAAAGGTAACATCAGTCAACAATACAGTGTTTTCAATGTCCAGGCTCTTAGGGGGAAAGGCAGGGTACACCTTGGACAGGACATCAGTCCATCACACGGACAACATACAGAGAATAAGAACTATTCACTCTGACATTCACACCTCTGGTAAATTCAGAGTCCACTTACCCTAATATGCATGTTTTGTGGCTGTGGGAGGAAGCTCACTGAGCCAGAACTCCAATCAGTGAGATTCTTTCTTTGGGGCAACAATACTTGCCACTGCACCACCATGTGTCTGCCATATAATTTATTTTTTCCCATTGTTTAAATGTTACAGCATGTAATTACTCTCTATTTTGCTCTGTCACTTGCGCATGCAAACGCAAACACGCTAATATCAGACAACTCTGCAAAGTTGACTTGCTTAAAACATAAAATTTCCCTTGCAAACAGTCATGATATCAGTGTGTATTTAAATAAAGGGTAGGGATGCCAGATCTGATTGCATGCAGTCATAATAAACAAATACAAGCACATTTTAATGCTGGTGTGCAGGTGTGGACAGTCGTGCTTAAGGTTGTCCGCTTGTGATCAGGTCATGGAGGAGGGATGTTAATACCATGTATGAGCGGGGCCAATGTGCCACATTCAGCAGCCCACGCAGACTAGCACCATCCCAAATGAAAATACCCTCCCAGGCACAGGAAAGCCTTGGGATGGAAAAATGTGGAGGTGAGGATCATTTTAAGGTGAGAGGAAATCAGAGGGGAAGTTTTGGTGTGGCATATTGAAAAGGCAGCTTGTGCCTTCGCCACTCCTGCTGGTCTTCTGGGAGAGCTATTTAGAGAGCAGACTGGCTCAGGCTAAAGGCAGAATTCCCTTCACTTATTTCACTGGCTTCTGATGACCATAACATTGTTTAGCATCCTGCATCATCATCCACAATATCACTCCTATAGCTTGGGGAAAGATTTACTAAGGATACAATGCGTTTGCACTCGCATTGAATTACGTAAAACATGTAAAAATCTATTAGAAAAATGTATTTTTCCCCGTAGTAATTTGAATATCTGTTTCAAATTAAAATGGATCAACACATGCGTTTTATTATGACTTACAGCACTGAACAGCCAAGCTGTAGAATTACAGTGTTTTCTGATCACTTTGAGTCATTCCCTTAATGTTTCCTTGATCCATAAATGTAGAAAGGAGTATTGCTTTTCGAAGCTTTATTTTGGGAAAAATCACAACAGTAGTCAGGTAAATACACCATATGACCCTGCATGGTTTATATTGGCTATTTAAACCTTTTCCTCTTGTGCATTGTTCTGGTGTATTGCTGTTTGGAAAAGAAAGCCAGCGTGTTATGATAAGCTCCAATCACGCTTCCACACTCTTGATTTGAGGCCTGGGAGCTAAATGCTTTGGAAGGGGTTACTCTGTGTTACATTTGGTCTCATCCTGTTTACTCTGCTGCCACTCATACTGCTCTTGAACAGCAGTGAAGGAGATTTGGGGGTATATATGTGTTTTTTTTTATTTTTTATGCATGAATGGGAAAGGAAGACTTTGAACAAAGTGTATGTTGGGGCCCTTTTAATCCCAGGGTTTTGATGGTTATTCAGCTCACATGGCACCAGCGTGACATTATACCCCCATGCATTCCTTCTTGTTGAAAGTTTCATGCAAGTTGAGCCCAGATTCTATGTGCCATCTCGGGGGGGGGGGAGGGGATGATGCTCACAAGGGGAAGAAACAATAAGTGGGTGTGAAGCAAGTGGCATTTGTACAGAAGAGGTGTCCCAGCAACAGCAGATGGAAGCCCTGGGAGGGCCACATGCTGAGGAACAAAAGCAAAAAAAAAATGGACTCAGTGGCGCAAGTAGCATGGTATGATTAGGAGGGAGGATAGCAGCACAGATAGCAGCAGAGAAAAACACTGGTCATTAAAGTAACAGTTATGACAGGACAATGTGTTGCAATGAAGCCTGTAAGCTGGCCAACCACCTTGCTTTCGGGAAACGAGATGCGATTTCTGGCTTGTTGTGCCTTGTGATGTCCACTCCCTGTCTTAATGCTTTCATCACTGTGTCCCCCGCAGTTCTCCCCAACCATCCAGACGCAGGCCTTGAGGATGAGCGCTGTCCCCTGATGACGGGCTGCGACAGAGCTGGAGGAGAGTGCGTGTGTGATGCCCGCCACTCGTGTCTAGTCTCTTTCACTTACCCAGACCAAGAAACCTGCATGAAGGCCATCAAGTCAGGTGAGCCCTTGTCTTCCATTACACACACATGTGACACCCACGCACACACAGAATCTGAGTCAGGGGAAATAATGCTGTCTATTGAGAGGGGCTAATCCATAACAGATGTGGCTCTGAGGTGCCTAAATCCACACACATATCACGGTGATGACACACATGCTGAGGGTTTGTCTAGCAGTACCCTTCTCATGCTTGTATGGTGCCATTGTGTGTGACTCACAGATGGCTGTGGTTTGTGTGTGTGTTTGTGTGTCCATGGCTGAATTTCAGAGGGTCGGAGGCACGAGCACCGAGAGAAACACCGAGAGAAGTATGTTGGACCATCCAACCCAGCCTGCATGTTTTCAGGGTGTAACCTGACCACCGAGGGCTGTGTGTGTGAGTCTCAGAGCTGCCATCACCACTTCGCCTACATCAACCGCAGCCAGTGCCAGGAAGCCGCAGGTAACCTTCAAATGACCTGCAACGAGAAGTGACAACTACACAGCAGCCAACCTGTGACTACACTCAGACCCACTATACATAAAGATTATTTTATGCCTCTAATTTCTTAATATATTCAGGACACTGTTAATTAGCTTTGCAGACTGACCTGTGCTCCTTATATCCCAATACATGTGAAGGGTGGGAAATAGAGTGGAGTAGGAGGAAGAAAAATAGATCGGGAGCCCCTGCCCCATGAAGAGAAAACGCGATAAAATAAAACGCCATTTTAGATATACAGAAGAATACATAATCACGTCCACATCATAGTTGGCTCTGTGGCTGACATGTGTAACTGGCATGGTGAGTGTAGTTTCCTCATTTGGATCGTGAGGCATCTGGTAGATAGGCTGGCGTTAAGTGTCGCTAAATAGGACGGCGCTGCCACTGAGTGCACTCACTGAGTCACTGCATACATGTGGTAAACCTGATCCTATCCTGATCTCACTTTTAAGTGACAAGAGAACTGGAAAATAAATCACTGACAATAAGAACAAACGTCTCGGTTATATATAGCAAACAGATTTTGTTCAAAAAACATGGGACTGCCTGTGTTTTTATTCACATATTTCTGCATCTGTTTGCAATTTTCTGACGTTGCGATTTAAAAATAGAACTACTGTAGCTCCCAAAGTACCATGAGGACATTTTTGACATTATTTAGTCTACAGACGACACAGATAACATTTACAGTACAGCTGTCTTGTCTCGAGCAATTCACTCGGTAAATCCCACAGGATGTGTGCTCATCAAACATTATATTGTTTAGACGTATCATCATCATTTGAGTCTTGTGTGCCAACAGAGACGTGCTGTTAGTCGTCTGTGTTTTCGTAACCGCCTCATCTCGGAGCGCAACGGGTGACAGTTTAAACTTGCACCAGTGAAAACTGTAAACAACATTTTTCAGCAGCTTATGAGTTCTCACCACAGCATACACCCACCCCTTCTGATGACCCTTCATTAAGTAAGAGACCAGGATATGTGTGTGTGTTATGTCTGCAAGTATGCAAGTGCATGTGGAATGATGCACCCGTGTGTGTGTGTGCGCGCGCACACGCGCATCTATCATGTTTGTGTAATGGAGTGGACTGTATGTATGCAGGGTATCTGAATCTGCGTGTCGACATCTGTGTCTCCTCATATGTGTCTTTGTGTGATAATTATCTTGTTTGTCTCGATGTCTCGGCAGAGATTTTCCTTTGTCTGTCCTCAGCAGGAGCTCCCACTGTGACAAGGCTGACACTCTGTGGTTAGGCTCTTATAGTCCTGATGACAGTGTTCTTCAACCCTTCACGTTTTTGGATGCAAGCAGTTAAGCGTGAGCTAAAGTGTGAAAGTAAATGTTTTCAGTAGACCTGCTCTCAAGGCATGAAAGCCCAACTGACTGCACTTGTCTTCACATGCATTAAAGCAGACCCTGTGTCCCAGGACTCAAATCAGCGAGAAAGTGGATTTTCATCTTAAAAAGTTGGTCACACATGGAGGCAGTTTGGCCTCACCCTTTCCCTCTGACTCACTTACTGGTCTTGTCAGTTCACCCCTCTGCTGTGACTCACTGTGATCTGTTAACACTCAAGATCTTTTCTGCTCCGTCACAGTTGGTTGCCTGATCCCCTAACTATGCATGTTGTAGTGTTTGTGGGATATTGTTCTCTGCTGGTGCATGAGACACTGATGTAATATGGCTGCATTCGTTCAGTCATATGAAACATGGTACGCCAGACGTAACACCCACATGTCAGGGAGCTAAAGAGGATGTGATAAGTGAGGGGGGGGGGGGGGGGGGGAAGTGGAGGAAGACAGGGGGGGGGGGGGGGCAAATGCCGGAAGACAGGAAATCACAACTGAGGCCAAATGTTTTGTTGAGGTATTTGTGTCAAAGACAAGCCCCAGAGTCTTGGTAGGGTGGTGTTTGGTAGTTTTACACTCTAGAATAGTTTACATATTTCATTCATGATAAGGTCCCTAACTGCTATTTCAGAAGAATTCCTATGTTGTTGCTCACTGACGGGAACAAGCAACCGCTGCCTTCAGCAGACAAGGAGATGGTGCTCACTACAGGGTCATGGCAGCGACTGACTTGTTCCCACAAATCTGCTTACCCACCTGTGCCACCTCCGTCCTGCCTCACTGTGCCCCAGTGAAAGGGCTGTTAGTTGTGTTGTTCTGCAGCCTGTTTGTGGCCGGGCTATTACAGGCCTGAGCCAGACCACCACTGGTTGGCAGGGGCAGGAGACGTCTCAGTGGCATGTGTTTGTGCGGCGTCTGCGGAAGCTGTGGCCCCTGCTGTACTCTGCAAGCTGCTCATTTCCCAGTGTGTGTATGTGTATTTCTCTGTGTGTGTGGGTAGTGATTTCAAAGGGGAAACAAAGTCTTGTGTGACAGTCAGGACAAAGAACTTCCCTTAAAAGCCACTTTGGAATTGGTGTCAGTCCACTCACTCCTCATGTTCTGCTGGGAATCAACCCAGCTACTATTGAGCCAGCAAGACATTAAACATCCCTCTATTTCCAGCTGTGATCTTCATGTCATTCTCTAACTCTAGACCTAAAACCTCAGCTTATTATCCAAACCATACACATTTAAAAAATCTAAGCTATTCCAACTCCTTTTGCTCCCAGAGTAGTCTTTCACCTTGAAATGGAACAGACATATGGCTAAAATCCATACATAACTCATCTGTGTCTTCCACAATTTATTCAACATCTGTCTACATCTCAGGTCTTTCATGGAGTGTTTTCTACATTTGCTTTAGATCAGGGCTGTGATGTGGTATTTAGCGAAAGTGTCCTTCAAGGACAACCCCGTTGTCATGTGTACTGCACTAATCGTGGAGCTCAAAATAAGAAACAGTTGCTCTCTGTCTGATGGAGACCCTTCATTCCCCCTGTCATTGACCTAATCTTGTTGGCCATCTAAACGTCAGGGGAAGGGTGTGTTTGAACGCAAAGCACAGATACACACACATACACTAATGATGCACACACACACAGAAAAATACATGTGTGGATGTTGTCATGACCTCACTCAAACACATTCATTCACAGCTGTAGTGGTGTTTCTTAGAGCACTGAGATCAGGTTTTTCATCTGCCAAAAATTTAGTCAAAGAGTGTGAGAGCCGGGCGTGCAGGCAGCAGACGCAGGCCGGCTGGTTGCCGCGTGCGTGCCTGCGGCCCACTGCCTCCAGCTTCTGACCACGATGGTAAAGTTCCCACCAAGTCTTTGTTTTAGATGACCCTAGGTCTGTGCCTTTCGAACCTGAATGGTTTCCCAGACATACTCCATAGTCCTCATGTATAAACTGACACACGCTGACACAAACCATGAACAACGCTTACTTTTTCAGCTGTAACTGCTAGTGGGCACCAGGCCAGACCCCCACAGCTTTACACGAGAGACAGCCCTGATGTGTCCCTTTTGCGTAGCAACTTTATAAAACCTGAGGACAGACCAGAAACCCACGTAGGGCAGCTGGACTGAGACAGCTTTGTTCTCCTCTGACTTGCTTCCAAAGTCGGTCTGTGAACAGAACTCACATTGTGCACTTTTTCCATGAGTAAACTCAGGCTGTCAACACAGCGTCCTCTGCCTGGCTGAGCCGCTCTGGTTCGGAGAAAGACTGTACTCCTTGTATCCATGCATGAAGGGAAGAAAAACCCATTTAGAAAGGCCGTGTTTTTCTTTCTTCAATGAGCTGCTGAGCTGCCAGAAATATGCATTGTTTACAGAAAAGACTAATCTGTGGTAATGAAGCAATTTCCTTATCCCACCCCTTCCAGACGGGCGTCAGGTGTGTATACCTGACTGTGTGTCTGGTGGTTGGGAGATGGTGAGGTTTGCAGGTTGTGGCCATTCTTTGCTATCTTTCGGTTTTACATGAGCACATGTTTCCTAATCAGCAAAGACAGTTTATCAACTACATTAAATGAGGCCTTTTGTGTTCCGCAAACTGGAGCATGGCCATCACTGTGATAAGAAGATTGGTTCTGTCATTGCTGACTCACTAATTATAGCTATTTATGCTCTGTGATCCAACCCAAATAGCATAGGATAATATTAATTTACTGCTGACATTTTCCACCCTCTCTGTCTGTCTATTGTGTTTCTAAATATGCCTAAAAAAAATTATATTAACAGGACCTGCAAGGGTTGGACCATTTTCACAGATGGATTCAGTTCTGTTCATTTGAATGACAATGGCATGTCTGCCAGCTGCCTTTCCCAGCGCACTCTAACCCCAGCCATTATCACTGTTGAAAGAGCAATCAGCCTTCTCTGGGACACATACAATACACAGAAAGTGTTTTTCAGTGCAGAACGTTGTGCAAGATCGTCCCAAGGCATTTTCTACGGCTTTGAAAAGTGTGAGGTTTTCATATGTAAAACAAGTCTTGAACTGAGCAGCAGCAGACCTCGTTACTCTATTGGAAGGAAAACATTCACCAATCAGCACCTCCAAGTGAAGTTTATTTAACTCCACTGCGGGAATTAGGCCAAAAACCGTTGAAATGGTTGTAGCCTCCCTTAATTCAGGGGTTTGCACCCATTTTCTGTGACACTATTTAACTATGAAGTTTATCAATGAGAGCTTTGTAGAGTTTCTTGAGTAAACAATACATTACAGACACTTCACACTTGTGCTCTGTTTATCTGAAACCAGAAAAAAAATGTTTCCCTTATCCTCTATTTCATCTGTTACATGTTAGATTTACGGTTACTCTGCTCAATGAATTTATTTTAGATCGGTATACAAATGCCTGCAGTGCCAGCAGAGCATCAGGTCAGACCAAGGAGTTCATCTCATGAAGCTGGGATGAATGAGACTATACAATAAAATTCAGAGGTACTACTCAGGAGCTGAGAACTGGTAAAGCAGAACGATTATCAGGGGATCAGAGGTCTGAATCTCAGTTTCCCCATCTGGTGGCAAAACCAATAGGGATCCACTTACAGGTCTTCAAATGTCATGGTTGAGGCACATCCTCTAAGAGACTTGTGTTGCGCAAGGAGCCAGAACCACTCTGGGAAGAACATCAGTACAACTCAACTTCTAGTTATGCAACCCCAGTCTGTATTATTCCCTCACCTCAAAAACCATATGTATGCAAAGACTGTCAAGGATTCCTCACAAATTAATCATTCCCCACTTAATTTAACTTTCTTATGAGACAGTCACTTGTTGACATTTTTCCTCCCAAGATGATTTAAGCTTGATGTACAATTAAAACCTTTTCCTCTTGATCCGTGATAGTTAATGCTGCCTATTTGCTCTTCTTTTTGGCTGTTGAAGGGCCACAATGGCAGTAAATATTGTGCTTTCAGTGGGGAAATCACTTAGTGATTGACAATTATAGGATGGGATGCCAGTCTGCCCTCCACAATCCTTCTCTTCTGCCTGCACTGTATACTTTACAGTGACATTGAGAACAAAATAAACACATTTGGGTAATCTAATCTTTGTAAGGCAGCTACTGTTCTCAAACAATGTCTGTATAGAGGGGCGCTCCAATTTTCTTTTCCTGAACAGACTCCAAAATACACCCGTGAGCCCCTTGCCCATTTCCAGTACTCCTGCATGTCTCCTTCTGCCTAACAAGGGGTATCAGAGCTATTATGTTGGCTCTGGCAAATGAATAGACAAACTCGCTAAGTAAAAGGGAGATTCTTAACTGCCAAGAAGAAAACGTTGGCAGGTATTAATGAGTGGTTTTAGAGCATGAGGGGCTGTTTGGATTGTGGGCCATTCGAGCCATGCTGGGTGGGATCAGAGGAGAGAACAGAGGATGTTCAGAGAGCGTTGTCATGTCTAGAGTGCCACTCTCATTTCACTGACAGGATGCTGTAAAGCTGTCACAGACTGAAGTGGGGATCTGATGACCGTGCACAGAGTTTGTGCAGGGTGACTATGTGAACTCTTAGAGTGTAACATGAGTACCACTGTGGCTCAACTCAACAGAGGAAAACAGTGGGCAGTCACAGACTGGAGCAGATGAGGGTGGTGTCTTACACAGGGTGAAGAAATAAAACAAGATCAAAGTCGTGTAATGGTTTTTGGTTGCATATTCTGTTTTCTGTGTACTCAACCCTGTCTTAAAGTAAATGTGCATCCCTATCTGTCTATTCCAGAGGAGCTGAGGTGTGCTACTGTATCATGTCCTGCTGTGGAAGTGCCCTCCTGCCCTCATGGTTCAGTCCTGACCAAAAGTTACACACCCCCTGCTGGTTGCTGTCCTTCCATACCTCCCCAGTGCACCTGCGATCTCCATGCCTGCCTCAAGCCCCAGTGCCCGAGCGGACAGCGAGCTGTGCTCCTCACCCAGGCAAGCGGTCAGCCAGGAGACTGCTGTGACACCTTTGAGTGCCAGAAAGGTGATTGCACTGCACTGCACACTGTATTTCAAATGGTCTCCCACTGAGGGTAACAACAGTTCAGTTGATGTGAGATTCATAACCACAGAGGAGTCAATTACTTCGCTCAGAGCAAGAAATCCCTCCCTGCTGACCAAAAGCAGCTTGATTCTCTGTGATATGTGTGTTTGTGTGTGCACCATTTTCATGAAATACAGGAAAAGAGAGGGAGCAGACACTGATCACACACACGGAAACTTCAGCTCACTCTGTCATGGCCAAGAGACAGCTAGGGAGGGGAGCTGTGGCATCAGTCTGTTTACTCTGCGCTCTCAACAAATATTCACTGTTTTACCAACAGAACAAATTCCCATTCTAGTCTCTCCTCATGTATAAATGAGCGCCGTGTCCTGGAATTAATGGACTAAACAAGCCCAGTGACCAGAAAAGTGCTTAGGCTATGCATTTGTTCAACAGAAGTGCAGTGTCAATGGGTTCCTGTCTGGTCATACGTCCAAAGGGAAAAGGTTCAACAGTTCATTGATGGGAATGCTTTTTATGTGCTCCAGTCTGCCAGTAGGGAGGGTAATCGAGTCCGGCAGGCCAGTGGGTGCTGAATGGCAGCCGTGGGGGCCATGGGATCAGTGTTTTGATAGCAAATGTCCGCTGCTCTTTGGGCCTGGGGGTTGATGGCTTTTGTGCTGCCCAGGCCTACATGACTGCACGCTGTATCAGAGAGCTCCTCAGACAGTGACATGGACAAGAACACCCACTGGGCCCCCTGGTAACCTTCATAGTCTTTCAGAGACCCCCAAAGTATACAAGCAGGATAATTAAGACATACAAATCTAAGTTAGCTATAATTACCATATCTATCCTGTAATGCAATGTACTTTTTATAAGGCCATTGTCCCCGAGTGTAAGGCCTGTTTCCATTGACCACTTGGCAACAGTCTCATATTAAGCCAAGGTCAGAGTGTGTAGCTTCAGTAAGCCCCACCTGTGTGTTTTGGCCTCCATCAACGATCGACTCTTTCCACTGTTGGCTCAAGAGCCACTGTATCTGGAAGGCAGATTGAACTTGAATTTGTCACCCATCATCACGTGTTACACATGACTCCAGTAACCCTTGTTTAGCTGTGGTCTGCTATGTATCGGCACATTAGCTCACACATAAACTGAATATATCCCCTGTAGTCAGCCCTGGGTGAAGGGTTGATTCGGGACTGCGCATGTTCTTTAGAGGTTTGTGCTGGTGTTGAGCAATTAGGCTGACATCACCACACAAATCTTTCTTCAGGAGCTCAGCTTCAGTTTGTTATATACAGTCGGGCATCTGAGTGGTGGTGTTAGTGACATGAGTTAAACTCTCATTTCCCCATTGTCAACTGATATTCTAAACTGATCAAATACCACACTAAAGTACATTTTAATAAATCCAATCATTATTCTTCTGTTGGGAAACTCATTTACCTCTGAAGTTTTGCTTTATTTGCCTGTAAACCACTGAAAGCACCAGTAGGACAGACATTATGAATGACAGGTTGGGGGGGGGTCAACGTTTAATGGCCCATCCATCTCCAAAACCATTTTTCTCCTTAGGAAAGACTGAAGATCACAAAGCGAGTTGTTTTAGGGTGTACCATTAACAAACTGCAGAAATGACATACAAGCATCACCTCATGTGACTTTCCATAGTTCTGTGAGTGTTAAAAAAATTTTGCTGTGTGTTTTGATTTGGCCAGCCTAAAGTGCTTATTACAGTTTCTCTACTTTGTTTTGTTGTTACAAAAGAGGAAGAAAGAAAAGAGGGAAAAAGAATAAGACAGAATGTAGACAAGGGGGAAAAAAAAAAAAAGATGAACAAATCTGTGCTCTACTTTCAACTCAGTTGGTCCATCTGCTTTGTATTAGAGTGCAGCACTGGTTGTCAGGAGCCATGGGGTCATTGGTGCAGACACTTTGAGTCTGCTCTCAAAGCTTTGGCATACAGATGCCGCCATAACCTTCACTCTCATTTATCTAAAACCACTGGCTCCACATCTGCTTGCATCTGCACTATACATTTACTCATTTAAGTAGTGTAGCTACTCCTCCATAAGTCTGGAGACTTTGTTGCATAACCACACTTCCCTTGTGTTTGAGTGTGCTTGATGCGACGTTACGAGGTGTTTATTTAAGATCTTATAATACTGAGTCAACCAAGTCACTGTGGCGCATTTGAATGTGAGGCGTACTATCACGACTGTGATCTTCCCCTTTGATTGGCCACAAAAGTGCTATAATTTAATTGAACGGCTGATCTCATAAATTTTAACTGAGAATGTTATTGTAGTAATTTTTTTGCAGTTGCTTTTCTCTAATACGCAGACACGCAAAATGACACACACATTCATGCTAGAACTTGGCACAAAGATTATGTCAAGGTTTCCCCACAGACAGTGTGTTCCTCTGACCTCACTGTTGTCTCATACAAGATCAGATCTTGGCTCTCCAATGGTGCTGTAACTAAGCTCAGTTTATTCAATAGTAGGAATGCAGTTAAAAGAAATTTTAGGATACCTTTGAAGCCAGAGCGCTGATTCACTCCACCTGCCACCAGCACACTGAGCCCAAATTCTGACAAAATCCTCGGACCCACTACTGTGTTCTTTTACTTGGCACTGTAAGAGTCCCATGCGTTTCTGAAACATAGATCTCTCTGTCCATAGACTTGGCCATGTTGTTTAATGGCATTTGAGGTTACACCTTACAAATCAGTGTTTAACCCAGCACCATTTGGCTCAGATACACATTTTCATCCACTGTAGAAAATCAGAGGGATTGACTGTAAACAGTGGGAGTTGTCGCTCACTCATCACACTTGACATTTGTGATGGGGAAACTGCATTGTTCTCTCATGTGGAGCAAGTTCTGGGGTAGATTCCTGCCAAATGGGAAGGACATCTGACAGACCAGTGCTTTTGTAGTATTTTAAGACTTGTTACCTCCTTGTGCCGTTTAGTCTCAGTTTCAGTTTCCTCGCATCTGTTCCCTTTTTTCCTTATTTTTCTCTTTAGCCTCTCCTAAGTGCATCCACAACGAAAAGGAGTTTTCGGAGGGCGAGGTGTACCGCATGGACCCCTGCTGGCTGTGTCAGTGCCGAGGAGGAATCTCCTTCTGCTCCAAAGCAGAGTGTGCTGAGCTGGACTGTGAAAACTTCTACATTCCTGAGGGAGAATGTTGCCCCATCTGCATAGGTATCAGCATGTGTTTATTTTACTATTTTGCTCAAAGATGCCAGTTTAATTCAATGTTTTGCCAAAAGGTTGACTGTGTGATTAGTGGGTAAAGTGGAAATATGATGTGGTGGAGGTTATGTCAAACCCACCTTGCATGATACTTGCCTCCATTCACCCTAACATAATGGCTTCCTCATATAACCAGCTTCCACATTTGTTGTCATACATAAAAAAAACTAAAAAGGCACACTAAATAGCCAGCCAAGTGATTCATTTCCACTTGGGAGACGTTAGCATGTAAAAAACAATTTTTTGGAGCTTTTTGATATCTGGCTCTGGCTTAGTAGATGGGACCCACTCACAAAAACACATGTGCTCAAAGCCAGGTTGGGAGCATGGATATGTGCACTTGGGACTGTTAAAAATGGGGTTGAGCCACATATGGCAACCACATTACAGTCTGCCAGAAGCCTGTGGATGGAGATGGTAGCCAGCTTTGGCCTCTGCCTGCGTGGCTACAGTTGAACAGGAGCAAGAGATAGAGGCAAGGAGAGGAAGAAAAAGAGCTGGATTGCAGAGGAGCTCATGTTAAGCCAGAGTTGGGGTTACACCTGGAATGTGCAGGCATTTAGATAGTATGGAATGCATTCATCTTTCTTCTTCTTCTCCTCTTCTGTAGAAAGCTGCTCGTGCTTAGTGCATGGCTAACTACAGATAACAAAGTGATGCTTTCAATTTGGACTAAGTGATGTATTTAGGCTTTAACGGCTCTCAGCTGCTGCAGCCCACATTAATGTCTTACCACTTGCGATGTATACAGCAGGAGCATGCACTCAGCGAAACAAAAAGCTATGTACGCTGGATGCTCAGAGCCAAACTTGGGACAAATTTAGCACATGAAGGGCAATGGAGCCTGATATTTATCTTGTTAGTTAATGGAGACCTAAAAGCGAAAAGTAAAGAAATTCCAAACCAAATCAGTTCTGTTTTTGCTGCAACATTTTGTGTAATGCACGCACCTCAAAAGATATATAAAGTCAATGCTGGGATTTTCATTTTGTCCAAAGTTTTTTCAATTGATTCATCTTGAACTAAGAAATAATTGACCAAAGCATGTTGATTTGTAAAGCTTGCAATTGGTTTGAATTCTGGTTCTGTTTGCATGTTTTTCCCGTTGATTTTCCCACAGTCCAAAGACATGAAGGTTCAGGTTAAGATAATTTGAGACTCATGGTCAGTAATCAGTGACTGGGATATGTTGTTTGTTTCTGAATGATGGCATTGTAATGGACTAGTGACCAGCCCAGGGTGGACCTTGCCTTTCCTAAAGAACAAGATGAAATCAGCGGGGACTGACTTCAAAAGAATAAGCGGTAGAACGTGAATGTATGAACACTGGCAACGACCTCATATTAGACTTAGTAAACAGTTGTGGAGTAGCGACGTTTAGTCGTTGAGTGAGTCGAATCTTGGCTTGAATGTGGAAAACACATTATCAAGTTGCATCATGGGAAGTGTGCATGTAGGTTTCAAGGTATTTGAAGCTTGACCAGCACAGTAGGGGGTGGGATATCTCACGTTTGCTGCAATTAGTGTAATTTTTAATGAAAGTCTACTGGTCTTCCACCTTCATGGAAGTGAAATGTTAAAGTGCTGAATATTTGATCATAAGTGTGAAGGTAGACGGTCTGTGTGGCATACTACCATACTTGAGGTGTACGCAATTAGAGAGAGGGTGATTAGGAAAGAGAAAGAGATCCTGTTCAGGTTAATCACAGCCACATGGATGATGCTTCAGCAGCTTAGACTCAGCTGGGATCAAATAGGGCAATTAGGACTCTTATGTGAAGTACACACAGCACATTTTCTCCCTCTGACACACTTTCTATAAGCACACAGAATTATGCACACACCTTCCTTTGTTCCACACAAAGAAAATGCTGAGATCACCATCTAATTGCTGTTGCTAATAAGCAGTGCAAAAAAGTCAAAAAAAAAAAAAACAAAAAAAACAAAAACAATTAAAGTTGTTTATAGACAGTGGGGGAAAAAGGGTTGCTTCCAAAATCAGGCTCAGGCATCATCGCAAACTATGGTTCCTACTAATGGCTACAGATCTGAAATTTACTTTTGCTTTGGGCTGAGATTTCTGACATCAAACCCTGACCTAGCCTTTGCCCTTGAGGGCCACATTAAAAAACTCACATGGATAAGTTCAAGCTTTTGGCACAGCTATGAGAAGATACTGTGAGGAGCAGCAGTTGATGTCATCATCATCATCTTTGTTTTGTTTCCAGGTATTACGTCTCTCTCTCTCTCTCTAAGGACAACACAGCATTACTCCAAACCTCATCGGTGTCATTTCAACTAAGGTCCCTAAGTGTAATGTGTTGTTGCAAAACCAAGGGCCTCTAAGCACTTACTGTATAAATGTAAATAAGTCATCGGAATTCAAAGGTGGTCCCTCCATAGCTGTCTGTGACAAACCAGATTTAATATAATTTGCTCTCTTATGGTGTATCCTACTTCCCTTAGCTGTGCTCTCACTCTGTCTCCTGTTAATTCAGTTACAGTAGAGGAGGAAGTATGTGATGCATTGGACTGAGTTTCAATTCCTATCATGGTTGCCAAACCACAAAATGTGACATGTGGCTTTGTTAGGAGTTAGATCAAAGACTGTCCTGTCCTCGTCTCTCACTAACCCACAATGTGTATGTCTCTCAGATGTGGAGTTACTGTCGATGGACAGTACAAAGGCCAGTTGCTGGGTGAATAATAAGTTACGTGCACACGAGGAGCAGTGGAAAGAGGACGACTGCACCTTCTGCCAGTGTGTGGATGGAGAACCACACTGCACGGCCATGGCCTGCAAACAGAGCTGCCAAAACCCTGTCAAGATCCCAGGGGAGTGCTGCCCTTTCTGTGAAGGTATAGACCTTATCTTTTGTATTTGTTATCTCTAACGTGAACCTCATATCAATGTAAAGCACACATCAGACCACATACCACATGGAGGAGCCTCCTGTGGCCCCGCAGCTTTGCTACAGAGGCCATGTCGCCATAGGCTCATTAAAGGGGAGGCCACAGAGCATTCTTCAAGCTGCGGGGTTCTTTGTGTTCCTTTATTAGACTTGCCCACCAAAAATGAGACCCACCTGTGTGTGTATGTGTGTGAGGTTGTGCTTTTAACACAGGAGGCTCCATAAGTGAAGTGGATCCTTTTTTTTGTGAGCATAATTTGTTACAGCTCATTGGGCTGCTCCTCCCAATGAACGTGCCGAGGGTCGTTTTGGGAATGACTGTGGTGCATTTACTGTGTGTGTGTGTGTGCTTGTATTTGTACCTCTTTAGGACCTTTTCTGGCAACTGACCTTGTCAGGACCAGTGGCTTTCATGGAGACCGAAATCTGGTCCTAATGAGGCAGAACCTCATTTCTAAGGAACTGATTTGAACTGTGGTGTTAAGGTTAGTTAAGGTTAAGGTTAGTGTTAGACATTAACTGGTTATGGTTAAGGTTAGGTAAACAGAGGTAGACTCTTTGCTTAGGTTGTCCAAATGAATGGAAGTCACTGCAGTGTTGTACAAAGAATAGCTTTGCAAACCTGTGTGTGTGTGTGTGTCTGTGTTAATCTAAGCTCTCTGTGGCTGTTGTGGCTTCTCAATAAATCTGGCTTGGATTCAAGGAGGCCTGGATAGTGCCAGAGTCTGACTTCAGTCCCGGAAACACCCTATTATGGTTCCTGGTAGACCTAAAACATTACCTGTATCAACTTATTAATAGGAGACAGTTCCACACAATATGATATAGAGGTATAATCCCCCTAACAGTGCAACCCACCCAGGTGTAATTGCTCTACAGTTATCTGTAATTATTGTTTACCCAAAATAATAGCAGTGTAAATAGGTAGCTATTAAAGTTGGCACAAAAAAACCATAAATGAGGTATTACACCTGAGGCAATCCTAACACACATCTTTAAAACCCAAAAGTATGAACTGAATTTTTTTTTTTTATCCTTTTTTTTTTTCATTGATTGTTTTAAACTGTTGTTCACATGCAAAAGTCTCACCCCCATCTTTTCTTTTGTTACCCAGAGCCTTCTTATGAAACAGTTAGTCCCATGCTGTGTCCTCCTCTGGAAAACTGCTCCCTGTCAGGGAATGAATGCCCCTATGGCTTTGAGCAAGACAAAAATGGATGTCTCCTCTGCCAGTGTCTCAGCAGTAAGTTCATTTTCCTCACACATACGCTGAACTTTAAGGGTTAACATTTTGGGGACTGACTCGCAGAAGCATGAACTTAATTCCCTTTCACATACCACATACATCTTCTTGTGGTGGACACACAACATTTTAGCACACGCTCATGTCAAACAAATTTGTCAAGCACTTGGCTTTGACAACAGCAAAGACATGTTTACAATCATCACCATGCATTCACATCTACGGCTACAGGAATGTTCCTTTGAGCAGTCCCATAGCAACCCATGCCTTTGCCTTTGATGGATTGCTATGCCCGTGATCAGATGACCTTAACCTTAACTCTTTCAGATGACTCCTGCCCTGAACTGGGAAAATACTGTTCCCTGCAATGCCCAATGGGATACGAGAGGGATGATTTTGGCTGCGAGGTGTGTGAGTGCAGCATCCCTATGCCGAGGTGTAGACCTCTGACCTGCACAAAGACCTGCGCCTATGGATATGTGTAGGTGTTCCCAGTCACCCTGGGTTTCTCCTTCCTCATTTGTCATCCATGTTTTCACTTCTGTTTAAAGGCTGTTAGTGATAAATTGTGTCATTTACATGAATAATCCATGTACCTACATACTCCCAAAAAAGGGTAGTAATCGTTGTAAATACTCTTTTGACAGTCAGTTTTCAGAATGAACAATATCCAATGTGAAACTTTTTTTTTTTTACTCCAATGAGTATGTAAGGATGGATTTAGGGTAAGTTTTAGAGGTAGGTTTAAATATTTTTTTCATTGTGCACATCAACTCTTGTTTCCAAAGTGCTTGGGCCTAAAACATAACCTGGTTAGTAATTAATTTTTTTTGAGGAAGCGACTTGTTTTTTCCTTAAATTCCCTTAAAAGATTCATTCCATTAAATCAGTGCAACACTTACGTTATCAAGCTATGCTCAGAAGCCACTGCCTGTTCAGTCATGTTAAAAAGAAAACACAACAGACTTTACTTCAAAGATCCCATGGTGGTGTATCCCATGTTTTTTAATCTGTGTGTCAAAGTGTGTGTGCGGCGAGTAATTCACTGTAAGAACTTGACTGGCCTCTTAGACCCCCCCCAGAATTTGTCCCCCTCCAATCCCATTTAACTCAATCAAAAATCTGGAACTGCTCGGACATTTGGTCATTTCATAATCAGTGTCATGTTGCAAAAATGACAATCATAAACACATCACAACAAAGGTCACTGTAACACTGAAGCAAGATATAACCCAATATGTCTAGAGAGGAGAGGAGAGGAGCAGGAAGTCCTGGCTTTATCCTTCAAAAATAGCAGTTTAAGTCGAGCCTCAGAAGTCTAAAATCCCCAGAGACCTTGCCAGCCTTACAATACAGATCTGTCTTCTCACACAGGAACCCTGCATGCAGTCACCACAAAGAAAGAAAAGTCACATATTCACAAAAGTATTGATGGCATTTTGAGTGTGTATCAAAGCTGAAGGCTCAGGCCTGGGAATCAGGATGAAGGTAAAACTTATATAGAACTGTCTCTCATGTGTTAAAAGTCCGGCTGAAAGACAACTTTAGGATGGATATGTTCAGACCCATCTGTCTTCCATCCTTCCTTTCTCAACATCGTCACTGTGCCGACACATGTCTCAAATAGTATTCCTCTGGCCATCACCACTGCGGCGCAGTGGAAATTGTGCTTAGCCAGCAGTCCCAGGCCCCGGGCCTCCCCAAGCCCCCATATCCCCCTGGAGCCCAAAGCATTGCTTGGCATTCCACACACCATCTTTAAACAAAGCCTTGCTGTAAGGTCGCAATACTCTCTGTCTCTGTATTTGTAGAGTGAGGCACTGGCCAGCCCCTCACAGTGTTGTTTCAGAATCCGTTATTGCTGCTTCAGCACAGATCCTCTGCTGGTTGAGTCTGTCCCCTTCATGGGACACGGCACTACCCTTGGGATTGAGGGCATCTTTCATTTACGTCGCCCTGGAAGATAAAGATTAATGGCGTCATTCCTGAGGCCAAATGAGGCTGTTGCATTATAAAACAGGTATCATTACTTACCTGGATGGAGAGATAGAAAGAGAGGCAGTAAGGTTAAGAGAGGATAAATGAGAGGGAGGAACATGGAGGGAGGTAATGTGAGAGGTATTAGATACGGATCATTCTTTTATCCAAGTTTTGACGGATTATTACCCTGCAGCTCATTTATTTCATCCATTGCATCCAACTGTTCTATTTTCAGCTTCTCCAGCTTTTGCCTTTCATACTGCTCTTCCTTCTTTATCTGCGAGGATATTCGTGAGGTTAGCTCTGGTGAAAGTGTCACTTTAATTTTGCCCACAGTTTAACTTAATCTCATACAAGACCAGGCAGAAGGCACAGTCTCTTTAACTCTCTCCCGCGCTTTGTGTGTCTTTCTATAACCTCCAATCAACATGTTTACATGAGAACTTATTTCCCCCCATGTGCTTATGTGTCTGCCAAGGGCTTTTGGAGCAATGAGGATGGCAACTGGGTGAATTGAAAGCATCTGAATTGGCTTTAGATTGCGTCTTTTGGGTTGGTATGATGTCCATACCACAGGGATCTCACATGTTGGCCTTTTATTTGGCTTTCTTCAAAGACAGCAGGGAAGGCAAACCGGGTCCAGGTGTTGATTATGCCCGACTGGAGAATCTGGGTTTCTGTATCTGGACACCACGCTGTTCCATAGAATACTAATTTTAGTGATATCTGCAATGAGAAGCAATTTTAAACATGTTATTTTTGGTATTATTTAATATGTGCTTAATCATGTGTATGTTTATTGCTCTGTAGGAGGAACAAGCATGGCTGTGAGATGTGCCGTTGTGTCAAGTGTCCCCCCTTTACCTGTGACAAGCACTGCATAGACGGCTATCGACAGAACAGGAAGGGCTGCTCCATCTGCATGTGTAAAGGTAACTGGGCTCTATTATTGGATACAGAATCAATTCACTTATCTGTAATGCAGACTTTGAGATGTAGCTTATACTAATGAATTGCATTTGTCAAACTTGAAGACAAAGAATTCCTGCAAAAAGCCACTGCACTATTGGAATGCAATGCCATAAATAAATCAGAAGTTACAGAGCTTTTTCAGTTCCATTGCTCAGTTTTTAAGGCCACAACATATGCGGGCCATATTGACTTAAAGTGCAGTATCATGTATTTATGGTTTGTATGTTTCATAATCTTACTGTATTTGTGACCCAATAACTTTAAAGTCTTCATAAGGACACAATTACTGCTTTTCCGCAGAATTCTTTGTAATATGAAAACATATATTTATTTTATAAAGCACATTCAGACATGAAAAACCCTTCAGATTTTTATTTATTTTTGCTCCCTAAGCTCAAAACCTGAATATTTACTAATGTACTTTCATAGTCCCCAGAGAACAAGCCCTTCTTACTGATGTGGGCTTCTGACCTTTCATCTATTACCCGGCCATGACAACACATTTATAGATTGTAGTGACATTTACCAACCATGCTCCCTAAAGGATAACTCTTATCACAGTACACAGTATGTTGGCAGTCTAAAGGCTAGAGGATGGAAGGAGATAGGAGAGCTCTGTTCGCAGTTTGAGTTTCTGCCACTGAGCTGCAGCTTTGATTTCCTGTGACCTTTCACTGCTCTACTGTGGAGGCTTCGCTGTCTGCTTGTTTTGGTTCTTGTTGGTCTTTAGCTCTATCCAGGAGCTGTGTGTGCAGCTCTAATTAGATTCCAGCAACCCTTAAGTTTAAAGCAAGTATGCAGAAGACATATTTATGCTCAGCCACATTTTATGTGGCATGTTTATTTTGCCAGTTAATCTGCATTATAAATATTTCAAAACTCAAATATACTTACAGTTTTTCGGATGAGTGTAGCTGGCTCCTCACCTCTACAAACAAACAGACACACAAAAACCGATTTTACCTACTGCAAATAAACCGATGTTTACCTGATGTTGAAACTCCTGGATCAGTCCCTATGTAGACTGTTTTACTATTCAGGGATAGGTATGTTTTTCTTTAGAGTGTATTAAAAAGACGTGAATATGCATGAACAATGTGGTGCAGTCCACTGTGTTTTTATTAAAATGATTATCAGAAACTAGTAAATAGAGAAGATACATAATAAAATGAAGTACTTATTACTGACAGATGAATACTCCTCTGTACGAAACCATAACCACTGCACTTTCTTTGGCCTGTGATGAAACTTGACCCAGAGCAACAAGACTGACTCTTTTCGCTGTAAATTTCAAATATGATAAATGACATTTCCAGTGACTTTATAAGGCTTCTAGAATGATTTTCTCAGCTGCTCCACTTTAACTTTTCCTACTCAATGTTTTTTTCTTTTCATGTACGCATCTACAGAAAGCAGCCATGTCCTAAGCACAACTGCCCCAGCGCCATTGCCCAACTACTGCCTCACCTCCAATGGGCACCGATACGAGGAGGGCGACAACTGGCACGACGGCTGCCGCGACTGCTACTGTCACTCTGGACGGGAGATGTGTGTGCTTATATCCTGTCCTGTTCCCAGCTGTTCGGATCCAGTCGTCAAGCCTGACCAGTGTTGCCCCACATGTGAGGGTAAGTCTCGACAATTCAAACTTCTGCAAGACATATTCAGTTTATTTCATATCCAGTATTAAAGGACTGTAGCAATGAAGCCTTGGGTTTTGATGCCCTTCATGATAATCACACAAAAAAATTTCACTGACCAGGTGCAGAAGTTTAACAAAAAAACAGATGATACAGAACAACACTCCATTTACAAAGTAAAATCCAAAAAGGAAAAAGAGAGTTGTTTAAAAAATGTGACTCTCTGCTCTCCTGTCTGAACAGGTTTCCATACCTTATCTCCTGTTAAGAACTTCAAAGGGAGAAATTTGCCTCAAAGCCACTGAAAATGAGCTTCCCTACATTTTAATTTGTCCTCAGACATTTGATCTGAAACAAATAAAATCCAAATTGTACAAATAAAAAGCTGAAATCATCTTTTACAAAAGGGGAAATAACTTAAAAATACCCATTTTTTTCCCCCTCAAATGAATGCGAGTTATTCAACTAAATGCATAAACACCAAATTGCATTTAGACTCATTTTTGAAAATAAGTTATATTTTCTTTTGGCTTATTCCTTTCAGTAAGAATAAACTGCTCACCTAATTCTGTCAGCACACTGATAATGCTCTAATAAAATCTGATGGGCCAAGAGAATCAACACATTCAACAGATTTTAAACAAACCTCCACATTGTTCTTACTTATTTAAAAGAGAAAGGTTACAGTTATTCCTCAAGCCATCCAGTAAAATCTTTACCACAAATTACACACCAGCCTTACTGTTCACCTTCTCATCATGATTATGATCAACATACTGTAACTATTTTAAGATTTAAGATACTAGGACTCAAATAAGGCTTTAGAAAATGAATTCTGCCATTGGTTTAGGATCAGTAAGTATCATTAACTTAGGCCTTGGGCCTCACTCAATGACTTCAGCAGAATTACTTGCCGTTAAGTCACATGCTTGTGTGCGTGCACACATCTGGCACTGCATGGTCTCCTCACAGCTCATTCAGCCAAGAGCACTGGATCATTATCGCTTTCAGGCCTTCAACTTGCTTTGCCACTAAATTCACAGACACACAGTCTCTGTCTGTTTCTCTAAAAATGGAAGTCACTCTGATCCACACCCACACTTTTTTAATCCACAACCCTCCGACTCATGCTGAGTATTTATGGAGGAGTGACTCAGCTGGCTGTTCAAATATTTAGGAGTGAAAGAATGTCTACAACTTTCAGGAGTTTCACACACTCTGCAGTCAGGGGACAACAGGCTAAGTCCTAGCAGATGTCTGCTTCTTTGCCGGACAGAAAGATTTTCTTTTTTCTAGTAAATGAGTGTCAAAACACCACTTTACACTGACTGAGGCTTTTGCTGGATCATACTCTCCCATGCATCCTTATTGTAGTAACCTTTGACTCTGTGTATTCTCTCAACATCTTTGTTTGCCTTCATAGTGTGACACTTAATCGCAAGAGTGAAATGAATGAAGAATTGGCACTGAGAGCAGATCAGAATGTAAATATGATACACATGTGATCGTCTCCTTGTTTTTCCCCGCCTCCATTTTCTTTCATTGTAGATGAGTCAGGCAGTGGTCAGCCAGAAGGGATGGACATGGTGGTGTGCAGAGCACCCGGGGGGGAATTTTATGTGGAGGGGGAGACTTGGAACCTGGACGAGTGCACACGCTGCACCTGCAGGAAGGGCCGCGTCCTGTGCGACACAGAAGTGTGTCCCCCGGCTCTCTGCCAGACGCCCACCAGGAACAAGGACACCTGTTGCCACATTTGCCCAGGTAATACAAATACACGGGGGTTGATTTTAGAAAAAAATATGCAAACATTTTATTCAAACAAAGCAGTTTAAATAATAGGTAAGTATATGTATAAAGCTGTTTCATATGTGTGATCAACATGTGGGTTTGAACTTTGTCGGGACGTTTTGTCAAGAAAACAGCCAAGACCGGTTGGGTTTACATAGAGATCCTCGAGGCAGGCAGCAGGACTGCTTTTTACCCAACGGCTCACACTCAAGGTTCATCCAACTCTCCTACTGCTGGAAAGTCAAGAATGTAGCTAATCTCTCTGGATCTGTACTGTTCGTACAGACGGTTATGGGAATGCACTCTGACACAAATGTCAAGGCAAAGACAAAAACCGCACGCCTATTTTATTTACAGCTGCACCCAAACACTCAAGTCTCTCTCACACATGTAAAAACAACACGTCCCAAGCACTCCCAAGCATGAGGCCCACAAATCAGCAATGCATGACTGCGTCTGAAAGCTGCTCCTTGAGAATGCCGGCCCGCCTTATCGCAGCATCTCCCCTCACAAAAGCAGATTGTCAGAGGGCAGCCTTTGATATATGTATGGGCCTGGTCACCAGGAATGTGGGAATCAGGGACATCACACTGACAGGCCACACTGTCAGTAGGGTAGAGCAGTGTCTTTGGTCATGGGAAGGTCATAGATCTCAGGCCTGCTGGCTCTGATGAGAGAGAAAGAGAGTAACTTATGTTTGTCTTCAGGGTAAAACAGCTTATCTTGAATGCAACACTAACACGGCAGGACTGAAAGCATAGTCACAAATGTAGTTTTGTAAATTCATTCATTCATCGGCTACCGTCAGCAACCTAGTTATGTACAAATCAGCCTAATTCACTATTTTCATAAAAGACAACACTACAAACGTAACTGTTGCTCTATTTAGAGAAGAGGCTTAAAAATGATCTACCATGTCATTTGCTGTCACGATTAAGCCTTATACACCTGTGTGCAACCACAGAGGAGACGCTGAGCCCGTTACTGCCAGTGAACAACAGCCAGCAAGAATACTGCATAACCAGTGATGGAGACGTGCTGCTGGCTGGAGATTCCTGGAAGGCAAACGCCTGCACCAGCTGCACCTGCAACAACGGAACCATTCAGTGTTTCTCTCAGCACTGTCCAGCTGCCAACTGCAGGGTGCCTGTCTTACGCAAGGGCCAGTGCTGCCCTCACTGTCTCGGTGAGTATTTTGGTGTTCCACCTTGTGTCTTAAGATTAATTATATTTTAATAGGGAAAAAACCCCATAATAAAAATATTCAGTATATATAATGTGATTTATGTATCGCTTCAAAAAGCATCAAAGTTGTGCAAAACCACAATTCTTTATGCAACAAGTGGGACCATTGCAACAAGGCAGAGCCTGTTACTGGAGAAAGTGATAATTCGTAACACCGCATTTGAGGAAAGGGGGGGAGTAACTGAGAAAATGCCAGTTGCCAGATTGAATGTAGTATGTGTATGTTTCTTCATTAGGCCTAGCCACTCTGGCGCTACATAGGCAAACACAGTCATTCACAACAACATTCCATGTGATACACACACATGGTCCACTCAGAGCAAAAACATTCCTTGAGCTTCCGCACATTCACACGTGTTTCCTGTCCCCGGCTGAATCGGCCCGCAACACACTCTCTGTGGCGGCACAGGAAGGCAAAGCTGCATATCAGCTTTTCCTATAAAGGAAAATGTCAGCATAGACTCCCATTGTTCACCCTGACATGTAGCCACTTAACCCAGCCTTTTGTTTTTGCTGTTTGTCCAGTGGAAAACAGAGCTTTTGCATTCTGCCTTTACAGAGTGGTACAGTGAGGAGAGTTCTTATAAACACAGCTTATCAGCAACAATCAACGTAACAGGGGGTTCATACTCTTAAGTGTGATGTGTTTATACACTTGTCTTTCTCGTAACGACCTAAATCCTGTTTCAACAGAAATCACGACGTCGGTGCCAGTGATGGTGTCCACCAGTGTGCGTAAAGCAACTGTTGCTGCTACAGTGGACAGTGCAGTGTTGACCACCACTGTCTCTGTGCCGCCCATCATCGCTGATACAGGTAAATGCTATTTAAATCCACATTTATTCAGATAGCAAGTACATGTCTTCATTGCACTACAGTCTCTGCCAATCCCTGTGACTTGTTTACACTAAAATGCAGGGTGTTTGGAATATTAGCCAACTAAAACAGTAATGATGAATGAACGGTGCGACATAATCTCTCGAGACCTGCACTGTTAATTTTTCAACACTGAGCGCTGAGCTGGGATATTTGCCAAACATGAAAGGTCCATTGTGTAAGAATTAGTGACATCTAACGGAGAGACTGTAACAAACCAAGTACTCCTCTTTTCCCACTAAGTCCCTTTCGCAAGCATGTCAGGGAACTGTGGTAGCCTTTTCATACCAAAAAGGACATCATCTTTTGTTTTTAGTGGCCTTGACTGAAGTCAACATAGAGGGCTCATTCCAAGGCTAAAAAAAAACAAATAATTGTAGTTATAAGCAATAAACTCATACATCTAATAATATATGATGACTTATGATTAGGATATTTGCTTGCTGCCAATAAACCCTCTTAATAATTACACACCATACCTTTAGACTTTTAGAATACAAACTAACTAAACAAGCTGGACATGATAAGAAAGCTCTCTGTGGTGGCATGCATTAAAATATCAACATTTTCTGCATCTCACAGATGCACCAACATTGGGTGAGAATTATCCCAGCCAAACGGAAATGGCCCTCATCTATCAATCAGCTGCCTGGATCCTGGCTGGTCTCCTCCTCGCCGTAATCATCTTCCTCATCGTGGCTTTGCTCGTTAACAGGAAAAAGAAGTGGGTGCAGATGTCCTGCTATAGTGCACCAAAGAAGGTAAAAAGCCTCTTAGTAAATCAAATAAATCAGCTTGCCTTGTTGAAGTGTTGGATTAGGAAGGTGCTAAATTACTCAGTGAGTTCAAAGTTGAGAGTGAAGTGAAGAGGTCAGGAGGCATGCTAGGATTAAGGTAGTTTTCCTTTGCTCTGTACTGTCAACTGGAACAAGGTCATAAAATCAGCAGCTCTACCATGAAATTCCCTGATATATTACCTCCCTGTTACCTTTTAAACATACTATTACCATGTTGTTACTGTAATGATCACATTAACAGTGGCTCTGTTCAAGACAGTGATAGTGAACCAGAATACACCATGAAATTGAGGAAGGAAGCTAGAAAGAAGTCAGCTATATTAATTTGACAATTGACATACTGTATATGTGAGACTGTGAGAAGTCAAAATGGCTGCTATGCAAAGGGCCTGTCAATAAGCCTTCATGTTTTTGCTTTTTTTTTTTTTTTACTTAGACGGTTATCCTACAGAAGCATGTGAACAAGAACTCAGTGGTCTATATGGAGCCTTCCAAGGAGAACAAATTTCAGAATGTGAGGAACGACTGTGGCATCATTCATTTTACTCCAGAAATGGGCTCCCCCTGTGCGGACAAGATGACCATCCCCAGGGCCAAACTGAGTATGGGTAACAACTGGACATCACACTAAAGCACACACCACTCAGACTCTGCAGATCAGAGCATGTCCAGCTACTCCCACTCTCTCTCTTACTGCTGTATCCAAGGCGATTAATGTAACTGTGCACATCTCAGGCACCACCATTCTACCACCCTTTTTTCTGTGCAACAGTAAAAGCAAGGATGAGCCGCAAGAGACAGAGCAAGTGACCTTAGTTTCTTTTCTTTTTTTTAATCATGTGTTCAGAATTTTCTGTCTTTGGACATTTGGGCGGAGTGAGATGCTGGGAAGTGGTCAGACGTGTAGACTTGGAAAGGACACAGCCACTCTGTGATCTGCTTTTTAAAGAGAGAACAGGGCGTCCAGTGAGACTTTGACTGTGAACTTTGTATATTATTTTTTATTGTTGTCTCCTTGGAAACTGGTACTTTGAGGCAGTAAGGGGAGCATAAAAAGCTTTAGGATGGGGGTTTGAGCTGTAGTTTAAAGGGGACACTCCACCTGAGTGCTGCAGTGTTTCATGGATGTAATCATTATCAGCAGGGAGGCCAAAGGAACTGATAATCCAGTTGGATCAAATTGAGTCCAGCAGCCAAATCAAATCAACAGGCTTTATAGATACCAGATAGCAGATCCAAACCCCTGCTTTAGGATGTGTGGTTTCATCTTTTTTGTATATTTCTACAGTATTGTAGTAGTTGTAATGCTATTCTTGGCCACCTTTCATTTTTTATCATGGGTGTTACCATGGGACCAGATTGAAAGATAAAAATGCCCATCTCAACATTCCCCTCTAGGTTCAAGGACATGCTTCCCATATAAAAAAAAAAATGTTTCCAATGTCAAATGAACAAGTCATTCATTCCTTTCGGGAAAACCCCAACAACAAATCACAACTGTTCAATGAGGAATATGGGAATTTGAGCTCTAATCTGTAAAAGAATAACCGTTAATATTCATAAATTTATTCAGTCTTGTATGAACATGGCTCACTTATACTTCATTGTCAGAAATCACGATAGAGTTTAAGTTGAAGGGATATTCATCCAGGAAGAATGTTGTTTATTAACTGCAGATGCCTCGCATGGGCTCACAGCGTAACTTCATTCACAGCTCTGCGTGACTGTAAATGTGTGTGGAGCTACTGGTTACAATGAATGTTACTGATGTTTGTAATAATTCTTTTTACAGCCTTAATATCTTGTTTGCATTTCGTGTTAGCACATATTAAATGAAAAGTAATTTATTCTACCATTATCAAGATGAACAGTTTGTGGTGTACAGCTCTTCACAAGAGCTTAAGGAGAGCCTGTTTGTACCTGTGCAGAATGGTACACATTACAGCATAGCACTTTTCTTTGGAGCCAATGTTTTTTTCTTTTTGAAGGAAGCCCACTGCAGGATTCCTAGAGGGATAAAGGCCCCGAATCGGGGATTTGATAGGCATATTAAGCACACTGTGTAAACCACTCAAGTGAACATGCTGTTTTGCAGCTAGAGGCTCCGCACCAATCTGATCACTACAGAAGGATGGAATCTGAGACACATTATGAAACAAGCTAAGGTTTCATAGGAACAACAATATGCTTGGAAAAGAGTTCTCAATCCATTGCCAATTTCTCAATACAAAGAACATTCTGATGCCAAATTTGGTTGGAGACCAATTAATGCTGATGTGTTTCAGTAATTTTAGATTTATCTATTTGAATCTTGACCATGTGCTTTAAAATGAAGGGGTGACTGTAAAAGCTTATGCAAATTCTTTGTTCTTCTATGTGTAAAAAAAAAAAAAAAAAAAAAAAACTAGTCTAAATTAGCAGGACAGAGTACCTTATTTATTTTTTCACATAGCTTTATTTATTAATACTAAACTATAGTTTACGTTTTTCCCCTCTTTGAAAAATGAACTTTTGTTAGCTAAAGCTGCTGTACACTGTAGACCATTTACCATTTGTATCTGTTATATTCTACACAACTTTATTTATTTCACTGTTGCAGACCTTGTAAATATGTTTCCTAGATGAACTGTAACATTTACACTTATTTTGAAAAATAAATGTTTAAACCAAAGTGGCCTGCGATGACGATATTTAAGATATTCACCATATCAGGTTTGTAGTTTTTAGTTAATTTATAGAACTGCAGACACCTGGACGTAACTGCCACAAACTGGAACTGGTGCACTTTTAGGTCATTTAACTTGTTTATCTTCCTTACCACAGTTGTTTTCTTATCTTGGTGGCACAAACAGATGTATCTCACTTTGGTTGGGTGGGTTTGAGGGGGATCCTGGTCTTCTGAGATCAGAAAGCAAGCAAAAAGCACGTAGCCCTCTCATTTATCCAGTGGGCTACTAAAACAACAGGAAAGACAAACACCTGCAGGCCAGAGGTGGAAACCTGGATCATCGTCAGTGCAGACTGTGCTGTTGTTTTGACTTGTCCATCAAAGCTTGCTCATAAAAAAAAAAAGAGGAATCTTTTCCTAGAGGGATTAACAAACTGTAGGGTCAGTTTCCCAGACCTTGAGGACGTAAAACAAAAAATAGTAAATACAGACTACCAGTATAAATTGAGCTATAAGTAATATCTCCTCATCCATTACCATAATCATTGGTCATTGTAATGCAATCAACTGTGATATACTTGCATATAAAACTAAAACACCAAATCAAAGCATGTGGGAAAAAGCAATTTATTCCTACTAACACTTTGCTCCCCTTTACAAATGTAAAAATGTTTTCTTGACACATAAAAAGCCCTTTCTCAAATTCTATATTTCTATTAAGGCCAAGTCTTTTTGTCTCTCGGAGACCACAGGTCACTGGAGACACTTCTGGGAAAGTTACAAACTTTTGGTTAAGTATTAAAAAAGCAAAAACCAGGTCTTTTGGGCTCACACTTTCCAAAGAGAAGACGTACGACTCAGCCAGTCTTCAAGTAGATACTGTAGGTCCAATGATGAAATCAGCCTGTGGAAGTCCACAGAGCCTTGGGGAAAGTTCTAGTCTCTCATTCGAGAAGAACACCCTTCGTTTTTCATAGAAGAATCTTGAAGTAATCTTCCTTGTAGCTGTATAAGATGACCACAGCCATCCTGCAAGAGAACATCTGTCATTTTAAAGACTTCAAAAGAATTACAACAATAAAAATCCAGCTGTGAGGATTTTCAAGATATTGTATTTCTGTAGGTCAGTCTTGTGCTAAAAGAACACATGGTTCAACCCTGTCAAGTTTTGTCTCTTCTCTCAGCTGATAAAAACTGAAAAGTGAAATTGTCTACTTTCATTAAACACACTATCGGTCTGACCATCATCGAGTCTAAAATGTAGTTGTCCAATACTGTGGTTGATGACAAAAGAGCTGCAAAATGGATATCTATCGTCTTAAGCTTTGGGCTTAAGGTAAAGTCTTCTACCTCTTGAAGATGGTTATTACATTATTAAAATGCTTCAGATCATGTTGATATAATTTCACAATTATCTCCGGCCTGAAATTTCCGCCTTGTATATATAGCTTTGATGCCAACATCCAAGTCATAAACAGGAAAATGGAAGAAACCAAAACCAAATATGGCAGCTGCTCACTGAAGTGTTCTATTGTCAAAGTTCTCAGTCTTTAATTCTCACACAACCTACTTTGTAACCAAACAACTGTCGTGATGAGTCACAAGTCAGTAACATGGGAATATTTCTTAATTCTAACGTAAATCTAACATGATGTGAACATGGCTACAGCTAACATGACTTCATGACTCATGAGTGTTGTTAAAACAGCGTTGGATACAGTGACCAGACAGGCGGCAGCTTGTGCTAATGTTGTTACGTGCTTTGCCCACCATGGTTTTGGCTGAAAGGAAAGCTTACTGACTACGAAGCCGCTGGGATCAGTTTAGTTTATAGTCTTTCCACAGCCAGGTGACTGCATGGACTTTTTAGCTCACTCATCTGGCCTCAATTGCCTGTGCCCCACATTCAATGAAAACAACTAAACAAACATATAAAAACACATGCTGAATATATCCATTGTTGCCTCTATGACGCTCATTTATCAGCCCCCCCCCGCAAATGGCAAATCAAATACAAAGCAGACAGGAAATTCAAACCAACTGCTCCAAAGAGGCAGATGGGAAGCCAGAGAGAGAGGCTTTGATTTTTTTTTTTTTTTACTATCTCATTCATGACAGATTAAGTCTGTTGAATCGCTCACAGGGTTGATCTCTTTTCTGCTATCACAAACATCACAACAACAGAACTGAAGATTCAGTGTTGGATTAAAAAAAAATCCAGTGGGAATCTTCTGAATATTAATGGCTTTATCCACATTCATTCTACCAGAAGACTTGCCTTGCTGTGTTAAAACAATGTCAATGAACTAAGGGGGTTAGGACACAGACCAAACATGGACAATCCTTGAGAGTTTCAAGGAGTTTCACCTCAGGAAAGAGGATCAAATGAGGATTTAATGTTCTATAAGGCAGTAGTTATCCAGCTAACAGCTCTCTCTTTGACAGTCACTGTTACACCTGAAGTCTCTCAGTGTCTCTCAGTGTCTCTCAGTGTCTCTCAGTGTCTCTCTCTCTCTCTCTCTCTTCTCTCTCTCTCCTTCTTCTTCTTCTTCTTCTTCTTCCCCCCCCCCCGTTAAAGAGGAATTTAAAACTGTATGAACAAGTGTTTGTTACTTTCAAACCACTGTCAAATTACTTCACAGAATGCTTAGCACCAAGTCACCATAAGTTATGCACTGCAGCTTTAATGTACTGGCACACTATTTTATATTTACTATTTTAAAAATACCTAGGCAGCAGTGGTTGTCAATGAGGAAGAGATACATGGCTAGAAATCTCCCACTCATTTCATAATATAATAAAATTTTCATTATATTATAATCATTCATTGTAAAAATGAAGGTGAAAAGAAGAGTGGTGCATCAAACTGTGCTATGACACTTGAATGATTTCTAAAGATTATTATTAACAACAATTGGAAACACTCAAAGATTCTTGACAGGTTCTATTTTGGACCATGCTTCACAAAGCTAATATTTGCACATATAATTGAACAAGCTCACACAAAGCATGTTTAGTATGAGCTCAAGATATCAGTGGATTCTATGATGGAGGTGAATATATGGTAGGAAGGATATGTTACCTTTTTATAATTTTGTAATGGTGGATCTCATCACAGATGGACTTTAGGTAGCGCTGTTTTGGGAGACGAGAGAGCAGAGTCTTCACACTGCTGTTGAACTGCTCTTCATTGTCAAACTGAAAAAAGAGCAGAGATCAAAGCAACAGTGAGAAGTGAGCATGAAAGGTTACATGAGGCAAAACCTACCTGAAACAAGCTGATGTAAAAATTAATTAATTAATAAAAAAAATTTCAACAATGTGCTGAAAAGCTTTGACTTTCTGTGACAAATATTACTCTAACTTCAGAGCCAAAAACTAGACTTTTTGTCTAGTTTTTGTTTTGTAGGAATGAATATAGGTTTTCATCTGCAACCTTTGAGTATATTTTTGCATGTCAAGTATAGCGAAGCAGTGAAGCTGCAAAGCTACAGTGGGTTTTGGCTCCTTGTGTGATTGGGGGTAATTATTTACTTTATTTAAAACAGACCTCTCCTAAATGCCTGGCTATATACACTCAGTATTGTCATGTGTTTTGTAAGTAAATGTTTTATTCTTTGACACATGCTATGAGGTGCTGACAATATATACTAAATGTGGCCCACTCATTGGAAAAGTGAAGGCTTTTGATTATATAACAGCAGTGTTAAGAGCATTTGTCAGCTTTCTTAGTATTCCTCAGCACAGTATAATTAGTCTTTTTTTTAACCTATGTTGAAGGGAACACAGGTTTTTATGAGTGCAGTCTCAGTCTGGAATTTGGAATGTGAATATTAACACCTAATTAGTGCGTGTTTTGTTAACAGTATTGCGTGACAGTCACATATGTGAATCTTTTTAAAGGACTAAAAGTTAGACGAGAGTGTTCCCTCACTTCACTCCTCATTAGACAGGGCTGTAAGGAAGGAGACGGGATCCCCTCTTCCTGTCTAAAATCCTGGCATCTACAGGCTATTCTTTCCTCCACCCCCAAACCTTCATTATTATACAGGCTTTTATTAACTCAGCAATGTTCATGATGAGGCATGCAAGGAACTGACCTCCAGAGAGAGGAAGTTGATCAGCGTTTCCTTCTGCAGGTCCACCTGTGACAAAAACAAGCATCACCATTGTGTTACATAAAAACACAATAGAGCATTACCAAGCAGTTCAACAATTCCACAAACTGTGCAGAAGAAAACATGATAAACATTTTGATTGGAATAGTCCCTTCCCTGTGCAACTTAAAATATTAATCGCTGTACATGCTGCCCAACAGGTTGTGCAATTCTTTCAAAACAAAGTTATCCAGGCCAACGCAGCATCATAACATTACTTATAATTCTAGTTTCACAATACTCTCAGCAGGCCTGAAAAGAACTTCATGTCACATTTCCAGGAAGGGACTAATGGGGTTCTGGGTTTATCAACAAAGATAGAATGCTGATGTGGTTCTCTCTGACTGCTAAGATAAAACAGGAATGACAAATGTATTTCAAAAATGTGACAATATGGTTAAAAAAAAAAAAGGACAAGCAGGGATTCTTTATTTTGAGAATATCCTGCCATAAATCTACAGCAAAATCACAAATAATCATAATGCACTAGCCATTTAAACATGACACAATGGCTGCCTTGTGTTAACTGTTTATTGTTCTGTAATGACTGGAATGAATTCACAGACATCTTACCTCCGGCAGGGGATTTTAGCACATGTCAAATTAATATATTAGGTTTGCGCCAGGTGTTGTTTAGATGTTTAAGCTTTCATAAAGCCTTACCTCATGCTGTGATTTCACACATAAATTCAAGTGATAGGGTGGGAGAGCAAAGAAAAACAGGGGAGCTGAAAATGGGAAGCGTTAAGTTATAAACAAACAAATGACTTACCGCTAGAACCTCTAAGTCATTGCTCTTGTTCTGCAAAGTGCTACCAATATTCTGTAATCTGGTATGGACCTGGGAGAGAGAACATGGTTTAAGTAGAAACAAAGGGAAAAGGGTGAGTAAAAAATTTAAAAAAAAAACCTGGTCTAGCATTGACTACATATTTAAGGATAAATGCTGAAATGTTGAAGACAGGCACATAAAGATATGCAAAGAAAAGACAGTAAGATCAGAGAGACTACTTCCACACAGTTACATTTCATAATGTAGTCTTTTGCAAATGCTCTATCCTGCATCATAGTCCTTAGTCCTAAGTGAAATCTAGGTATGATTAATTCACACACAGATTTAGCCTGCAGCATTGTCAGACACTTATGGTGAGCAGGGTACACTTCTTTGGTCTGATTAAACAAAAGACCTGAATGCTTGCAATCTCTGTGTGTGTGCGCGTGTCTCAACCTGAGTCTCATAGCGTCGCCTAGCACTGGAGGAAACCTTCTCAGGGCTGATGACGTTCACACTCAGGTTCATGGTGTTGCTGCTCCCATGCTGCTCTGAAGACCCTAGAGAGACAAAAAAGAAAATTTCCATATTTTATCCAATTATGCTTCATTGCTTTTTTTTTTACATTTCCAATATTAAACAATAAATCAGGCCTCTCACCAAAACCAGTGAAGCTACATCCTACTATAGTACATTTTCATTTGGGAAAAAAAATTATATGAAACCAGTTTTAAAGCAATACAGCTCCTAATCAAAAGTAATTCAAGTAATCACTTGAATATTTTTCCCTAAAAAAGCCTACAAACATGGAGCTACATGAAAGTACTTTCAGTGAGAATCAACAATGGTGACAGGTAAGAACAAGAATTTCTGTGTGAAACTGAGAGAATGTTTTAACTTAACTTTTCCTTCAAAGCTGATAATCTAGTTGTGGTGACTAGGAACCAGGAAGTGATTCTAAGTAACATTGTCAATGTTTCCAAAGATCTTTGTTTCTACTCAACAAGACTAAAATGCAGCTCCAGAGTTTTCAAACAAAAAAAGACAGCAGCATTTTCAAACTTCTGTTTTCTGGGATCTATAACGCCAGGGTAATGAGGACAGCAGGCATAGTAATGTGGATGTAGCCTGAAAACTATCTTTATTGACTGCTGATGTTGTTGTCTACCTGAGTGCTTGTGCAAGAAAGGGGTTAAATATAACACTTGAGCTTGTTCTACTATTTGTTTGTCACACAAGAAAATTAGTTAAATGCAACACGCATAAATGCAACACTCATCTCAGTCATACTTTTTAGATAGCCCATTCACTGGTCATAAATTAAATACATGCATCACTTCAGTGGAGTCACAGCACAACTGTATAAAAACAGAGGTGTGACTGTGTTCATGCTACAGTGCACAGTACAGGAGCTGACTATCAGCCATAAAGCTCCTAAACAGATGGGGCTGAATACAGTACCTGTGGTGTTCAGTATTGATCCTTTGGGATTCTGAAGAGACACGCTTTCAGGGGTTTCTCTGCAGGAGCACAATGATAGCATTTACAAGAACAACCCTTTTAACATCATTCTCAGACATATGAGAAGGAAATCAAATTTTATTTACCTTATGTTTCTTTCCTCAAAGAATTTGGTCCGACATTTCTGAATGATGTGGTCCACCAAGTCTGACTCTGGAATCCTTTTCTCTGACTGTCTGTCCCTCTCACATGATTTTACCTGAAAATATAAAATTACTTTGACATAGGCATCAGTACATAACTCTGCCATTGTTTCCTCTTATCAATCTTTTTGGATATAACAATAATGCTATGATCAAGGACAACTGTTAATTTCTTTTCTGTTGAGGCCAAATGTTAAATAATTTCTAGATGTGACTGAACAATACTTTGCTGTTTACCTTCACATAGCTTCCCTCCTTGTCAGACACCAGCACCATGCAGCTGATGCCTGCCAGCTTGCAGTGGTCTAGCAATGTCTCCTGAGACTGAACACACAAACAAAATGATGAATTACTCACACACAGACGAGATTTAGAGATTCATAGCAATGACAACCCTACAAACAAACTGACTGCTAAAATTGTGCCTGTCTGGATGAATGTTGAATTTTTCCCACAGTTTTAGGATTGGCAGTTTGAGAAGTATTCAACTGCAGTGTCTATATTTTACAGAGCATTCCCTACAGTAATGATTAAAGAGATATTAAAGAGATTACATTTGATTATAATCCAAGATACAGTTCTTTGTTTTGGACATTTCAGATTGTGACTGGTCTGATCACTGACACAATGGGAAAATGCAAGGTTGTGATATTACTCACATTACTCATCCACCAAATGTTTTGTTACAGAAGCAGCAGTTCAGTTTTAACAGAGTTTGGTGCAATCTGTGTTGGGACTCACAAGTGTGTGTATGTTTGTGTCAGCCCAATTTATTCTTGTTACTTTTACTTTGAGGGCTCCACTAATGCAAACTATGCAGCATACAAGTGTGTGTGACAGAGATAGTTTTTTGGATTCCTTTTTCTCATTGACAGAACAGCTCAGTCAAAGGGAAAAGGAAGGCACTGCCTGAAGGGCAACAGGCAGCTCTGTGCCCAATGGTGCCAATCACATGTGGAAGAGCTTTTGCCATATTTGGCTAATAAATGCTAAAATAGTGGAACCGTGAGGATGAAATAAAGCTGCAGTTTTGGTCTTTTAAGAGGCCAGCATGTGAAAGGTGTTAACAAAAAGTCTAATGAGGAGGTTCAAACAAGGCATTGCCACCTTGCCACTGGTCTGCCTGCACTAATACACACAAATTGTTTTGAAACTCTAGAACTTAAGAGTGCTTGTTTTCAGCCCAACCAAACCACTCCTAATTGCTTTCCAGGATTCAGGGTAAATGAAGGGAGCCAATCACATTTGTCCTGTGCCAGAAGTCAATGAATAGCATTAAAGCAAAGACTTACCCACTACAGAAGTGGAACATTTAAACAACAAAAGGTTATAAAGTGTAAGGGAGGGAAAAAAACATTAAAATGCATATGCCAGGGAGGGTCTTTACACAAACATGTCTGACATCATAATCTTCATAAACATGAAGAATGTGACAAGAGGATGGTATCTGCAGTTCTGGACCAGTGCATAAATATTTTACTTTGAAGAGGCTGATGTCAGCCTGTTTGATCTTCCGTTACAGTAAGATTTAGGCAAACATGACCTCATCAAATAACTTTATTAGAAGTGTGTCTAACAGATCACAACACAGCTCATTTCAAATGCAACTGCAGCTCTTTCTCTGGGATGATACACTTTTCTGACACTTTCACCATACTGATGATATACTGCTGTCATCCATGGGTGGGGAATGGTAGGAGGGCACCAATGAAATCACATTTTACGTTCAACGACTCTCACCAATTTAACAAAAAAAAAGTTTGGAATTGCAATAAACACAAGGGTGCTGTTACATAATCTGTAGTGGATGAGCTTGGCAAAATCCTTTTGTTAAAACTATTACATGCGGAGTGCAGCTCTGCATACATCTTTTTTAAAACCTTTCACAGGTCTGAGAGAAACCCTGTTTGGTGATGGACTGCTTTCTTTAGCCCAAGTATACTTAGGCTGGGGTCAGTTTTCAGTATTCACATATTTATCTAGTAAAACACTTTTAAATAACTCAAGGATAATGCAGGAAGAATGTATTTTAGTGGCTGTTACAAAATTAAAATATTTTTGGTAACAAGAAAACTCAGCAGAGCACCTTTAAACTAAATTGACTTGATTTGTATAACCAAATGGAAACCCGTTTACCTGTGAGACATCATAGGCGATGTCTGCAGAGACACCGGTGCTCCACAGCTTCTGGACAACGCTAATCGCTCTGGACATTGAAGAATGTCCAACTGGGACCACAAAAGCATCACAGGAGCTCACTGATGTCTTCAGAAGAGGAAAAAATTAATTTAAAAAAAAGCATGTTTGCATTAACTGTAAATAATTTATGTACTTGTCTCTGTTTTAACACTTTTGTGGATCCATCATTTCACATTCTGAAGCTGAAATATAGAATATGAGCCACCTCGAGAAATAATGCCATGACATCAAGAGTCCATCTTAACATAGTTATTTATAGTGGCTGTATGGCAGCAGATTGCTGTAATAAGGCATAATTAAATATGAAACTCATGACTGCTGCTCCTTCATCACAATAATCAGAGTGTGTGTGCGTGTGTCTCACTTGCTCTTCCATGTTGGCTATAGCAGCACAGACTTTGTCAAGAGCCACACTGGCCCCGACTGCAGAGGGGACTGGTGCTGTGGAGGCTGGCCCTCGAAACTCCAGGATCTAACCACATAAAGATATCACTGAGCCTGAATCAGCAACACTACATTATGTAGAAGTATTTTTTTTAAATAATAATACATAGCTAAAAAATGGTTTGCATAGAGTGCATGTGTATTTGGAAGGAAAATCGTATCCAGAGTAATATCTGCTTATTTCTGTTTATGGGACTTAAAGTCAGTTTATTTATTAGTTAGAACATGTGGAATGCATAAAACCTACCAAGTGGTCGTAACGTCCTCCAGCTGCCACAATATCTGGTACAGTTCGTTTGCGTTTCCTTATAAAAGCTACAAACTGGAAGATGACCCCACTGTGGTGCTGCACCTTGTACACTAAACCCAAGTTGACCACCACCTACAGTGGGAATACATTCACTTTAAAAAGGGAACGAAAATTCAAATATTGGCTCAACTTTTATCCTCCAACCAAGGAAATTTTTAATTACCTGCAGTTTTACTCCCAGTCTACACAGGAGCACTGTGAGCTCCTCCAGGTCCTTGAGGCCCTGCTTGGCCAGCTGGGTGACAGCAGTCTTGTGCTTGGTGAGTGGCATCAGAAGTGGCACCAGGTCCTCCAGATTTCCCTTCAGTTCTATGTACTTGTACAGTGTCTGCAACTGGACAAAACAGAGGAGGGGAGAGGTTAGTTGTTTATGACCAAGAGTCTAATTGTATTGCTGTAGGACTGATTGTTTTCACATACACTGTTGGTTGACAATGATAAGTTGCAGAACTTTGCCTCTACCTCACGTTTGGTCAGCTTTTCACTCTGAAGAAAAGACATAAAAAAGCAGAAATGTTTCACAACCATATTTGGGAAAAACACCACTGTGTATGTTAAAAGCAGGAAATTAATGACAGACACGCAATGTAAATAACATCTGTGATGCATATGTGACCTGCACTGACCATGGCATCACACAGTATGCTGGATGCCTGGCTTAGTTTGTCTTCGGGGACTCCACTGTGGAGCAGGATGGCCTTCAACAGACTGGTGTGGTTCAGGTAAATGTTATAGTTTCTTTCCTGTGGGTACAAAACACACGTTTAATGAGACACTTACAATGAGTGTCTCAGTGAATAATGAAGGCTGTGTCCGGCTGCCCTCTCAGTCAGACTCCCATATTCTTAAAAGCTTTCACACAAAGAGCTGGGTGGTGGTGAGGATCTTTGACGGATGAAGTAGAGAAAAGACCCAAGGTTGACCGGGTTCATGCGACATGCACAGGAATTCTGCGTCTGGAGACTGACGCAGCATTAGAATGTGTGGAAATGAAATGGATTGTACTGGAAGGGCAGGAAGGAAGTGTACAGAGCTGCATGTAACAGATTCACTCAGTAAAAAATAAATAAAGTGTAAATCTGTCAGGGTTACACATACTTTGGTATGTTAGGAATGTGAGTGGGAAGTAAAAAGAGGAAAAAACAACAGCAGGACAGGTTGCAATGATGACATCTGTGGGATATAATAGAACAGTGATGCATCTAACTCATAAACACACTGTTCTCTGACTGTGAATCAAGACAAGCACAAAGTCTCAGCTCACTGGATCATATAAAACAAAGACAGTTCACATGTGTGTAACCTGGAGTGCAGGGAATTCTTGAACTATTTCAGAGATGGTGTAAATGGTCTCCGCATCAGGGAGCAAGCTGTTGGTGACGGGTGTGATGATGTCAAAGGCACACTCCAGAAGCTCCCTTGGGTGTGCGCGATCCAGCTTCCTGGGGCGGAACACACGTTCAATGCTATACCTAGAGCAAGATGAAGAGAAACGCACACAGACACACGCAGAAATATTTAAGTTGTATAGGACTTGAGTTTGGTTTTCCAAGAAACACAGAAAATGGATCACTGCTGTTGGAAGGTTTTGAGCTTGGTATTCACTCAATTTAAAATATACTCACAACTAAAGCTAATTTACTTGTAAAGGACTTTGTATATGCTAGTCAAAAACTGCACTAAGGAGATGTCATAGTTAATCCAATCAACACAGTGCCCCAATCGTACAGGTGAAAAAGGTTAAGATAGACATGGTTAAATGTATTTACATAAAACTTAATATTTGTCAACACAGATCTTTCAAGAAAAACACTTCATTTCTACCTACTCAATACAATTAAAGATACACAGCATTTATATGTTACCAATGAGTAATTAACATAAAAATAAACTGATTTCTAAACTGGTTGAATCACAGAACTTTACCTTTTCAGGTGAGTTACATTGTTGCGGGCAATGAATCTGGCAAACGGCATCTAAAGTGACAAGAGAATTAAGAACCTAGGTACACTTGTATAATGACAGTGAAGTAAGTGCATACCAGCCTGTAATCAATCACAGTGTAGGAAGAGCCATTGAGTCCTATGTGTTTCCTGAGGTAGCAGGATCTTAAGGAGGCTGCTGATTGCAGACTCACACTATGTGTGAGTGTGTTTTTGTGTGTTTTGTTTTTGCTGATGCAAATAATCTGGATAACTAGTTGTGTGCAAGTGTAGACATGCACACCTGTGTGTGTGTGCGCGTGTGTGTGTGTGTGTGTGTCTGTCTCACGCGAAGGTCATAGGGCAGTGTAACCAGCATTCCACTGTGGTCCATGAAGCAGGCCAGCTCACTGCCATCATACAATTTCCTGTTTCTGGGGAGGAGCAGCGGTGTCTGGAGACGCACTGCACCTGATGATAAACACTGTGCATCACTGCAACATCTGCATAAGATAACGTAACCCTTACCCCGAAAAGAACTGATGCATCTGAGCAGATAACAAGCGAGGATAAATACATAAGAACAGCTGGATGTCATCACCAGAGTTCACAAAAATAGGATGTACACCTGCACAGAATCTAAGCTGCCCAACAGTATGTGTATTGTTCAGCTGCCACTCAGTATGGCAGATGTTGGGGTCCTGAAAATCTCGCTCTGAACAGGTCAGAAGTGCAAGTGGTTTGCATGGGAGAGTCAGCAAAGGCTCATGTTCACACACACATGCACACACTCATTCACACTAAACAAGCATAGTGTACTCACCATGCTTCTTGAAGATCCTGGTGATTGTTTCATACACATGCTGCTGCAATTTGGCACCGCTGAAGCTGAAGCTACCCTGGAGGGAAACCAAACAAACAACCTCTGTAAGGGATCAGAAGACATTGATTAAGCACAAACAGACCTTCTCCTGGTGTGTTCTGTAGACCACATGAAAGGAGGAGCTAGGCTGGTCTGATGCAGCCAATTATGTGTCTACAGTGACATCTAAAGGCAGAGAGGGGAAAACAAGCAGCATTAAAATATTACTGTGACACACTTAACGCTATTTCATAATCCACAAGAACAGCTTTTTCCCCTTTGCTCTCACCTCATCAGTAACCTCAGAGACCCCCACTGGCTCTGATCCCCCTCATGGACATAATGCATTGCATTAATGCAAACCCCACCTCCTGTACACTATGCATCACACAACACTATGAGTAACATTAATGCTCTGACTCCTTGTATACCTGTACTGTTTTGCAACACCTATACATATCCTGCACAGAGGTCCATATTTTATATTCTATATTCTGCTCTTATTTTTTAAACATTTAAGCTTTATTTATATTGTAGTCTCCTTTTACTGATTTTGTTATTGCTTTTGCTGTAATCACTATTGAAATGTGTTTCTTGTATGTTAACACTGCTGCCCAGTAGCAGTTCTGCACTGCACACAGGAACTGAATTGTTTAATGTCGAGACAGATGGAGGCAGCAACAACATTGTGTTTGTAAAGTGAGACAGCTGTAAACAGGTTGGAGAAAACACAAAGAAGCACCCATAAAAATGTCAGATGATGAATGGAGCATACAAATAATGTTACACAATTTCCATTCACAAAAACAGAGGTGGAATAATAATATGAAAAAAAAAAATCAAAAGTTACACACTTGCAGCTTTAATACCAGCTTAGCAATAAAATAGATTTTTAAGTCCTTCAAAAAATTCCTGGATCCAGAAGGTGATCCAGATCACCACCAAAATGTAATCATCTGTTCCTTATCCCATTACAGACCTTTCCTGAAAGCTTCATCAAAATGTGTCGATATCTTTATTTATTATTACTTATTACGTTTTTATTTATTATTTGCTAACAGACGGACAGACAGACGGATGGACACACAGACAGACCAACACTGGTGAAAACATAACCTCGTTTGCGGAGGTAACAAACTGGGGCGGTAAGGGCTTAAAGAAAACTACAAAATCCACTATCGAAGGCATGGTGAACACAAGCCACAGCCATACCTTATGCAGGTCTATGTCGTAGGTGTAATCCATGACTGGTGAGGTATTCTGAGTGAACAGCTGGCCCACCATGGTGCGGTAGGCCTTGCCATTGATGTTGGCCATGGTGTGCTGCAGCACCTCATGAAGCTCTGACTCCTCCATCTGAGATGGAGGCAGCAGTTCACTCTTGAGCAGCTCCTGGGTGGTGGGGCGCAGAGCTGGATCATGGTTTAACAGCCACTGTATCACCTTCCTCTGACAGACACAAAAAAGAGGTAACATGGTATTAGAATGAAATTGAAGAAGGGGAAGAAGATGCATATCAGTAGTGTGCTACAGCCATCTTCACCTGTGTCCCTTTCTCATACGTAGTATAGTCCTCGGGGAAGACGATTGGTTCCTGCAGAGTGAAAAGAGATTAGGCGATCAAGAAGTCAGTTTCAAAGCCCCAAGCATCTTATATTACTGCCAGATGTGAATATGGACGTACAACACGCAGCTGGGTCAGGACAGAAATGCGCTCGGCCCCAGTGATCATCGGCCTATAGGTCATCTCAAAGAGGATGATTCCCAGGCTAAACAAGTCAACTTTCTGAAGACAAACCAATAAAAAATAACGATTAAAAACTCAAGATAGTGTGGTTAGCCAACAAGAAAAAACACAAATTGCACAAAAGTAAAAGTACACTATGTCCAAACACACTGAGTTAGCCTCTCATCTAAGAGGCAGAACTGAAACATCTTCAAGAAAAAGTCTAGTTGTGATCGCCTACATGTTTTGTATAACGATGACATGGATGTACACCATAAAATTATTATTTAGCCAGACCCACTCTGCGGTTATCACTTGAAACAGAGTGGAAAATAAATGGCAAATTCTCACTTGATTGTAGGTAGCTTTGGTATTTCCTTGAACCTCTGGACTGACGTAGAGGGCAGTGCCAACCATGCCTGTCATATTACCTGGAGACACAAAAGTAACACTGCATTGAAAAATACATATTAGACACCAGTTATCAGTGGTCAGTGTTAAGTGAACATGTTCAAACTCTTTGTACCTGTTGGGTCCAGTTTGGGCATCAATGCAGAGCCACTCTCCTCTATTTCAACTCTACCTGCAGCCTGAGAGACAAACACAGTTTCTCCATGGGTTCATACAATCTTAATCGCTGGCTTTAAGAGGTCTTTATAAAAGAGCAAAACCATTTTAATACACTCCATTTTAATAAACTCCTTCACATTAACTCCACACCATGAGTAGTTAGTGCAGCTTGTAAATCAGCAGGGTGACTCTGTTAACAGCATACCACATTAGCAGGATGGTCTGTAGCCAGGCCAAAATCTCCAATCTTCACATGGTCCTGCGAGTCGAGGAAGATGTTGACAGGCTTCAAGTCCCTGTGAATCATCCCCTTTGTGGAAAGAATTTAATCATTAGAGTTGATTCTTTCTTGATAAATGTATGTTACTCATATACTATACCTGCTCATGGATGTATGCAAGGCCATCCAGTATTTCCCTAAACAGCCTCCATAATCGATTCTGGTCCTGATGCAGGCCATGATCTATTGTGTCTCTTAAAGTGCTTTTTTCACAGTATTCCATCTAAGGGGAAGAGAGAAGGTGTTCCATGTTGTATAGGGACCTCTAGTGGTAATAAAAAAAACACAATGGATCGTGGAGGTGAAGCTTACTTGTATGTACAAGTAATGTGCTATTAGGGGTGGTCGATCCAAGTCTGTGCTCTCTATTACGTCAGTCGCTATTCTTTTGCTTGGGTCAAGCTGTAAAAAGACACACACTTTTCTTACACTGTGTAAAATGCAAACACTACCAAAGACAAATCAGATGATGAGTCATGAAGTGCCATTATTCAAACCTGTGACATCTCATCGATGCTTTCATCGCCATTATCAAAAATGATGTCACTTGCCGAGTCACTATCTGATGGCCTAAATGAAAAGAAAGTGAATAAGTAGGATAATTAAGTCCAGTGAGCAGGAGCCACTGAACAAAAAATACTTACAAAAAAGAGGCCCCAAACACATCTTCATCATCGTCGTCATCATCGCTTGATTGGTGTCTACTACACATGGCACTAGACGACTTCTCGATGGAGGTGGACCACTCTACAGAGCTTGACAGTGCCGGAGGTGGAGCATTGTCCTCCACATTGTCAAGGAGGCCAAGTTCATTTAGACGCTTTGGTGGATCTCTGCCTCGAGGAATCTCGTCAGCTGTACTCTGAGGCTCAGAGCTGTCAGTGTTGCTCAGTAAACCTGTGGAGGGCTTCTCATGCCGCTCGATCCATGCATTGTAATAGCGGACAATATTCTCATGGTTAAGACGTGAGAGCAGCGTCACCTCGCCTTTTATCCGTCTGAATTGCTTACTGGCTGGGTTGACCTGGATGCGCTTCACAGCGTAGTAACAACCGTCAAGTTTGTTCTGAACCTGAAAAGCAACAGAGAAAGATTTTAATAATGTGGACACTAGGTGACTAGGTGCTCTCATGTTACAATAAAACTACCGTAGGACACAGTGGGAGGTACCTTTATCACTGCACCAAAGGCTCCTTTTCCCAGAAGCTGCAGCTCCTCAAACTCAGTAAAGTAGCGTGAAAACTGCCTTTGCACACCAGAGCTAAATGGAGCATTGAGGATGTGACTTCGTGGGATGACTGATGATGCAAAGTCCACAGCAACATCTAAAAGAGGAAGAAACATAAAATAACTTTTAACCAAACATCCCAACAACATCTCCATTTTTGCCTATTGCTTTTGTCAATGTTTTCTTTCTTTCCTTTATTTAACCAGAAAAAAAACAATTGAGATCAAGGATCTCTTTCACAAGGGTGACCTGGCCAAGAAGTCAGCAGCACATGTCATAAAAATTACATAGGACAGATTAATACAAACAATTTTAGAGATACAATAGTGTTTTGAGATAAGAAATGTGGGGGCTATAACAAAGTGGCAAAAACAATTTAAGATTTAAAAGATAAGCACTGTTCAATGGTCTCACGCTGTCTATCCCTCAAGATTGAATGGAAAACTCTAAGTGGGATAACTTCAGAGAGTTTTAGTTCAATCTGGAGAGTATTCCACACAGAGGGAGCAGCAAAGCTGAAAGCTCTTTTACCAAATTCAGTCCTTACCCGAGGAACAAATAAAGTAAGTATATTAAGAGAACGCATAAAGTAAGTATATTAAGAGAACGCAAGGCATAGCAAGTGGTTGTTGTCTGCAATAGAGCGCACAAATAGGGAGGAGTCAGACCTAAAAGAACCTTGTAAATTAGAGTAAGCCAATGAGTAAGCCTGCGAGAAGGCAAGTTTGATTTCATATACAACTCACAATGGCTTTACTGATTTTTACATTTAAAACTGGATTCAACTCAACTGACTTGACCTGTAGATTCTATAATAAATTATATAATAAATACAATAAGCCTGTAATTAAATTGTAATTCTGATAATTTAATAAAATTCTACATTCTTCATTTTCAACTTTTGGTTGTGTTTGCTTGCTGCTGCTACCTGTTTTAAGCAGTTTATGTAGGGTAACAGTCACTAACCACTATAAAAGTTATGTTTGTGTCTTCATCACCTTAGCTTGTACAACATTATGACACATATATTTCACTGCTCACAGTGTATTTAAGAGATCATATGGTTATTCAAAAAGGTAATGTAGCTCAAATAAAATACCCCATGTTTCATATAAACAATAGGGATGGGCATGAATATTAAATGATTTAATTAGTCATTTGATTATAAAAAAATAAATTAGTTAATGTGACTATTGATGACTACAGTAAAAAGATACAAAAGTGAATAATAATTAGCATTGATTAATTGATAAATACATAATTTGTGGTCAATCTATTATCACAAGGTGGCAGCAGCAACAAAAAGCATTTAATAGCCAGACTGCATGTGTTTTTGCAAGAGTGATGAAATTTAAGAGGTCATTCGAATGCATCTTGCAGTTATGCTAATATCTGAAGGATAATCCCAATGGTAGATGAATATTCAAATTGCATTTAAGCTTAAAATGCCCATGCCTAAGATAAACATGTGCTCTGCTTGTTTGTTGCCTCAAGGCAGGACATAATTTCAAAAGGTATTTCTACTGTAAATGCAGGTGTGTTTCACCTTCTGGACTGGCATCCTGGTATTGTGGCAGGTTTTTGGGTGATGGAGGCTTGAGGAAGGAGTGGTCCAACAGCTGCTGAGGTGTCCAGCGCTCCACATCATTAATACACACACACCTATAGCATAGAGACACAAAGTATAAAACACATTAACTGGGAGGTCTGGCAGTTGGCTGGAAAAGTACAATCTTGTGGGGCTTATTGCTGCTGGCAATAAAAAGCAGACAAACTGCATCAAAAGGAACTAAAATGCCTGATGAGCTCAAAGGACCCAAAAAGTTAGTTGAAACAAAGCCTCTTGTCATGAGCTTTAAAATGACTTCACCTAAAAAACATTCTTTAATAGCCAGACATGTTAGCATGCAGGCAGAAAACATATAGGAGCAAACTTAAATTATAGCTTCTCACTCACTTTCTCTGCTGAGGTAGTGTCCTCTGCAGAGAGTATCAGAGTCTGTAGCTGCAATAAGTATTAAAACAATCAGTCCCAAACAGTGTGTATGTGTTCTTTTGTGACATTTACTGTGGTGCACTGAATAACTGATAAACAAAAGTTCAGTGGCTTCTACGCGAATATCTCCTGCTTTCTTTGCTCTTCTATTATGACAATAATCTGAATTAGGTTCTACAACCTAAACAAAATATTTGAGGACGTCATTATTTTGAGGTTTGGGAAACACTGATCCAAATTTGAAAGGATTTTACATCAACTATTTAGTTCTACAATCTATACACAATAATTGGTAATGAAAATAATCATTGCAAGAGCAAATCATTTTGTTGGCAAGACAAAACTAGACATCTAAAGGGGGTTTTGGATACAACAAAATAAATACTTGCTTCAAACCAATTAAAAATGTGTTGAGACTTTCAAAAACAATTAAAAATACATATTCACATTTTCACAACTCATGACTTTGGAATGGGCAACATGAAAATGAGCAACATTATATTCCAGGCAAATCTTCTGCAAATGTTAAACACACTGCAGATGAATTACTGTAAATAAACGGTAAAGTATAGTAATAAATGTAATAAAAGTAATAAATGGTTAAGTAGTTGTCTGTCTATACATACTTGTGGAGGAAGTCCTGGAAATCAGCAGGCAGAGAGGCTGGAACGGTCACTGGATAGTCCCTCACTTCGTTCCCTTGACTCAGTGCAAGCAGCATCAGCCCCAGGTTCCACACATCACCTTTCTTGCCCATCTTTGTTGGCATCGCTGTGCCCTCCGAGAAGCGTACATGGGCTTGCTCAAAAATGTCCTCTTTGCAGATGTCAGCAAATCTCTTCGACAAGCTATAATCAGTTAATCGAACGTTGCCCTCTGTGTCCAGCAGCACACTGGAGGCACCAAGCTGTTTGTGCACTACAGAGTTGGAGTGAAGGTAGTCAAGTACGGCCAAAAGCTGCGCTGTGTAATGGCGGAGTTTATCCAGAGGAACTGGGTTGTTGCTGGTCAGGCTTTGGTTCAAGTTGACCCCAGGAATGTGCTCCACCAGCAGATCAATTACAAGGCAGTCATCCTTCTCAGCAGAGCTTAGCGCCATGTAGCGTACCAAGTTTGGGTGATCCAGTCTCAGGAGGGAGTTGAACTCATTTTCAGCCCCATGAATCTACACAGGAATTTGAAAAGAAATTTGCATTAGTTTTAGTAGAGTACAGTTCAGATGGCTTTGCTGTGTTTTCTTCTTGCCTGTTTTTTACAATTGTCAATCTTTCCTTTCTCCTGGCTGGTGAAAAACTTGCCCATCTTCTTGTTCCAGCACAGCGACCACTCATAGATCACTGCAAAGTCTCCTGAGTTTGCCTCAAATCCATAATAAACACTCCGACTGAGCCTCTCACTTTCACCTAACAAGAACATTAATGCAAACACAAATGTACCCAACAGCTTAATAAGGCAATAAAAGTCACTTTGCACTATTGTAAGTGCATTATCTAAAGCATCCCTCACCTAAACTTTTCCCCCTGTGGACAAGAAGCTCTCCAAAAGTGCTGCTGTTGAAGTGAAGAACCTCTTGTAAACGATGGTTGTCTTCATTAATCGTGTCACGTCTGGTAAAACAAACACATCTTTAAGCTTTATCGTTATACTTTGTTAACTATTAGAAGTTTGCATTTTATAAAGAATGTGCTCAGTGATTGCAGTGAACCTGTGGCGTGTGTTCGAGGTAGTCCGGCGGCGGTTACAAACTCCTTTCTTAGCTTCATTTCCTTCCAATGGCACTGCTACTGGGCTTGGGGGGCTCTTCCCTAACAGAGAACTGTTAGCAGAGAGTGGCTGCTCCATGGTCTCAAGTCGCTCCTATGAATAGTAACACAACAAAAAAGGAACATTACAACAAAAGAAACTGTGGGTTTTACTGCTCCTTTATGGTGGAAATTGCATGGCCCAGTAACCTGTTTTGCTATTTCTTTTCTTCTCTTTTCTTCTCGCTTCTCTTCCTCTCTTCTTTGGATTACAGCCATTATCTCTTTCTCCTATAAAGGAGAGAAAAACGTCTCAGTTAACATCCTGTACCAATCCCTTTTGTCATCTGTGGAGATTTAACTGATTCAAGAGATCAAAGCAAAGAACCTGCAATTAAATGGGCATTATAAATATATTACTCTGCAATATTCATATTTCTAATAATATTCTCCTGAGTGTATGTACATTCATTACTTACAAATTAGCTTGTGTACTCTGTTTTGGATTCAGACCATCAATAATGTGGTTTACAGTAATTTAAGGTTAAGTAAATTCTAGATTTTGTGTGAATGGGCCTGACAAACCCAATTAACACATGACCCCTGATAAAACAAATCCAACATCTCAGTGTCCCTTCCCTACCATCTCCTCCTCCTGTTTGCGTTGCTGGTCTATCCTCCGCTGCTCCTCCATTGCTTGTTTCTCCTGCTGTTTCCGTTGGTTCTTGAGCATCTCCTCATGGAAGGAGCGTGGTGGAGCCTTGTTGTGCTCACTCAGAAAACCCTGGATATGATCTGCTAGCTCGTAAATCATCACCTGGACAGACAGGTGCAGAGATTAACAGTCTTACTTATGGAACATATTGTGCCAATTTTTGAGTGGGTGCTTCTTCTCACCTCTCCACATCGCACCGTCGCCAGCTTTGACAGTTCCTTCTTCAGGTTCTGGAGGTTTTCATTTGATAGGCCTTTGGCATTCTTCAATTCCAACTCCGGAGGCCTGTTGGTGCCCCAGGATAGTGCATTACAAAGACGCAAAACTAGATCATCTCCAACACTGAGATGACTTTTAGAGGTCAAAAATTAATCGACAGTATATACTAGTGGAATATCAACAGGCATGTGGGGTATCTATCTAGTACATTAACATATAAACTAATGTTTTTTTTTTAATAAAACTGCACTTAACCTGGTTAGGTAATAAATTCAAAATATAAACAACTGGGTAAAATCTGTGACGTTGTATAAAATGAAAGGTGCTTTCAACGATTACATTTTGATTTGACAGATGTTGCACTTGGTCAGCAATGACGCGAGCAGTGAGAGAGGAGGTGGAATTAGTGGTGGATATACTTTATATGAATATATATTCATATGGTGACGTGACCTGTGAATCCAATCATGATTATTGCAATCAGTGCTTGCAATATAGTATTGTTTAAAATCATCTATAAGAGGCAATATGAGGCAAGCAAGCTTTTCTTACCCTGTAAATATAGTAGAAGCTAATGGACAGTATTATTATACATAGACACATAAAACTTATTCTACATGTGACATTGTCTAGATTATGACATTTATGTGAGTTGCTTACAGAATATTCCAAACAACTTCCTGTCTATAAACCATGCAAAGCATAATTCGACTATGACTCCTCTCTACACTACATCCACTGCTGTGAAAACACAGGCCCAATATTCCACTATTTTAATATTTTTGACAAGTAAGTTGTTAATAAAACCAGTGTGCTGATGCATGCACCAAAAACATGCTCGAACAGTGTGGCAGACAAGTCACATAACAGTGGTGGTGCACTTTCCCCTGTCACCTGTTGCTTCGTGAGGCATTTGCTGTGATATTTTTTTAGGGTTTGTGGATAATATCAGATGTCACTTTTTTGTTTTTTCTGATATCTGATACAGTGATTACCACCAGTATCGTGCTGAGTATGGGATCACCTCATTCCTCTATAAAACCTATGCAACAAATCTAAACACTACTGCTCATTGCATATTGTTTAGTTACAAACAGTCATCAGAAAATGTAGTTTACATGGCAGTGCCTTCACAAGAATATGGTCTAAATCATGTTAGTAGCAGATTATTGATGTCAATGTAAACATAGTCCAGCTCTACATGACTTACCCTACAAAGCATCTACAGGCTCTTACTACAGTAAAATACACAGTTCAGTTGTCAGGGCAGCTGTTCTCTACAAGCATGGAGGCCATGCTGTGAGGGTGCAGTATGGTAACCAGGGGGTCAGTACTCACACGTCTGGGTACGTGGGGGGACATTTGACCAGCAAGTCCACGGTCACGTAGCACTCCTGCCCATTGTTTAGTCCGTTGGGCCTCAGACAGAGGTGCACCTCCGGAGGCCTTTTAACCTGAAAGTCAGTCGTTTGGGTGCAGTTTACATTTACGTTATTATACTTGTATGTAGTCAAACTTTTACCCATTACCAGCTAACTCCGAGCGACGCTAACAGCTATCTGTAGCTACCTTCCACGGGTCCTTGTTCCGCAAATCCTTGAAGTCATCTCCAAAGATAGAGGCGAGGGCTTCTAGTTCATTCTCCTGCTGGACCGTGTAGTCTTCTGTCGTATCTGCTGGAGTGTGCTGGCTGCTCATTCTTTAGCACCAGCTACATGGCAGAGCTCCTGCGGTCCGAACACACACACGCAAAGCCTTCACAAGCAGGAAGAGGCTCCGTGTTCGCCTCTGCCGCTCCGTGTCTCTCTAAACTCTGTATTTAACAGGAATTCGTTCGCAAAGCGCTCTGTAAACGCTAATTAATTACACAAGTGACCATAACAACGTCCGCTGCTGCTGGCGCGTGGCTATTGCCAGAGTCCTGTGTCGCAGGTGAAACGTCACCACATAACATTGCGTTCTCAAAGATGGCCGCTAGAGGACTTACTTTTTTTGAGGGCTAAATGAGAGGTTCAAAAAAAAAAAAAAAAAAGAAATTAATCACAACTCCTCAAACCTTCGTCCTGATCGTTACTCACAACACTGTAATAAGCGGAATGCATTAAAGTAAACTAGTTAGTGTCTATAACCAATGAATAATTACTATAACAATATAAAATAATGATGTAAACGGTGATAATGGATAAGTGTGATTAGTTCCCATTTTGCCATGAGCGTGAATACCTTGAAAAATAGTCACTCTTCTTAATTATTATTATATATTTTTTGACACATTTTGTGTACTGCTGTGCACGTGTGACACATACTTCATTGCATTTTAATAAAAAAAAAAGTTTCCCATAACAAAGAATATTTGTGTAATTGGTTACTACTTGGTTTATCCCAATGTGTGCAAATTTAATTAAGTCCAACATTTCCAAATAAAGGTGATTTCTTTTCTTGTCATCGTATAGGTTTTAAAATACAAACAAACGGAATCACCCAAACTGTTTCCTCTTGTGACTTGCATATTTAATAAACCAAAATCATTACAACAGGGTCAAAAATAGATTGCCTCGCTTTTCAGTTTGCAAGATGGTTGACCAACAACACTTAAGTTATTACACATTGTGCAAACTGACAGTGTGTCCTCCCTCCAAGTAGAGGGATGTTCCACACACCAAAATAGCCACGAAGAAATGCTCTTAAATTATGTTTCAATAAATTTGATAAATGGAATATTTTTTTTAGTACATTTGTGGTCAGTTGGTCTTTTTATAATTGTCATTTACCAACATTAACATTTGAATATTATTACTGACAAAAGCATACAAAGTCATGAGCAATTTTTATGTGATTGTCTTGTACATTATATTTTATATGAGAGGTAGTTGTAATTGGGCATCGCATTCAATTGAAATTTCAGAATATGTTTGAAAACTGTTGGTTGTTATGGTAAAACATATGCAATGGATTAAAAAAGGTAAAACTGTACTTTGGAAACTACCTTCCACCATTGAAAAATATATACAAGATGAAATGTGCAGGATTGAACTGGGAGAGAAAAAACAATACCACATCAGTAAAAGGGTCAAAGGTCAAAAGTGAGTAACATCAAGACAACATTTTCCCCGCTGGAAATTCTAAACTTAAAAACTTGTTTAGAAATGAATAAAAAAGACACAGGTGTTAACTACAAGACCTAAAGTGCAATGTTTTGCTGCAAACACAACAGGAAGTATACTACCAAAGAGGAAGTATTGAGGTATTTTGTAATCTTTTGGGCAAGCTGCATAGTAAATAGGCCATGCTGACTGACTTGTAAGGGCTACATGAATAAATTTCATGACCTTTATAGAAAACAACTTGCTCCTCTGACGATAAAAGTGGAAAGCAAAAATTGAAAAATATGCAGTAGGAAATTTGCAACATTCTACAAAGGCTCCATTGAGCTGAACAGGTTGTGGAGACAGAGTGAAGCTGTGTCTGAGGGAAAAAGCCGTTAGAAGGCCTTTATTAACATCATGTCAGGAAACTGTCCTTTACTATACTGCACAGTACTTCATTACCAACGTACTTCAATATTGTACGTTGGTAATTCAAGGTATTAGACTATGTAGATTGTTTTAACTCATGTAATTCTGCTTTGCTTTTGCTACACAAATGAGATACATATGGTTTTTAACAAACATGGGCTTAGAACCAACAATTTCTACAGAATCCAGCTGCAACAATTTAATAATGTTCTTTATTAAATCTGGGGCCTCAGAATATGCACAGGCCAAAAATACATACCATAATTGCTGCTTGTATCTGAGTAGACAGATACTGTAAGAATAAAATGTTTTTTGATCTGTAGCCCTTAGTGTAGATCCCAGTTCTAAATTTCTCTCAGTGAAACCAATGGCATTTTTTCCTCTATGTACTAAATGGGCCATCTATTTTTTAAACCCACTCACTGCACTGTACTTAGACTTTCTATAAAAACATAGTCTCCAAACTTAAATCCTTACGTTGCCATCATGGGTATTATGTCATATGTGACGAAACTTAGCCAGATGACAACACAGTCCTTCATCATTGCTTAGTACAAAAGCCTGATCATTAATCACACATCCTTTTTACGTGACACTACAACAGCATTAATCCACTCTCTTAATGTCTTATTGGTAAAACAAACAGCTGTGATAGCTTCTTTTGCTGCATTTAGCTTCTATTCGTGGAGATATGGAGGCAATATAGCTATAAAAAAGGAGGTGTGGTATCTGGTGGTGGACTGTAGAAGAGGAGTATTCTCACAATAACTTAAGTTATGATATAGCCTGACATTTCATGTATTGCTGGTCTACAGCTAAGTCATTCTTCCTTACCTGGGGGCCTGAATTATCACATTCATTTTATAATTATAAAACACAATCAGAATACCCTGAGATCAGATCAAACATGATCATTTCATTGGGGATTATGTAGCATTATTAGCAAATACTCTACAATGTCAAACGCTTGAATCTTTTCTGCACAGAGGAGAGCATTACCTCATAAGGTACAGTGTACATCTAGCAAACCATACACTTAAGTGGGTGGCACAAATATGGAGTTCCTCTTTGAAAACTCGTAGCTCATGCAGCTCAGTGGCTGCACATTAATGACTCAGCTGCTCACCATAACCCTACAAGGAGACAGCTGAGCCAATCAGCACGGAGCACTGACACAGACAGGCCACTCTAAGAGCCAGATCAGACCCAGACCCCCGCCGGCATTACTATCAGCTGTTCCCCACGCTGAAGTGGCTCCGCTCACATACCAGCAACATAATTCACAGACATGAACTATGTTTTCATCTCCTTGACAAGATGCAAGTGATGCAAGTCCTGACTGGGTCATCACTGTGGGCCATGTAGGTGCTTATGAGTGCAGTAAAAAAACTCTTTAAGTGGTATGTGTCCCTGCCTAGTCATAATAGACACACAATTATTTCATAGTGCCACTACATCTTGATTCTGAGGATTCCAACTGCATTACATCTTTCAAGGCATAAAGCTACACACTTCAAGAAGTTCACAAAATAATATGCTTTAAATGTGCTGATCGTGTTTCCTTATTTTTTAAAAGTGTAAAAGTTAATTTGGTTTTTCAAGATTAAATAATATCATAAGCAATGTGAATTAAGACAGATATGTATATGACAAGACCTCTCTTATTTGTCAACACCTTCCAATATTATACAGTCACGTTATTTTCTGATTTATTTTCCCACATCTCTGATTTATATCCAAACTCTGTCAGTTGAGTGACTTCACTGTGAAGAGGGCCCATCCACATATTAATCTTGCTTGTTGATTTTTGCTGGCAGCTCTTATTTGGACTGGTATGGACCCTTGGCCCCGCCCCTGGTACCCAGACCCAAGTCTGGGTCTTATTTAAGGGGCTCTCTTCACCCTCAGACTTTGTCCCAGTGGAAGCATTTGTCTACCAGTGCACCTTGGTGAGTACATCTCACAGCTTGTTTCAGTGTTCGTCTTTGTCATTTGTGTGGTCAGTTCCGTGGAGTCCTTTAGTTGTTATTTGATGAATGAATAGATGATGTATCTTTAGTTAATCTTAATCTTAATGTAATGTTTATATGAAGTTGTTGAGTGCAGTCACAACAGGGCCAAGTGCTTTGCTGGTTTGTTTCTTATGGTGAAAATGATAAATGATGCCAATTTATGGGACAAATCTAGTCCATGATATATGTTGGGTTCCTTGGGAAATGCATAGACATAGAGCTACATATTTGCAAAATATATCATAACAGTGCTTAAAAACTGGGGAGAAGTTGGTCAAATGAATGTATGCTCCAATGAATGAACTTAATGGGCAGCTGAGGCACATGAGTTGCATAGTAAATCAACCATGTCACAGTGCACCAACACATGGATGCTGCCCTGGCTCCCTGACAACCTCTCTCTGACCTGAAATAGCAGAAGATCCATGTGTCAGTTGTTTCACCCTTTTAAGCACAGTGATGTTACAGTGCTGAAAATAGATCACAGATCTCTCTCTGTTATTCCCCTTTTTGGTGCTACCTCAGCAGCTAAGGGCAGTCCTGGGGGAAAATCTGGCTGTGGAGATAAGCTATCAGTAGTTGCTCAAAATAGCATTCAAATTCCTGTCTTATTAATTCTCTATAGATAACACCCACTGAGGTGGGTTGTTAGCATTTGAAAGTGATAATCTTGAGAGATGGTGCTGGCAGGCCTTCAAAGGCACCATGGATTATAGCAAATACTTCTGCTAATCATATGAGTGATTGCTTGATTATGTCACTAACTTTTTTCAGATATAGCAGGTGTAGTCACATCATCACATCAAAAGCAACTCTAGCGACAGTCTGTGTTCACTAGTAACAGGTTTTCCTGCTATGTACTGTATTCTGTGACAGTTGACACAGCTGCTCCTGTCCCTAACCCCCCTGTCTAAACCTTCATGCCTTGTGTTTCAAACTACCCACCCCTCACATTTTAGACCACCCCAGTAAAGCCTAATCATGTGTGACGACGACGAGACTACCGCCCTTGTGTGCGACAACGGCTCTGGCTTGGTCAAGGCTGGATTTGCCGGAGATGACGCTCCCCGTGCTGTCTTCCCTTCCATTGTTGGAAGGCCCCGCCACCAGGTACGCTTAAACTTGGCCCTCTTCAGAGGCTTCAGAAATTTATTTTGGGTTAAGACTCTTAACATGTAAATGCATTATATCTTATGTTGCTCCTGTGCTCTCCTCCCTCAGGGTGTGATGGTGGGTATGGGTCAGAAGGACAGCTATGTAGGTGATGAGGCCCAGAGCAAGAGGGGTATCCTGACTCTGAAGTACCCCATTGAGCATGGCATCATCACCAACTGGGATGATATGGAGAAGGTGTGTGTGTGTGAGATTAATTTACAACTTCCGTGGAAGCTGAACGACCACATTCTCGAGTGTTCACAGCCACCATCATGAGGACTGTTTTATTTTAAGTTTCTATACTTTATTGCACAGGCTAGTTGTTTACTCAGTCAAGACTTGTTTCAGTGACAGCAGCTGTTCTTTCTGTTAGATCTGGCACCACACCTTTTACAATGAGCTGCGTGTGGCCCCTGAGGAGCATCCCACCCTGCTCACTGAGGCCCCCCTCAACCCCAAAGCCAACAGGGAGAAGATGACTCAGGTATAATAAAATCACTACTCTTTGCTCTGTTTTCATATATTTGTTCTCAACTTAAGATAAACCTTTGACGCTCTGCTTGCATTTTCTTGCAGATCATGTTTGAGACCTTCAATGTTCCTGCCATGTATGTGGCAATCCAGGCTGTGCTGTCTCTGTATGCCTCTGGTCGTACCACTGGTCAGTAAACTTTTAAGTTCAGTTATGCTTAAATTAAAAAACACAAACAAGTTTGTATTAAAACCATCTAATCTGGATCGATTCCCAGTCCTCATCAATACAGACATGCATCTGACTGACACTGATTATTTTTTTTCCCTGCTCACTAAAGGCATTGTGCTGGACTCTGGTGATGGTGTGACTCACAATGTCCCCATCTATGAGGGTTATGCTTTGCCACACGCCATCATGCGTCTTGATCTGGCCGGTCGTGACCTTACCGACTACCTGATGAAGATCCTGACTGAGCGTGGCTACTCTTTTGTCACAACTGGTAGGTCTATACCATTCATAGCTACACAGTTTACTGTGTATATGAAAGGTGTGCAAATTTTTCTCATTATGTGAATGTTCTGGTCCTTAGCTGAGCGTGAGATTGTGCGTGATATCAAGGAGAAGCTTTGCTATGTGGCTCTTGACTTTGAGAATGAGATGGCCACTGCTGCCTCCTCATCCTCCCTGGAAAAGAGCTATGAGCTGCCCGACGGTCAGGTCATCACCATTGGTAATGAGCGTTTCCGTTGTCCAGAGACCCTCTTCCAGCCTTCCTTCATTGGTGAGTCATTGAAATCCAAACAAATGTTTGTTTGTTTTTTATTGTTGTCAGACGTGCAGCATTTTATGTCTGTGACAACACAAATCTGTTTTTGGCCTGACCACTACCAGGTATGGAGTCTGCTGGTATCCATGAGACTGCCTACAACAGCATCATGAAATGTGACATTGACATCCGCAAGGACCTGTACGCCAACAATGTGCTGTCTGGTGGCACCACCATGTACCCTGGCATTGCTGACCGTATGCAGAAGGAGATTACAGCCCTGGCTCCAAGCACAATGAAGATCAAGGTGAGAAAACAAGAAATGCAATAAGTCATGAAATGTATTCAATAAGTGAATAAACACTAACTTTCATGGGGAATTGTCTAGATCATTGCTCCACCTGAGAGGAAGTACTCTGTCTGGATCGGTGGCTCCATCCTGGCTTCCTTGTCCACCTTCCAGCAGATGTGGATCAGCAAGCAGGAGTATGATGAGGCTGGCCCCTCCATTGTCCACAGGAAATGCTTCTAAACACACAACCAACCTCCTTTTGTCCATGCATTTGTACAATGTTTGTCTCCTGTATATATATGTGTAAGTTTGTATTGTAATAAAGATAAGCCCTTGTGAGAGTATCTCCTGTACTGTGTGATTTCTATAACAGAAACTCAGAAACAGGAAAAGGGAAGGTATTTTAGCTCGGGCTAGAAAATAAATATGGAAGGCTGGTCCTAAAAGAGGAATAAATAGCTAGATGACGTGGCTTTTCTTAAAACCAGGACAGTTTTATGTTGGACATACTTGTATGATACGCAGCATACAATTATTCAACTTATTAAAGTACACGTGCGTGCATTGGCACGTAATAATAAAGATTAAGTTTGTTACAGTAAAAAAACTGGTCAGGATCACACATGATTATTCTCTGCTTTTCCTATTTTAAAAGGTGCTACTAATTCCTATTACAGAAAAACTCGGTCCACATCACCACTCCCGTAGAAAAGCACCCCCGCCTAGTGGGGCAGCGCTGGTTTATAAAACTCACGCCCTCGGGAATGTTATTCACTTCTAGCCAATCAGAGCGTGGAGCGCAGGGAGCGCCGCTGTTTGAATGCTGTGCGGAAGCAGGCGAACTAACCGATATGACGACCGAGGACATATAGCACAATGCAGGTAGCTAGCTGAGATATTAAATGCGATTTATTGCGCGCATTTCCACGTCTGGGAAGAGATAAACAGCTATTCAAAGTCGTGCGGTGACGATAAACCTGTATTGTTTTTGTTATTAGGCTAACGTGACTCTAGCTGGCTAACAGCTAGCTAACGGCATATCAGAAGGTAGCTATAATGAAACGCTGGTCAGGTCGTTAACAATCGGTGTGTGTTACTTTGTTGTTGACTCTGTTGAGGTTTTAGCTGATTGACTCTGGTGGAAATTGTGAAAGTTTTGTGAGTGGATGCAGAGAGGATGACTTAGCATCGACGGTTTTAAAAACTTAAAAGAGAGGTGTCACGACGGAGTCATATGCGGATGTTAGTGTAGTCTAGTTCCGACAGAAGATAGTTTTGAAGCGAGACAAGACTTAAAAAATGAAAGTCATGGAGAAGAATGTGATGCGTCTAGTGGCTGTGCAGCATCTTCGAGCAGCATACGGGATCAAGACAAAGAACTGGAACAAAAACAAGACGGCCAGCTGCAAGTCAACAGTCAGCAACTCGGTAAGTTTAAGAGAAGCAACATGACTTGTATTTAGCCTCATTTGTAGAGACTTCGAAACAGTGCACATGAAAATCTGCGGCAGAGAACGGATCAACAATAGAGTCAGCCTTTGACATTGTTCGGTCTCTTGAATTAAATTAGCATACAAGTGAAAGCTTGTCCCCACCGATGAGGCCCATTTGTTCACATGCTGTTCGCACCCATGTCAGTCAGTGCAGTCGCTTTGTTTGGCTGCTCTCGTGACTATTCACACCATAAATTTCTTAGTCGGCAATATAAAGCCAAGTCCAACAATTCGAAAGGTTAATGTTTTTGAATCTTTTGTCACATTTCTGCAATAGAAACGTGTAATTCAGGCAGCAGCGCAGTTAAAACTCCTGGCACTTCATGTGAACTCTACCTGTAATTGGTCCACAAGAGTCACATGGTTTGTTGCAGCAGACTCTGCCATTTCAAATCAACGCCAAACCTCTGCATTTGCTGGATCAGCAAGTCAGGAACAAAAAAACCTGCCACAAACTTCACCCGTTACCAAAAAACAAAATGAAAATCCTAATGACGTTATTTTGCTATTGTGAAAATAACTGCGTGGACCATGGAGGTCAATATAAAGTGGCCATTGTTCTCTTAACTGTAGGAATATTTTGCAGCCAGTTGTTAAAAAAGAAACATGAACAGTGAAAATCCAATTCCCAATGAAAATGCTAGATGTTTTTAACCAATGATGTTTTCACAAAGCACAAAAAACTATGAATCTGTGTCACTGATACATTTGGGAAGTGTATGCAGTGCTGCTGAATGGTTGTCTGTGCACATTAAATTGTTTATTCTCACTCATCATAATTGAGCACAGCTGATTTTTCTTGTTTGATTGCTTCCCCAGACAAAGGTCTTTGGTGTATCTCTGGAGAACTTACCTTACTATAATATGGAAAGTGGAAGTGTGCCAAGGTTGGTTTTAATGCCAGTTTACTTATTCTTCAGTTGGGTGATTGATTGTTCTTATTTGTAATTTTATTGTGACTTTTTTTGGTCTCTCCAGCTTTCTGGTCGATGCATGTATGAAGCTGCTGGCACATGTTGACACAGAGGGGCTGTTCAGAAAATCAGGCTCTGTCATACGCTTGAAAGCACTCAGGGTGAGTGATGGCTGAAGTTGGCCTTGCTGTCATTGTCAGACTGTGACCCTGGGTTCTGTCTTAACACAACCGAGCTGTGTTCTGTCTGTCCAGGCAAAACTAGATGCGGGCGAGGAGTGTCTGTCCACTGCGCTCCCATGTGATGTAGCCGGTCTGGTCAAACAGTTCTTCAGGGAGCTGCCAGACCCCGTGCTCCCAACAGAGCTGCAGGAGGCTTTCCTCAAGGCCCAGCAGCTCCCCAATGAAGAGGACAGGACCTCTGCCACCATGCTGATGTCGTGTGTACTGCCTGATAGAAATCTTTCTGTCCTGCATCACTTTTTTGACTTCCTCCATAATGTGTCTAAAAGGTGACATTAATTTAAATTAGCTTATTCTTCCATTTGCCTAGATTACTTTCTCACATCTGTCTACTATTTTTCATCAATCTTTACCTTTTTTTCTTTTTACCTTGTTCAACCACAGGAGTGAAGAGAATAAGATGGATAGCAATAACTTATCTGTGATATTAGCCCCCAACCTCCTTCACTGTGGAGATGGCACAGAGAAGATGAATGCCAACACAGAAAAACGCTTAAAGCTGCAAGCAGCCGTAGTTCAGTGCTTCATAGAGAATGCTCCAAACTTTGGTAAGATGTAAAGCATCTCACCCGCTCTTGTTAGTGTCTGTCTGTATTGTTACTTTAAAAATACTCAGGTGCTTGTTGGTTTGTGTCAGGTGTGTTACCACAGTTCCTCCTGACAAAGGTTCCAGCCATGATGGGCTGTGAAGCAGATACTCTGTCACCCACTCACAATGAACTCGGGGAGCTGGACTTAAACTCAGGGATGAAAAGGAGAAACAGACGCAGCTTTGGAGGTAAGTCTACATCATTACAGACTGAATTCCTTGGTTAAAGTTATAAACTACAGTATACTTCCTCTGACAGTAAATGTCTTGCCTCTCATCCAAGTTGACCCCTTTTACTGTATGTCAAGTTTAAAGCCTCAACCTATTCAAAACAGCTGTTTATACTGTATATTGAAGCAGAAGTATTTTGGGGTCACTGGATTGTAGAATTTTGAAACTTTGAATGTTTTGAAAGAGCTTCTGACAAAACAATGTTAAATACTGGTTTGTCTCACATTTCAGATATGGTCAATGGTGCTTTGAATAAGATAAAAACTAACAGAACACCCACAAATGCCACCCAGTCAGATAGTCTTGGTATGTACTGTGGTCAGATCAGATAATTGTATGCTGCTTGTTATGTGGCATGATGATTGAACTACACCTCTACAAAGCAGAAACTGGTGCTGATATGCAGCTGCACAAATAGGGAATGAAGTGTTATTTAATTAATGTGAATTCATGCATGTCCTCATAGGCTTGTCTTGGCTGGCCTCTGACATTTGCATGAATCTGCTAATTTCTCTCAGTGCTTTGGCTCAGAATCATCTCTTTAAGTAATCTTTTCAAATGTAAATGAGAAAATCCAACATAACTGAAGACATCTATTTATTTGTGATTTGTTTGTTTCTCATCAGTCTTTTCTTCTGCAACACCCGTGATTACAACACCCACATCCAAGCGAAAGCTTCCTTTGGAATCAGGCCACTCTTTTGGATTCTCAAACAAGAAACGCAAATCTGTCAAAAAGAACCTGGGGATGGATTTACTTCCTAATACAATGTTCAATGGAGTATCCACTCCTGATTCAGGTATTGCTGAAAGATTGATCAAAGTTGGTTTGCTTTGTGGTCAAATTTTACATGGTTTTTCTTCTTGTATTGTTATAGCTTACAGTGCCTCTGGGGTCTTGGAATCTTCACAAAATGTCCCATCCTCGGTGGGGAGATTGAGAAGACAGTCAGCAACCTCTGTTAGGAGGAAGAGTCGACGACTTAGTAGCAGACATGCTGTCAACAGGTACATGCTTTCTTAATCCAACTCATTACACCTCAGAATTGGAAGGTTTAAACTGGGACTTGTAACTGACCCCAAAACAGATGATTCCACTTGACTCATCTCACTGATATTAGAATTCATGTCCTTTTCAGAGTTGAATCTGGAAGAGCCGGCTGCTTTTCTCCTAAAGTCAGCAAAAAAGAAGCCCCACGCAAGTCTCTGCGCTTGCGCTTTAGCCTGGGGAAGAGCAGCAAAGATGCTGTAAGTGTGGTTGCCTGATAGACTTGATATTCACACGTGAACTATGTTAAACATGAGTATTCAGGTATTTTCTGCAATCACTTTTCATTGAAATCAAATGTTTACACATGGGGTGTGATGTTTGGGTTAAATGGTGCACAAGAGCACCATATCGTCTTATGCACATAATTTACTTTTAGTAGTTTAAGTCTTTAACATCTAATGTATGCATGCGTGTACAATAATTTGTTTATTAGATTATTATTTAATTATTATAAAAAAATTGTGTTCATACATGTATGGTACTAATTCAGGGGATATATCCCATACACATTTTGAGCACTCGGGTGACTGAATGTTAATATTAATCCAGTACTTAAAAAATGCTGACTGGTTATAGGTCCATTGGGTGAACTGGTAAAGGTGCATGCAATTTTTTGCTTTTGAAGTTATATGTATATTCTTGACTTAATAAAATAAAGTTGTTGACCAAGAATCCACTATCTTGTTTCTTCTGAGTGATTTTCATCACCCTCTGAAGAACTAACCTCAATATTCATGAAATTAACATGGGTATTTTTGGGTCGTTAACATCTGTGGGATCCTTTTTATAACACGCTAATCTAAAGTCTAATACTCTTAAATTTCTTTCATTTCTCATTTCATGCTGGTGATAAAGGGTTCTGAGTCCATTGGCTGGCGACTTGCCACACAGGAGAGCACCACTGGTTTTTGTTTCACCAAAGAGACAGACTTCAGTCCTTCAGTTGTCCCTAGAAAAACTGAATGCAAGAGTGAGTATCCATTAAAGAAATCAATATATACCCTATATGTCAAATTGTATAATGTAGAGATTTTATTTTTAATACTTGTTAATATTTTATCCTATTTTCATAGACACAAAGTACGTCAGTAAGTCTGAAGACAACTTGCTGACTCCCCAGTGTGACTCAAGTGTCCACCAGATTTCATGGAGTGGGGAGACTCCTGTAGGAGCCAAGGCTTTCAGCACAGCATCTTTTACAGATACACCAATGAGCATGTGCCTTAAGAACACCTGCATGTCTGAGCCTGCCATTGTATCAAAGCCCCCACCTCTGACCAGCCTTCCCAAGAAGCTGTGCTGTGCTTCCAGTGCTGAGAGCCTTGAGAGTGAAAGCTCTATCATTGAGCCCCAAAACCGAATGAGTCCCACCCTGCTGAAAATCAAGGCAGCCTTCACAGAGTCGGCAGGTGACCTCGTACAGGACTCCTGCAGCCCCGCTGCAGCAAATATGGCAAAGGCGTCAGACACCCCCACAGTCCTTCCACCAGGGACTCCTGTGGCCACAGTTCTGTCTGTAGACACTGACGCCTTCAGTTGTCAGACTAAGCAGAGCTTTCTGGCTAATGAACAGAACATTACATTTGGTCAGTTTGAGATTGCTACTTTGTCTCCTTTGCATATTGATAGTGTAGTTCTTGAATCTGGTGTGTATTCTAGTCCAGTGTTAAGGGCTGAGAGAAGTTCTCCAGGAGAAGTTCCTGCCGGTAGTCCTCATAGCTCCATGGTGGGAGACGGTGAAAACGAGACGGAGCATGTCAACTGCAGCAGGTTGATCGATGCCCTGGACATCCAGAGTCCTGCTCACTTCAGACAGGGTGTCACTTCTGGGCTACAATCGACTCCGTACAAGCTGGATCTTGAATTCGGACATGAGCTCGGTACGCCCCCTAGAGTCATTACTACAGTCAGCACGGTACATGGTAAAGAGGAGTTCTCCTCAGAGTTGGGTACCAAAGCCCAAACCCTGCCCCCTCTCTCACCACACAGCCTGGAGACTGAAAAGCGGCGAGTGGCTGACCACATTCAACACTTCAACAAACTGACTCTCTATTCTCCCAGAGGCTCCAAGACCAAACAAATCAGGTCACCGCTCAAGTTCCAGCGCACACCAGTGCGTCAGACCATCCGCAGGATCAACTCTCTTTTGGGAGAGAGCAGGAGACCCATCAGAGCTCCAGGTGTCTCCACTAACCAGAGCAGTAAAATAGTGAAGGCAGTGAGCCTGGAGAGCAACCTCTCTCCACATCCACATTCACAGCTTCATCCTCACCGAGAAGAACCACCACTGGCACCACTGGGGCTGTCCAATGGCATGTGTCCCAAAAAGAAACCGCCCCCTGTCCCACCGAAAAAGCCAAGCACCTTGGACCGTAAAACCAGGTCCTGCGCTTTAGGTGATGTAACCAACAAAGTCCAACCAAAGACCAAAGTGGACTCTTCTGTCCCCGAGTCATCAGAACCTCAGAAGCCTCTAGTGCAGCAGGTTGCAGAAAAAGAAATGAACCATTACAGAGGTTCACCCAGAAACCCTCTCAACCAGGCACGCCTGCTGTCTGCTACCAAGCCTGTAGATTTATAGAAAAAGTTTGCTGTTTTTTCCCCCTCTCACTATGCAGGTCTCTGGTAAAACTACATGACAATAAACATTCAAGCCTCTATTGTCCATATTTTCAGGGTTTTAATTTATTTTTTTATCTACAGTTGGTGCTGTTTGTGTTGTGTTAGGGCCTTAATGGGAGATGCTAATGTGCCTCATTTGTTTTACTTGAGTAAAACAAGTCTAAAAAACTAAAGTTGTCTTTACACCAGCCTACAAGATTATATGCTATGTAGTTTTAAATGGCATTTTGTTTACAGGCCAAAATGTGACGTGACTGAGGGTATGACTGGTAATATTTCGATCAAGACGTGCTTTTATTTATGCTTTTTATATCTAATTCGTAGGTAGATGTTTACTGAATTTGAAGCTGTCTTTTATGTTGGAATTTTCATTCTCATAAAAACAAATGCACCTTTTGTTGGATTTCTTGAAAGGGAAAAAAAAACAAGCAGTATTGGTGAAATCATATGTCTATATTGCAGTTTGTTGATTTCATAACCATCCAATTGTAAGATGCTTTGCCTTGTGAACTGCTTCAGATTAATAAAAATCAAACTTACATGTAACTGGAAAGTATCTCCTGATTTGGGAAATCGCTGCTACTTTTTGGAGCCACAAGGGGGAGTCCTACCGTTACTTCTCAGATAAGATCATTTTGTCACACATTCTAACACTTGTAATAAAACCGGTTTAGGGATTATTTTTTTAACTGAAGCTGAATCATCTGTTCACCGACTTGTTTTAAATATAATCAGTGTCTATTTATTCACTTTGCATCTGGAGAGATTCAACATGTCTTTTTCAGCCCCAGTGTAACATAAACACAGTTACCATAAAAAGGCCTAAGACTGTGTTAAGTCATAAAACTTTATTGACATGAAAAATGTTTTTGTGGTTTTTTTTTATATGATGGGATTAGATTTTACATGGAGAAATGTTCATATTCAAATCTTAACTGTCATCCCTGCAGTGACACTGTTTGGTTTAACTGTCCATGCTCAGTCATTGCAGTTTATTACAGATTAAAGGTTTGCACTGAGGCCGAGTCTGGTGGGTTTATGGTGAGAAAAGGTGATGCTGCTGTTAGGTCAAAATATTTTTATGTTCCTGTAACGACATGAATGACAAAACTTTAAATGTATTGGCGAAACAATCTCCTGAACAAATACAACAGAGAATTTATCAGCATGCCATTAACAACAATTAAAACTATTTTGTTATATATTTTAAAATCTATTTCTAGCATGGCAGCCTTTATAATAGTTTTATGAAGCATAACTGACAGCTTTACATATAACTATTAACTCATGTTTTATAGGGTCCATTAGATGAAGCCATTGATTTTAGTTGCCAGGTTGTGAAAAATCTCCTTTAGCTTCTGTTCCTCCTATACCTCACCAGGACAATTATACTTTAAATTATATGGTATAATTTTAAAGCTATAACAGAAGTGATAATTGCTATTTGGTCTATAAGTAGCCATTTGAAGAACAGTAACCATCTGCAGTATATCTGGTTACATTTACTTTGCCAACACTTTATTATTATAACACCACATTTGTGGTTTACAGGAAAGTATAAATACAGCAAGTATTTCTAATAGATAACCAATATTTGTAAATTTCAAAAGACAGAAAGTCCAAGCATCATCTGGAGGGACTTTTCACATATTTTAAATCCATTTGGCATCCCAAAACATTATGCTATAGTGGTTAATTTAAACTGAGTTGTGAATCATTGATACATGCTTACTTATCAGCGGGTCTTAGTTGCAATTTGGCAACCATCCCCTTTATTTAACAGCAGTCCACCAATATATGCCTTATAAAATGTAGTGACTCACTAATGTGAGTGAATGTACCTGATTCTAAATAGCAATATATCTGCCATACTAATAATTGCTGAAATTCTCAGTTCTCTGCATGCATTTTCATTCACTATGCAAACAAAGGTTTGATTATTGGCCAAACTCATCTGCAATTTGTAAAGGCCTCATAATGACCGTGGATGCATCATTTAAATAATAAAACGAAACGCAGCTTTTCGGAGAATTCACTTGTGACTCATTTCTTTGACTCAGAGCTGCGCGCATTGGCTCAGTCCTGTCTCTGGCTCTCAGCTCTCTATAATGAGTTTATTCTGACTTTAAATGCTGTCTGTCTGCGCTGAGGATTCACAGGTGTGCTGTCATGTATCATGTCATTGTTTCCTACACATTTCATTCTTAGATTATTTCTAACCGGCCCACCTCCAATTTTAATTTATTTTGATATACTACATCATCAGGCTTCTTATGATTAAAAAAAACTTTTCCTTTTTCCATGTGCGCACAAACTTCAGGCCTTCTCTCCTCCTCCTCCTCCTCCTCCTCCCTCCCTGCCTGTCCTTTCTGTTCCTCGGTTGTCTGTTTTCTTGAAGTGGGTTCAGGGAAGTGTTGAGGGGGCGGATAGTTTTGATTTTCCTCTACATCGCGTTGAGCCAATAATGTAGAGGGAACTGTTGTGCACATCTCAGCTGGCAGACATTTAAAAGGGAGACAGTCCGGCGCTGAAGCAATTTGTATTACACCCCTCCAACCAACCCCCCCCCCCAACCCACCCGGCCCCTGTCTATGGAGCGGTTAGTCTCCCACCCATCCAAAGTCCCGCCAGTGTACAGTCGACAGCAGTAGGTGCCCATCACCTAAAGGAAGGTGCCTCAGAGGACTGACGAGATCACATCACTGTGGTGCATTCGTGCATTGGAACACGTGAGTGGATTTACTTTCTAAGTTAAACTTTATTTATGTTTGTTAATGATGTGAACCAAAAACTCCACTGATGTGCATGCCCTATTTAAATGGCACTTCTTTGCGTAATAGGATAACACTAAGGTTTTAAAATGCTTAAGCATGATTGCAATGATACATTTATAGTTTTTGCTAAAATATTTAGACACAAGTAATTCAAATTTACAATGATTGTGATGTTGCACCTCAGCTTTGCTTTACATGTGTTTCAAAAAAGGGGGTGGGGGGGAACTCTATCTGTGCGTTTTTACGCAGCGTAAAAGCTTTGACAGCTGTGCGTAACCCGTCCAGAGTTGAAACGGTGTAGATGATGAATTATTTTCTTCTTCTCCCTAAGGATGGCCAACTCGACGCGTATCTTCTGCAGTATGGTTTTCATCATGGGGTTGCTTTCCTCTCCCGTGGATTCAAAAAGAAACCGGGGTTCACAAGGCGCCATTCCTCATCCTGACAAAAACAACCCAAACGAATCGGAGCAGCAACCACAGCCTCCGCAGGCGGGCTCCGGGTCCCGGCAGAGGCAGGGCTCGTCCTCACCGGCCGACGAGGTGCTGGAGTCCAGCCAGGAAGCTTTACATGTGACGGAGCGACAGTATTTGAAACGCGACTGGTGTAAGACGCAACCGCTCAAACAGACCATCCACGAGGAAGGCTGCGTCAGCCGCACCATCATCAACCGCTTCTGTTACGGACAGTGCAACTCCTTCTACATCCCCAGGCACATCCGCAGGGAGGAGGGTGCCTTCCAGTCCTGCTCGTTTTGCAAGCCCAAGCGTTTCACCACCATGACTTTTACTTTGAACTGTCCGGACCAGCAGCCACCCACCAAGAAGAAGCGCATCCAGCGCGTCAAACAGTGTCGCTGTATATCAATAGACCTGGACTAAAACACACAGATCTGTGTCGTGTTGCGTGTGTGTTTTTTCTTGTGGACAGGATTGTTGGTAGTAAAAATAAAGAGAGGCTGTCACACAGCCAGGAACGTGTGCTTTAGGGTCTCCACCTGGGACAGTGCTCCACATATACAGTATGATGACTTTTAGGCTGCTTACATCTACTATGATTCTCTTCTTGCACAATGTGTGAATAATACATGGACATGCAACTCATCAACTCACGATGAACTGCGAAGAACGTTTTACTCGTCGCCAGTTTGCCAAGTTTGAAAATATCACTGCATCACTGCACGGGAACGCTGACTTGGAATGGGCAGGTTTTACGCACGGCTTCCTCTCCCTAGTAGGACTACTTATATACACAGACCCGGTTTATTTAACAAGTCACTGCTCTTGTTTTGACAGGAATACATCCCTGTCCATTTTTATTATGTGTTTATATTTGTTTGTTGAACTGGAAGTTTCCACTGTGTGGAATTTGATGGATGAGTGGCGATATTTGTAAATGGAAAATGTGATTTTATTTCGCTCTTCCAAGAGTTCTTGATTGGTTTCTGTCCACCAGTAAAGATCTTTTATTTTTATTTTATTTTGTATGTTTGGTTGCCTACTCAAATAGGCTTCTTTCTTAGTTCTTATGAACATTGTACAGTGGCGGTTTATACAATATTGAGAATAAATAGTTGTAAAATGTAAAATCAACTTTGATGTAACCAGTTTGTTTATTCATTTGATTAAATTATCCATGAAAACATAAAATAAAGGGATGCTGGGATAGTGTGCATATTATTTGCTGCTGCACAGCTGTTTGCAAAAAAACAAAATGTCAATTGTCCTCCTGAGACAGTCACATAACTTGGAATAAACGCGACTGCTTATTTGAAACAAGATGAGTTCCAATGATCTCTTGAAATCATATCAACCTCAAATGAAACAATATTTTGTTGGGTGACATAGTACATGTAAATGAGTAATTTTCCGCCTAAACCTAGCCAATACATTCAATAAACAGGTTTCAATCACTTGAATTATTCTTAGACATTATTCTTCACCCTTACTTTATGTGCAAAACAGTCTGCATGATTATTTTTCTCTTTTGGAAGGTACAAAAGGAATGTTTCCATTTTCAGTCTTAAAACAAACATTCAAAGTCATGACAAACTTCTCATGTTGACAAAGTTAATCACTTTAAGCCAGGAGACTTAAGGTCTAAAATTAAGTGTGAATGAGTGACTAATTCTAAGTCAGTGTTTATCAAATAGCCGGAACAGTGAATCATTAAATCTGTTGACATAAATGGCACCTTTTCTTGGTGCAGACCTGATGGAAGAGTTGCGAGTAATCAGTTTAGCACATGAGGCATTTCAAAGAACAAGTCTTCCGCATCCATTAGTTTATTCTCGAAATTTAAAACAATTCCATAAAATTAGAGAGCACCTACACAAGAGCTACTGAAGGCTGTGGGAACCAACATATAAACAGTTGAGGCTACAACACATCCTTGTTCAGTATCAGCTCATTTCTTTGTTCTTCAAACTCTCTTAAGTAAAACGTAGCAGTTTAAAGTTACTATCTCAATTTTTATACAAAATAAATGGCACACGTGAAAGACTTTGGAGGGTAAATAAAGTAATTCAAGGTGCAGTTTTACAGATGTCACGATAATGGAAGTTCGTCTGAGGTATAGCGACTCGCATGGCTTCAGGTGATATGCGTAAATGTTTTCGATACCCAAAAATACAACCCTCATCTCTCCAAAACGAAACAGAAAAGGCAACGGTTTTTGTTCCATGTAAATTGCTTAAATCCCACACATGTGAAAATATATCATCCATCTGACTGATGTATCAAGCAGCTTCTCAGTCTGTTCAATAACAACTCCTTTGCTCCTTTGCTTACATAAATATAATTTTCTCTAATTATACAGGAGTGTCGTTTACATCTTATATTTGTGAAAATAAAACATTGAGCTTAATTGATTTTCTTAAATATGAAATCTATCATTAACCAATGCAATTTGCGAAGGTTTGTTTATGAGGAAACCATAACTTTGCATAGGAAAAGAGGTGCAAAACAGTGCAAGACATCTTAAAAAATGCACACAGTTAGCATAACATGGGAATGTGGATGACAGTATACAGCTACTACAAGCAGGAAAGTGCTTAAGCTTGTGCTGGGCACAACTTCACACACAGCACTCAATTAGGGATTAAAGATACAGTATTAGTTATTGGGCAAAACCTATTGTTTCTGTGTTTGAAGGGGCTGAGGCTTGGAACCAGACTTATTGCCCAATTGCTCTGCTCTTTTCTGGTGAGTCTGGTGCAACAGAGAAACACAAAGTGAAACCTCCACACTGATTGTACACACACACACACACACACGCACGCACGCACGCACGCAATGCACACACGATCAACCACAAAGTATCTCTATCTGCACTTGCAACCCAGCGCAGATCATTTATCACACTTCTAAAAGCTGCCCAGTCCCTGCCAGTTCTTTAACATGACACATTTACAATACTTTTAATGAGCCATGGTGAATGAACACCTATTCTCTGCAGCGGAGAGGAGCGGCTTCCTCACTGCAGCAGGAGAAAGATCTGTTTTGTCAAGAGGGATTTTCCTCCCAGCAGAAATCACAGGTATCTATCCTCAGCTTATGTTCCACAGTTCTGAAAAATCTGGAATCTCTGCTCTTGCAAATCCAGAAAGAATCTTGTGTCAGCTGGCACTGTTGTGAATTCCACTGACCCATTGAGACCTTTCACAAGCTGGGCTCTCAGAGGGCACGCCTCGCTGGATGAATGAGGTCAACCTTTAGCCTCTAAGACTCTCATCACTTTGGCTCTGTCAGCCATGCATCCTCTGTGCAGGAGTTTTCTTTTAGCAGAGAGGCTAGATATGAGCGTGAGTGGGGGATGACAGAGGTGCTCCAGAGGGCTCCAGTGCTGTAAGTAGCACAGAAATACAACAGTGGGAATAGAAAATGTAAATTGTGAGTTTATACGGAGCAAAGAGGACAGGCCAGTTGATGAGGCAGCTGGCAAAACGCCAGAGGGATAAGGCCTGAACACTTCTCTCATCTCAGATCTTGTCCACACTTCTACCCATTCACCACGCTTCATTTCTTCATCTGCTTTGTCATTCTCATTTCAGCTGGAGGACACGTTGGCTTCTTTCTGCCGCAGCCTCTCTTTCTGTTGGTAGGAGCCACACAAAGATTAAATGGACCAATTGTAAAGTTGACACAACTTGCTATGAAAAAAGTCATTCTGCTCTATATACATTTGTTCTTACCAGACTGTTGGCATTAATCTTCTTGGTTTCAATTCTTTTCTCTGCTGTGATCTTCTTGATGTTTTCTTGAGCTTCTTTCAACCTACGGGGGGGGGGGGGCAAACAGGGCCGTGATATTTGGAGGCTCTTTAAAACCACAAATACACACTGAACACACTGCAAAAGTACTTGAGTAACTTGTGAAAACAATATAAAGAGTCAGCAGCCTCTCATCGCCGTGTCCTTGTGAGGTTGTTTATAAGAGCAAGAAATTTAAGTATCTCCCTAGGGCGCACTGTCATGGAGCCCCGAAGAGACACACACACACGTATGTGTGCATGCACATCCTCTCAGGAGATTGCGGTCAAGTGGAAGCCCTATATGTGCGAAGCAGTGGAGAATGACAGTGGGTTGATGAGATAATGAGGCAACTTTTAAAAAACACTTGGCTTTTATGACTGCGCAAAGAGTATTTAAAATAAAGTTGATTGAACATAAGCACTGTCAGCTGTGAGCAATGCGGGACATGATTACCTAGGAAACAATTAAGGTTGAGCACATGGATACACGGCGGGGAGACGGTAGACAACATAAACTCCTGAGACAAAGGCTCGGGGGACACATAGTGTAAGCTCAGAACCATTCAGTGACAACTGTTTTCGCCACACGTGAGGCTCTCCTGATCTTCCGGGTGCACTTCCAGCATCACTATAGTGTTAATCAGTTTTCCCAAAACAGACGGCCTTCAACTACTTATCCACTTTCTAGCAAAGCCAGCTGGCCGCCTAGAGGATCAGCCGTCCCTTAGTGGAATGCATCACTTACACATGCACACGCAAGATGAGGCCTCAGGTCAGAGGAAACACCATAAATTCAGGCTTTGGAACAAGGTTTTAGCTAGTGATCTCTTCTTTGATGCCCCCACCCCCTTAATTGCAACCCAGCATTTAAGCATTACCATCACACAATTACTGCTAATTTGACCTGATGGCCCAAGGTGTTAAAACATGCGTTGAAAGGTGACAGGGACAAGATAAAAAAGTTTCATGTGAGGATGAGATGCATCTACAGACTGAGAGGGGAAAAAAGATGCTCCACACGAATTACATCTTTGTGTCTGCAGTCAAGGGTGTGAGTCTTCACAACGTTTTCAAGTACTCAAACCAGGTTTTTATACTACTTGTAGTACAGTTTCCATTTTCAGTGACAACCAATCAATGTATCCACATTGTGTGACTTCATTGTTCGTGCACTGAATTGCACGCATGTGCATCAATGCATGTGTGTCATGTAGACCTTGTTGTTTTAATTTTGATTTTTGATTTCAGCCACATTGTTTTCCGCTCACTCTTTTAATGATACACAATAGCTCTATTAAGTTACTGCCAATGTAAAAGCACATTTTCAACAACTGCTGCTTCCTATTAAAAGCTCTCCACTGGCAAAATAAAGCGTGGACTGACTAGTTTACTTTTCGACTTCGTTAGTGAATAACTTGCCAGTTGCCTGCATCTGTACACAGATAGACCGGTTGCCCTCTAACTACATAGTGGTTGTAGGACAGAAGAGAAAGAAAATGAGCAGAATCTCACTCACCTCTCCTTGGAGATGTTCTTGCTTTGTCGTACCCAGGTGTTCTTGAAGTCATTGCAGAACTCGTACCAGAGCATGAAAATGAAACTTGGAGTCACTTCTTTATCCCCGGGTTTTGGCTTAATACCAAAGTAGCTCACCATGTCCTGGAAACTGTAATGAAAAACAGAGCAGATGCACAGATAGTGTTGTCTTATCACACAGAAACACTTAATCTAATAATATAAGAAGAAAATAGAGCTGGGCATGAATATACAATTTATTAGATGATTATTGGATTTTAAAAAGTTGATTACTTAATGCGAAGCTTGTTTTTAATAAAGTGTCTGTCTGGCTTTGGCCTGTGTGTGGCAGAAAGGCAAGGTGTGTGTACGGTTTGGGAGAGGGGGGCTTCAATGTTCAATGGATAATTCTGTCAAATATGTGAAGAACATTTTTGCTGGAAATGCCCATCCAAACCGAGGGCAAAAACAAATAAAGACACAGTGCACACTGAAATTATGGTTGGAGAGTCGAGTCAAACCGAGGTAAAAGGAGAAAGTCCACCCTGCTGGGCTATGTGTGTGTGTGTGTGTGTGTGTGTGTGTGGGGGGGGGGGGGGGGGGGGGAGCTGTGGCTCCATTATCATATTGACCTCCACTGCCTGCAGGGAAAGACTGTTAGGAGAGACGGAGACAGCCAAGACCAGACTGCTGTTCCGTCAGACACAGCAACACATTCTCTTGCTCACACACTTGCAGAGCTATTCTTCTTGGGACTCTGCATGTACTTCAATTCATTATGACATTCAAAACAGAGGGTTTTTTTTCCCCCTAACCTTAACCATAATTATTTAATATAACCTAACCCCAATCTTAACCTAACCGCAATCTAAATCTTAGCCCTAAACTCCTCAGAAATGAGGTTCGACCTCTTTAAGACCAGGTTTTAGTCTCCATGAGACCTACTGGTCCCGACAAGGTCAGTGTTTATGCCCGAAAAGTACTAAAGAGATAACAAATACAAGTACACACGTACACCTGGAGCTCCGTGAGCACACTGACTCGTAGATAATATGTGGGTACCCTAACACTGGTGTGTACACACAAAAAAAGAGACACATGATTTAACCAGTCCTGTTATTGCTATTTTTCTTTAGCGCTGTTGTAGGCCTAATTCATTTGTAACCAGACCTGAACCCTCTGCGAGTCTCTCAGTAGCAGCACAGACGGCATGAAAAGTTGCCCGCTGCTTCAGGTTCCCGCCCTGACCCACACATGAAAGGCATTTTCTAGCTGTGCCTGTCAAAGGCTTGATTAAAAGGGGCTATGATTCAAGGGATGTTCCCTGTCCAATTGACACGCTGATAGGCTCTGACCCCCAGATGCTAGGTGGCTTTTTTGCGATGCTAATCTAAGACATGTTCGCATTGTGTGAAATGGTGCAATATGCTGTCCAGACTGCCAGCTTGGGTGGTGGTGGTGGAGGGGGTTTGCTTCTGCGCAAGCCTGCTTCACATTTCCCAGTGATGCATAATTTTTGCAGGGGTGTTCTAAAAAGGATGCGTTTCCCAGATCCTCCTCTACCCAGTGGAAGAAATCAGTGGCACTCAGATGTTTGGACTGACCAAACAGATGAAATGTCACATGTAGCTTTGTTGCAGCCAGACGTGGTTTGATGTACAGCTTCTCCATCAGCTCCTCTTCTGACCCAGGGTCATCATGTCAAAGCATACACAAATCAAGCACCAAGCTTTTTCCTTCGAGCCTCCTGTGCATATGCAACAAGCAGATACACAAAGCGTCGCGCAAAACAGATGCAAACATGCCCACACATGCCTACTGAACACAGGAAATAAACCAAAATCAAAGCACAGACGCCCAGCGCACACATGTGTACACACAAACACTGTACACTTCTGTAATCCATGCTATGATGCCATTGCCGTGAGAGGGTTTACTGCAGCACCCACAGCCAGCATTCCTCACTGACAGCTATAAAGAAAGACGCATTACAAAACCATGAGCAGCCATGAGAATCAGGGAAATATTTGGACAGGCAACTCTGCATTCCTTTGTTTCCCCAGTAAAAAGATTACAGAAGTAAACTGCATGTTGTTGGCTGAGTTTAAAGAGACACAGAGTCATTTTGTGCCACAGTTGTCATATAATGCCAGACAAGAATAATGTACCATCTTGTGTCTATGAAACCATAACTGCATGGTGACTGCAGAGGAGGCAGTTGGCCAAATGAAATTGAGCATGATGAGGGGAGAAGAGAACTTAATGAGGCGTAACTGAGGACAGAACCAGAAAACCTCAGTGGAACCCAAACATGAAACAGACAAATCAAGACTGCATGTTGAGGAAAATGCCTCAGTACTCATCAGACATAGGCCACACTGACCAGCTAGTTTTTACAAAAAAAAAAAAAAAAAAAGTTTCTCCTACAGTGTGGGTTGGGTGATAATTTTAATATCATCAATGGAGTTGTATAGTCATCATCAACATATTGATGTTTTATAAACATCAGTTGTCTAAATGAACAACCTGGAGCAAATTTGTATTCAATCACCAACTTCATTAATTTATACGAGATTTTGCATGCATATGTTAAATACAGTTTTTATATATTGTCAAAAAAAATGATCGCATTGCTTTGGTGATGCTGGTGTGGCAACACGCTCACAGTTCCCGCATTCACAGTTGCATTGTTTTCCACATTATCCATCTTAATTTGGCTTGCTTTTATAATTTGCACATATTGTTTTGCAAAAAAAAAAAAAAAAAAGTATTTAAATTGAAATTCTTAAGTTGGTGATGGCACGGTTTTACTTCATTTTCATCCTAAGTGGTGCACATCGATGGATAATGAGAGACATTTGTGAACACACATTTTATTTTTTTAATAGATTAATAGATTAGATTGATGAATATAAAATGTTTCTTTTGTGAAACTGTAACTTAAAATAGTTACATAGCTACACAATACTCAAGTCAGCATTTCTTTTTATTTGTTTTGCTCAAATACAATTCGACATCCCATCTAATTCTAACTTTTGGCACTTGGTACTCCACAGATAAGTGAAGTGGACACTTTTCTGACAATATTCGCTACGCAATTCAAACTGAGTTGTGAATTTATAAATTTAAATTTTTTAAGACAGTCGGAGAAAACAAAGCAAGAAAATGTCATGGAAAATTGGTTTGAATTTTTCCAAAATTTTAAAACTAAATGATTTGATGACGACAAAGGCAATCCTCATTCCTTTTAATGTTTTTAAACACAGAATAAATTAACAAGAACATACATATTCATAATCCATAGAGCACCGTCAGACATCCATACATTTTCCTTTGAATTAAAAAGGTTTTGCCATCATTTTTGTGTCCATATCCTGATGCTGACTCGTATCGCTGCTGCTCCACTCGCCGGACATTGATTTTGATTCCCAGGGGTCTAAACTCAGTAACTCCTCATGAGGCTGAGGTATTAAGTAGCACTAAGGATGGTGCTGTCTATTTCCTTTATTAACACACAGCCCTGATGTTGTGCTGCTGCCGCTGCTGTTGTGTGTATGTGGGGATCCCTCATCCAGCGCAGATGTGAGAGCCCACCCAGGGCCCGGTGAGCCTACTGACGCCCATATTCATCAACGGCGTGTCACTTTTACGAGGCGGCTCTGTGGGAACCTGAGACAGAACCCCTGCCACCACTGCACCCCTCCCCTCCTGCTCCACCTAGCACCAGTCAGCCGTCTTCAGATGAAATTAAAGTAAAACTTCATTAAAAGGCAAAAGGTGCTGTCAACTGCGGGGCGCTTTTGATCAATATTCCCCCCCCTCCAAGTTCAACGGCTTCATAACAGTGGTGTCACTCATGCAAATTAGTGTGTGTGCCCGTGCACGCACGCACGCACGCACACACGCGCGTACACACACACAGACATATCAGTTTAGTCCAGTGGACAAAGATATCACTATAAAGAGAGGTTGAAGGACAGAGAGTGAGGGATGCAGTCACCCCTCAGTGACCTTCTTGGCTTAAAAAGAGCAACATGAAACAGAACAGTTTGGAGCCATTCACTGAGTTATAGTGTTGTCCAAAGCATTCAACATCCCAAATGTTTATAGTATCCATTTTCTCAGGATCTGCATCTTTCAGTTTCTCCTTTATATGCTTTCATGATTTATTTTGGAAGTGGCACAGTTACGATATAAATCAACGAATTTTGCTTGCTATCCAAACAAGGCAAAAATAATCTATTTCCTTCGTTTGTCTGCTGCACCATCTTTTTCCAATATGAAATGTTCCAGATATGATTGTGCTGCCAGTGTGTCTCATGCCTATAAATCAGATGCCTCTCAGAAAACTCTGGAGTCTTCTGCACAAAACATGGCAGATAAGAGTGATTGGAACTGCAGGGGGAGGAGGCAACGGGTGTGTATTCAGGCTTAAAAGACAATGTGTTGTAAGTTATGCAAGTGTTTATATTCACTGCTGTTTCTGTTAAGAGTGGGTATCTTGTTTATGTGTCTTTAGGCAAATTACAAAAGGTCTTGAAGATGGCACACAAGCATTAAGTCCTAAAATCATTGCCCATTTATACAACTGAGCTATTGTTCAAAATAAATAATTCCATTCTATACATTTAAATCCATAGTTGGACTTTATTACATTTTCTACTAATCGCTGTATATAGTATAACAATACAAATGGGAAGCATTCGAGCTATGAGATACCAGCCAACCTGTCAAATAACCCAGCACTGCTCTGCTCTGTTTGCAATCCATAACGCTTTACTAAAGGTTGGGAATTGTATCCATGGGAAATCTAAAAACATTTCCTATCCTATCTATGCCATATCATTCATAATTTTGGTTTTGATAAAGTTAAGGTTTCCTACCTTTTTTGTGCTGAATTGAGCCGGTCCTCTTCCGTTGAATGCTCCTTTTGTGCTGTAAAAGAAGAGGAAATAGAAGATTGAGACAGATACTGGGGGTAATTTTGTATGAGGGTTTTGGTGTCAAAGATGCACAAACGTTTCCAGTGGCAGCTTTCGATAAGTGGTAACTGATCCCGGGGGGGTGGGGCGCTGTGTTCATTCTTAGAGTGGCCAAATAGGAAGCGAAGAAGAGCTTGGGCTGAGATGTCACCCAAGATGCAGTGAGCATGATATCAAAGTGACACTTGGGCACATTGTAAACTTTGACACGCTTCTGTGCGTTGACGCACAAGAGCGAGAGCCTGTGACGCCCGAGCTCGGGGCGGGGAGTGGGGGTCAGTTTGTGGAGGAGCGTGTTTATGCGTTTGTCGACATACGTGTGCATGTTCTGAGCAGAGCTGAAAAAGGGGGCGCAGGGTTAAGCAGAGAGAGAGAGAGAGAGGGGCTTGGGAACTGGAGGCTTCTGTGGACTCCTGCCATGTAAAAGTGTCTAAATGCAAGGCAGATGTGTGCGGCGGGCCAGGCCGAGGTGCAAGAATTTATCTAGGGCCAGAAAGTGCCTGTGATCTCAGATTTATTGCATTTTTTTTCAGATTCATCCTTTTTACAATGATGGGGGACCTTTCCTACTTTAAGATTTAAGAGGGGGAAGTCTCCAAAAATTGTTCAAAGGCAGGTTTGGGGGTCTTCGGGGAGAAGGTGAGCATGAGCCTCCAACCAACCACTCTTTACTTTTACTCCTTTTTTTGAACGTGTACATGTTTTTTTTTGTTGTTGTTTTTTTCCACATATGAGGTAAACCTAATGACGGGGAGGGCACGTCTGGGATAAAGTGAGGAGGGGGCCATGACCAATGGTGTTAGTCTCAGTGGGGGTCAGGCTGGCGCCTGAGGTACCCCTCTGGTGCGACCGTGCAGAGGTGGCACTGGAGCCAAAAGGCTGAGAGAAGGAGGGAGAGAAAGAGAGAGAGAGAGAAAGTGAGAGAGAGGGAACGTGTGAAGTTTCTCTTCCTTTGCTCTCTGCGTAAACATGAAACCAGTAGTCGCTAACTAGAAAGTTATGAGACGTGCATGCTGAGAGCGACAATAAATTACACTGCTTACAAACCACCGCTTCACCAAGCAGTCAGATAACAAAGACATGCAGGGAAATCTAAGGAGGACGCTGAGGATTTCCACAAAGCATCACTTTCACCACTTGTATAAAAGCACACGGATCCAACTGAAAGACTTCATCAGAAGCCAGCTCATAGGACAGCTGTTACTTGAAATTTTTACATGGGCTACGTAATTCATTCATTTGAAGAAGCAGAATCTTGGTTCTTGGCTTGTGACTCACTGACAACAAAAAAGGATGTGATGCTGCACATAAATTTTGCTAAGAGAGCCAGTGAAATGAGACCTGAGAACAGGCTGAGATTAAAAGCAGGAATTTGTTTTCAATTAGTCATGGCGTGTATTCAATGTAAAAAATATGCCCGTGATAATATCCCCAGAGGTTTCAAAGAGCTCCCACTAACAAGGGAAACAAAAAGGTGCTTGATTAGACATTGGCACTGCCACAGTTAGATGAAGGATTTTTTTTTTTTTTGTTTTTACATGAAACCAAAATGCAATGGAAATAAAGAGCCCCAACAGTACCAGATGCTAAAGAAATGCTAAAGAAAATACACGTACAATATCAAATGCAAGGAAAAGGGGAAATTCCAGAGCATATGTAAGCCTTGACTTGGAAGAGAAGCTAAAAACAATAGTGGGTTAAGGTCTAACAAGAGCAGGGTTCACTGAATCTCCACGGTGTTCCCCTGTTAGACCTGGGCAGGATCACACAAAATTGAGTTTTAAAAGGCAGAGCACAGGGCGGTTGGGTTCACCCGCACTCAGTGTTACTCAGAAACACTGCACTCAATGCAAAGTTTTGTCTTTGTTGCCTCATCATCTGCTATACCTTTGTTTATTTATTTTGGCATTTTTGCCTTCATATTAAATAATGTCTGGGGTTGGCTCAAGTTCCACCCCACATCCTTCAATTGATAAGCAGTATAGATAATGGATAAACATATTGAGAGGAGAGTCAAAGAATGGGAAGGAGACACGCATTGAACTTTATAGCCAGGAGTCAAACGTGAAACCCACCGTGTGAAATGTGCGCTAATAATACCGTTATCAGGTCACCACTATCATCTATAATTACTTAGATGCTTGTGTATGAGGAATAGAGTGCACTACGCCGTTTATTCTAAGATCTCTGACACTGTACTCCTCCACATTAATTTCCGACAGTTCATTTCAATATTTAAAATCATGTGCCAAACACATGTATCTGTGGCCAGCCGTCCTCAGCCTTCACCTGAGTGAAAAAATTCACGCATTCACTGATGAGTCAGAGTTTAAGAGCGTCAACCGTTCTTTTATGCGAGGACTGTTGCCATGTTTTCGCCTTTTGAAGTCATGGAATCATTATGAATGATGATTACAGAGCCGCTCCTCCCAAAGCAAGGCCAACAGCTTGAGGAATTCTGTTTATGAAAGAAAGGTTTACAAGTATTCCACTGGAAGGTTTATGTTCAAGATGTGCTTTAGCAAACCAATGCCATATCTTAGCCAGTGGGAACCCTGGGGGTTTATAAGCTTTCAGATATTGGCCAGATACTGGGCAGAGCTGAAGGAAATGCTTCAGAATGGAGAAGACACAAGGTGGATGAACAGTGACATGAGACAAAAATGACTCATTCTGAAACACCAAAATTCTGCAATCCACTGCTACTTTTTTTTAAAAAAAAGTACTAAAAATTGAATGCATTGTTTCATCGTGTGAGAAAACAAGAGCTGGACTTGACTTTAAGACACACTTCAGAACAAGACCCTCACCACAAACTACACACCTGCAGATATTTGGACTTTTGTCTTTACATGCATATGGCTTTACAGTCATATATATATGTATCTTTTTTATTTAGCTGTTTTTAGTTGGTTCCTTTTTTCCTTGTGTTGCCATACTCTTCTGCAACATGAAAACATCAACGAACAAAGCATGGAAAAAAATACTACTTGCCTTTATTTTTTCTTTATTTGCACTACCTAAATGTACAGCTGCAGTCAAGTAGGAAGGAACAACTTACATATGGTTTAACACTGTTTCAGGTAAAGTGGCAGGTACCACAACTATAATAATATGTGGGAAGAAAAAATTAGGATTTGACATCTGTTTGAGTCAAAAATTAGTTGAACAGAGTGTGTTGGGGAAGCTGTGCTCCCCGTCCCGGTGGTCCCCAGGCCTGATCCACTGAGGTTGGCCAGTCTTTACAAGGCCACAGCCAGAGATGTCCTGCCAGCTTTATGGTAGCTGAGACTACATGAGAACCACGTTAGAGGCAATGTGATCCCTTCTACAGGCCTGTCGACTCCTGTCCCAATGCTGTATACAAAGCCATAATATACTGTCCTCTTTGTAAAAGGTTCAATGCAGCGAGTCTGGGTGAAAACAGGACTTTTCTCTGTCTTCAGCTGTCCATCTCAGTGTTTCATCTTTAAAGTGACTTCCAATTTTCTGAACAGCTTTACATAAGTTGGGTTCAGCTTACAAGCAGAACTGAGAGCCAGCGTCCATCATCACCATCTCACAGTGAGTGTGTGTCACTGCACGTCTTGACTGTATGAGTCTAAAAGTCTCAGTTGGAAGGAGAACTAGAAAATGTTTCAGGTTGAGTGAATGAGTAGCTGATTGCAGACGCTAAAAGTTATACATTTATAGGTCTCTGCAATATTTGGGGCAACATAATGCACCAAGCTGTTGTGTGGTTTTTGCTTTCTTTGGGGGACGCATAGCTTTTATAGTTTATATTGATAAATCCCTGCAAATATGAAGATTCTACCAAAAGAATGTTTCTATAATAACAGAAAAAAGGACGAATGTTAGCTTCACTTACCAGCAGAAATAAATCCTTCCATCTTCTCCTGGAAGGGCTGAAGGTGTTCTTCTGACGAGTTAGCACACACCTTCTGCACATCTTTCTCACAAGCTACAGGAACGAAGAAAACAGAAAAATATGGTGAATGAGGAAAGGGAAAGAGAAGAATCAAAGGAAATGTGGCTTTTATGTGGGGAAGGGAAAATGAACGTAAAGTGGAACAATTTGATCTTTTTGTTTCATTTTTCCCAGTAGAGGCCCACTGAGAGTAAGAATCTATTTTTTCAAGGGAAAACTGGAAGTCATTTAGGGGTATAATTGACAAATCAGAAAAAGTAAAATAACAGTGAAAATACGTCTCATCAAAATGTGATGAACATGAGCATATCCTTTAAATAAGAAAGATCATCATAATACAAAAAGTAAAACCATGCATATCTTACTCCAAAAACTGATTTTATTTGATAGAATAGAACATTTTGTTCACCTCAGGTATAAAGAAAGTTTGCATTTTAAGTATTTTCTACCGCATTTATAGTGTCTGTCCATGTGAGCTGTTGGTGGATGAGCTTTGTTGTCACAAGGCCAAACGAGACAACTCACACGTGCTCGGAGGAAACAGTCGTGACTGAGCATGTTCCAGCCAGACCTTCCCCATTTCCTCTCAACTTACAATACACGCCTGTTGAAAGAACTTTGGCACAATCCTCCAACCTGTAAGTCATTAATGGCTGCAATAAATGCTTTTACTTGCTTATGACTACATAGCTAAATTGTTCTGCAACACAAGAGCATTAACAGGTCTGGCCCGCTGTCTCACTTCACTGCGTTGCCTTTTTCAGATCTGAACTTGGCTCTAACATGTTTGCATGCGGAGCCGCTGCACCTGCGGCACGATAAACTGGTTCTATGGCATCTTTCATTTATTGGATGTCTTTCGGTAAATCAGACAGGAAACAAAAGGCCTGTCTGAGCATTAAAAGTGGAGGATAACTACGAACAGCCTCACAGTCAGGATTCAAGGACACTAAACCAAAAGACAGTGATGCCCAGCAGTCATCAAAATAAAAAGCAGAAATAAGCAGCCATACAAACATGACAGCCGACTTTTTCTGTTGGGACAAAGTATGTTTTTTTTTTTTACCAGAAATCACCCAACGCAAAATTACCCATTAAAACAGTGTTTAAAAGAACAAGACTACAATTTAGAGGCGGCTCTCATCCAAATGTGGTCCAGACAGCAAAGGCCGCAAGGAGAAAGCCCACATAAACACAGCAGCTGGAAGGAAAAAAAGAGAAAAGAAATGAAAAGAAAAGAAAAGAAAAAAATGAAAAGAAAAGAAAAGATCTGGTTTGAAACATTGTCTTGGAGGGATGGTACATTTTGTTGGGCTACATTCAGAAGATTTCTCCTGCATCAGGTCAGAAATAAAATTTTTTTTTTTATTTTTTAACTTTTCTCTTTGCCAGAAACTGTAAGGTTAAGATTAATTCTTAAGTAACTGAAAACATTTTTTCCCTGCATTTTTGGTAAAGGTTTGTTCCCAAAATTTACACATATATTCAGACATTTCATTATTTTAACAGGCGTGCTAACATTTTTCCATTTGTCTCCGCACATCTCTTCACCCACAGATTGCTAATTATAATTTCTGCACATATACATCAATCAGTCGCGCCTCATTTGTTGATAACTAAACAACCAATTTCATCTGCTGAGTTGAACAACTTTTAGAAACCATAAATTCAATTTATTAATTCAATAATTCAAACTAGAAAAAATCTACTTTTTAACATAATGACTGCTGATACAACTGATAAAGTCAATTTAGCAATAAGGATATACGCCTAGTAACTGCAATATTATGGTGTGACTAGTCACATTATGATTCATATAATAAAATCATGAACACATGCAATCGGGAACTGAACTGAAGTCAGTGGTAGATTTTTTTCTAACTCATTACAGTTACAGACACAACCACGACCTAAATTATGAATATGCAGAATTATTAATGTAGTATAAAATTATGAACTAAAATAATATTTTTCCAAAAAAAAAAAAAACAGTGATAGATAAAGTGTAAATGATACGAAAACCTGTCACACCTACTTATAGTGCAGTTACAGTAAGGCAGAGATATGACTGAGAACATAGAGTTGTCTATTGTTTTTACAACAGCAGCCGCTACTACGAAGTCTCCACTCTCAGCTGCTTGTGGCACAGTTTCTTCCACCAGACACTCTGTCCAGTCATGAAGCCACAGGGGACGAGTTTCCCACCACAGACAGACAGGGTAATGATGGGAGACAGAGCTCCGATCTTTAATGGCCTTCCACTATTACTACAAGGGAAAGACAGATGAGATCACAGCAGTGGACTCAGCATCTTTGGAACTGGGGCACTCATGGGTCAAGATGTTATTGCAATGGTTATTATTCAAGTAAGTGAACAATAATCATGGATTTGACCATGGCTTTTAAAATCACCTGCTACATCAGCATCCTGGTGGACCAAAACTGATTCAGTGACACAGAGGATGCAGAAATGCGAGAGAAAAATTCGAGTTTTGATTAATGCAAATGTTTCATAAGTGCCAAAGGAGGAGGGGGCAAACTGTATCAGTGCTGATGTCCTGACAAAAGTCTACTGTACGTCTATGTGGGAGCACACCCCAAAAGTCATAACTGACTGGGAAACAGCCTTTGAGGGGGCGATTGTGGTGGTGGAGTAAACGGGAAGACAAACAAACAAGAAGGCCAGACTTCTGATCCAGGACTCGCCCAGTGCGGTTTGCAAGATGTGTAACTTTGATGTAGAATTTTGCACACAATTTTACTGCAGTCACTGAGAGCCGCCGCTGCAGCTCGGAGGAAATCACAGACACAATACACAGCTGTGTTCAACAGGACATGCCTGTGGAGAACCACAATATCAGTGTGATGAATGTTTCCATCTCATAAATGTGACCGTAGCGGCCCCTTCACCTCCACTCTGATGCTCCAGGATCACGACAAAGCATAAACACTGAGGGAGCGCACTAATATTTGAATTTTTATCGCAGGTCAAACCAGAAAAGCAGTCCAGCCGCAGCATGTTTCTAGCAATATATACCTGAGAAGTGAATTTCCTCAATTATCCCTAATTATTCATAATCCCAGCAGACTGTCAGACGTCCAGTTCTCCTTTCTATTGGGATGAAGTCTACTATTCCCCCAAATGTGAGGTCAGCCAAGAGACTGGGTTAGAAGGGAAAGGTAAGATCTTCTCTCCACATTTCACTCCTCATAAATCAAAATCCAAACCCTTGATTAAAATTCAATGCAGCCAGAGGGTGCACTACAGAGGATGTTTTTTTTTTTTTTTTTTTCCCAGAAAATGCTAAATTTCATCCACTCAGCAGCGTGTATCAATATTCCATTATGAAATTGAACAGGGACAAAGATGATCAAGAGATTGACAAAAAAGTGGGTCTAAAAAAACCTATTCCTGACCTGTCTGATGACAAAAATCCCCAAATGTAGAAAAGCATTATGCTGTAAAGCAAATATGTTGTGTCAGTCAAACGGTAAAGGCACTTCATCCCGATGACTTCACATGTGGCCCTTTGAGCATAGCCTGCACCATAAAACGGACCTCAGGCTAAAGGCCCTGCCTGAACTTGACATTAAAAGCCATTTAAAATCAAGACACTGTCGGATTTGCCACAGTGATGAATGCCTTACCCAGACCAGGTCTTCTGTGAAACACTAAACTCCCCTGAACAACAAATGAGCTCTGACTGTTTCTTTTTATTTGATCCTATATCGTTCGGTAGCGTCCCTGCTTCTCTGTCGGGTCCAATTACGCAGTAGTTAAAAAGATCTTTATGTAGATAGACAGCGTTGATCTGTGAATGCAACTTCAAGTATGATCAGCAGCATGTACACCGTTTTAAAGATAGATGTCATCTGCAGTTTGGGTGCTGGGTTCCAGAGATGCATCATGATTGATCGTGGCAGCTATCTGAAAATTCTACAGTAGGTTTAGGTCGCTGTGGCCTCCCACTCATCCCTCCCAGAGAGCAACGAGAGTGGTCATCACCCTCTGCCCAAACAGGAAACCCCATCAAAACAGGATCGTGTTTCTGCACAAGCCAGTGAAGAAGAGGGCAAGTGAGCAGCTGGGGACTCGTTCCTCAAACTTCACTTCACATCATCAATCCATTTTAGGGAGCAAAAATGCTACTTGAATAGATTATCTGTCAAATATTGAAATATCCCTCCACAACATACCACATCCTGCTCCAGTGCCACACACAGTCCAAAAACACCAAAAACATACAGAAATTGATTATCTCTCCTCCTTGTGACATTTATTAGAAGAGAGTATGAAAAAAATACATCCAGGTACTTGACACTGAGGTAAGTTTCAAGTTAGATAGTCCACACACTGACTATTTCAGATTATCACCCATAATTTTGTAAGTGAGAAATTCCAATGCATGAGAGCTAGAGAAAGTAATAAAGGGTTCACACTATGTTGTGTGCGGTGTGGACCATGCAGAAGTAATGAAATATACCACTGTCTTTGAATGCATCTTGTTGAACTCGTTGAACTTGGAGATACATTCTGGAAACCTCTTAAATGTCATCACTGCTGCAAAAACACATGCCGTCCATGCTTGATGCTGTTGTCACCTTGGTGGTAATACATGCACCACAAATTAGGCAGTCATTGATTTTTTTTTTAATTAAAGCAGTTGCTACCAAGGGTTGTGTCAACCGTTTTTATAATCAAACAAATAGTGACATCAAATATTCATATCCATCCATAATCCACACAAATTGTGTTTGAAAAGGGGGGATAACTAAGGGAGATAAATTTCTGACTATTAGCACCAAGTCTCCTGACCTTTAACCCAAGGCTGGAGGGCAAGACACAGCCAAACACTGTCGTCACCACGTCAGGTAAAGGAGCAGACAGCCCTCCTCACCTCAGTCCAAGTGCAATTCATTGTTGGCTTGTCAGAGTTGGACACAATGGGGATGGAAGTGATCTGTGTTAGGTTTATAATTAAGAACAGTTGTTCTCTTTCAGCTGGTTTATAATAGCCAGGCATAAATATTTATTCCTGGCTGCTGGAAAGGATAAAAATGGTGGGAGTCATAGGTGGAGCTCACAAAGATCCAGAATCCAATGCTTGCCCTGTGATGCTAATACCCCTGAGGACTACTGTGCCAGACTGTGCTGCAGCAGAGATCAAATATAAGGGCCTTTATGTTGCATTTATTGTTTTCGGGGTCTTCCATTTTTCCTAATAAATGAGTGACAGCTTGAGGTAGGTCTGGGTACTTTTGTAGACTCTTTGTATTTTTCCCCCGGGTCAGAGAGGAGAGGGCTTTAACAGCGATCTAAAAAATGTAGAGGAGAGCTGTGGAGCATATCTAATTGCTTTCATATGCCGTATTATTGGTTGATTTAAATAACCACAGACACCAGGGGCACTGGGGGCCATCGCCTTTAACCTCCACGCGGCCCTGGCCAAGACTGACTGGCTGGGTTGTTGGGTCACTCAGTGGCTTGGCGCCCGTGACACTTTGCACAAAAAGTGCATTTATCGGCCGGTTGTTGCTCTGACGTTCGCACAGCGAGCTGGAATTTGCTTTCTGAGCTTTTCTCGAAGAAAGGCAGTGAAGATGCAACTTCAGCTGGAAACAGAAGTGGTTGTGGTGTTATGATGACATGGGTGATACAATGTCTGGAAACTAGGAAAAGCAGCCTCAAACCAATCAAGTTCTTGCTTAAACCCAGGACCCACTCTGCTCAGGGAGATAGGAATAAGAATCATGTATAAAAACATGTAAACTGCTCTGGTGAATGATGGAAAATGAATGTATGTTTAGTTACCCTTAAACTAAATTGATCGTAACATAAAAATTATTTATGTCCTACTAGTTAGATCTTTCTTCAGTTTCCTGATGTCCTTGGTGAGGTCTTCAAACTTAACCTGAGCGGCCTGGAAAAAATCCTGAGGCTCTGGTAGAGGGAACACACTCTTTTCTGTCCCAGCATGCTGAAACCACACAGAACAAACATCAGGAGAGGTTTTAAAAGAGTAGAATTTTATATATTTTTTGACATGACTTATCTTACCTTGTCAAAGTTACGCAGGTAGTATAAAACCACGTAATCTATCAAAGTCATGCGATTATCCTGAGGAGTAAATATTTGATCATTAGGATGTGAATACAATTATAATTGTATTTTGCTAATATTTATAAGACAGGCACATTTCACGCCAAGTGAGGGATTCAAAAGAAGGACAGGCACTGGAAAGAGAAGGCGGTAACGCAACAATACAGATGCCAACTCATGTAAAACACCAAGCAAACAAATGTATAAGATGTCTTACCCTGCTCTTGACATCCTTTAATTTGGGGAGGATCTCTAATCCAAAGCCATCTGCCTGACCTCTTGTTCTGTTCCCTCCGTTCATATAGTTCCCAAAGGCCAGAACAAGACCAATCACATCCTTCAAACTGTTGCACTGTAGCAGCTCCTAACACAATACACAAAAAAACTTCACGCATCTACATGGTGATTCTGTGACGTTTTGTTTGTTGATGTGATGTTCTTACTTTGCACAAATTGGAGATGACCTCCACCTTACAGCGGATGGAGGTGATGGTATCGAGAAACACTGACTGGAAAATGATGCAGTGGGCACGGCCCACAAAGTCAGGAATCTGGGACAGCTCGTAGAGAAACCTGGAAAACAAAAGTGGAGGAGGAGAAGCAGAGGGAGGAGGACGGGGTGTGATGTGTTAGGACAGAATTAAACAAAACGTCTAACAGGAAGAACTATTTCGGGGCCTTGGCAGGCCGAGCCTCCCTATGCAGACCGGTTGAGTCAAAGCTGCTTTTCACAGACAGGCAGAGGCAGCTGATCCTCATAAGGTGGTGCTGCTCGGCTGGGTTTGAAAGGTCCACGGGGTCGGGTAGAGGGAAAAGCAGTGAGCGGTGCACAGAGACTGATCAAAGGTGGCTCTGTCCTGATGCAGGATGACTTATGTAAACAGTGCCGTGTCGGAGGGGAGCAGGAACATCCTGTGTGATTAGACTCTGCTGATGGAGGCAGACACCGAGTAGGGATGACTCAGGCAACCTTAGTGACAGCCTGGTCAAATATGGAAATAGGAAGGGCAGCACCACTGCTGCGTCCAGGCCTCGTTAACAGGCCCGAACTACTTAACCCTGACGGGAACTACTGAAGCAATGTTCATTAAAGACCTCGTCTACACAGTGGGAGAAAAATTATATTAAGAAGATAAACAGAAGGGAATAGGTAATTAAAATCTAAATGCATAAATGTTGACTTTTTCATATTGACAAACAAGTATACAAGTGTTAGGACAATAACTCATTATTAGGGCCGTGTATTGACAAGAATCTGACAATATGATACAGATCTTGATACAGTGTTTTAAGAAAAATAATAATAAATGTTACATGCATAAACCATACAATTTTATTTGTCTAGCAAGTACAACACCAAACCAGTGATAAGAATATTTCCATATCAATACAGTGCTTTAAAAGTCTGATACTGTATCACACTATAAAATATCACAATGTCTTAGTGTATCAATATATTAAATAATAATTATTAATATTTTTAATAGCATAAAGTAATTAAAACTTTGACTTTAATGTTACCATCAAGAAATCTTCAATCATTCCCCAAAATGGAACTTTTGGAAGTTATCTTACTGTTCAGGTTTGTCCAACAGTTTGACTTCATCTTCTTTTGATGTCTCAAAATGTTTCATTATCTTCTCGATCTCATCACTGGTGGCTCTCTGTCAAGGGAAACACAGCTAAATAAAAACACACAGTAGGATTCCCAGCAGATACAGCAACTGTTACAGTGCATGATGCTTAATTTATTCAGGTAAATTTAAAATTATTTGCGCTGATACTAAGCCACGTGCTTTATTCTGTACCAGTCAAAACAAAAACATTTGATCAGATATCGCTAAAGATTAGTGTTCTCACTATTTCATCATCTTACACTAAACAGTACTTTTCCTCCATACTTACATTTTCATATAAAGCTTCAATGGTCTCCAAATCCACCACAGAGTTGTCCACAGTCAGAACAGCTGGAACAATTAGAATATTCATTATAAACAAGTCAGTCTCATTAAATGGATATGACTGCAGCCCAGGCATGCCGTCTTTAAAGTGCCGCCAGTGCCTGAAGGATGAAACTTGTTTTCCCGGCTGTGGATGTAAACTTCATAATCACCATAGCCAGTAATTTTGTTGATAGAACATTCTATTTGAGGTAAATGAAAGTAAGAGATACTATAGAATAATGGTCCAACTGGAAAATAAGAGCCATGTGTGTCTAAAAGCAGGGTGTTATTTGGGTCCTTCTCACATTTACACTGCAACACCCCTGCACCGACCACAGCAGCATATTATTCTGTTGACGTATAGATGAAAAATACACCTAATGTAGGATATTAGGTTAAGGTGGTGAGGCTGGAAGTGTTTCAAGGCTGTGAGGGCAGCGATATGAGGGGCAGACTGGGTCTCAATCTGAGCCACCATCTACTCCGAGAGAAAGCCTACAAATGTTTTACCACCGGGAACACATTTAAAACCACCACAGCCAATTGGAACGATTTTTTTAAAAAGGGGCAGGAGAAGGTGAGAAGGCCAAAAAATGAGAGGGTGGAGGTAGGAAAGAGAGGAAGGAGGAGAGAGAATGGTAAATAAATGCTGGTAGAGATAATGTGGGCAAGATAGACATTTCATCACAGGCTGCATGTTTGTTTGGCTTGACTCAAACAGGGGTGGAAAAAAAAAAAGCAATGGAAGGCAGAAAGAGAAAGTGACTCCTGTTGTGCGTCTGAGAGGTGTCACTGGTTTACAGCTTCGTGAGGGAGGAGAGCAGAGATGGCTCCATAGCTCCCGGATCAGCTGACAGTGGCCAGCCGACAAATTTAAAAACCAAAAAGTGGTGCAATCACAATCACTCGGGACATTTATTTAGCGTCTTACTTATTGTATAATCTGTCCTGTTTGGTTAAGTAGTGATACCACTGTGGACATAAAAACACCAAGAAGAAACAATACTAAAGAAGTTTCAACCAATCCAGAACAATAAAACCTTTATTGCAGAGTGGCTGTATTAGATCGCAACAGATGTAGCAAGACGTACCTAATAAACTTCAAATCTGGAACATCTAATGTTTAAAATTAATACCAAACAATGGTAACATGTGCCTGAAAATAGTTAAAATAGTACCGTCATAGAGAAAAAGCCACTGACAGGTTATGCCACTTAGGCAGGAAAGTCAAACTTAACTTTGCTGGTAGGCTTACTGACATTACTTAACATAAACATGTAGAGTACATGAACTGGATCATCTGTAAAATAACCACTGTAGGAATTAGGTGATGGGTTAAAAGGTAAAGTGTTGTGTAACAGTAACAATTACAGCCTCAGTAACATTAATCACTGTAAATACGGCTCACAGTAGAGCATGTAGCAATAAATCACCTGCGTTTAAGCTGAAAAAAAGGTGCGATTTATTTCTAATGAATTACACTATTAACCTGTGAGGTGAAGAATGGGTTATTGCTCTCCGTTACATTAGCTGGTCTTGTCAAATTAAGTAAGGATTGATCATAATTTGCCATGTTTATTATTTAGAAAAAAAAAAAACCCTTTGTTTGTTTGTTCTTAGCATCAGTGCCACGTATTGTACTGTATTGCACATTAATGATTTTAACGCGGCCCCAGTGATTTCTGTCTCCCTGCTTCAGCTAACAAGGTAACACTATGCATCCTGGTTCCCAGCTGTTCTTGTTTGCAGAGAAGCTGTCAAATGGCCTCCCAATGTCTGGATCTGAGGGAACGCTGGAGGTCCATTTCCTACATCTTATTAGAGTGGATTATTCAGTCCCTCAGCCATGCAGCCGTCAATCACACACCAAAGGGGAGCCTGCTCCACTGTGCACAGGAGCACTCTGATCCGAGGGGGAGCCGGATATCTCTCCACACCGACAGATCAAAGCCAGACTGCCAACCGCCTCACACCTTCTCCTTCCACTTTTCACTCATCGGCTTTGGTGTGGAAGAGCCGTATGTGGTGCGTGAACGTGTGTGTGTGCGTTTGTGGTGAGGTGGTGTGTGGAGGAGAACCTCTTGTTGCCCTTGAACCATGGTGGCCCTTGAGGTCCCCCAGTCACTCTGGCGTGTGCAGTTGACCCCCTCTCTCCCTTAACCACAGTGTTGCCTTCTCTACTCCCTTTCTGCCTCGTCCCCCCCCCCCCCCCCCCCCCCCCTCCCTTGTAGCTCTAATTACATTACATGTCCCATGTCCTTTCAATTTGGCAACAAAGGGGAGGCAAGCAGGAGAGGCAGGGGACTAGAACCCTTAGAAGTGCTTATTAAGGTGCTGTCCTTCATTGTCAAAATCTATTTCACATTCACCTCCCATTAGAGCAAAAGGAAGTAGCTTCGCACTGGTTCTGATTCAGGACGTATTACCCAACCACCTCCACAAAGTGACACTCAGAGACAAAGAAAGGAGGAAAGTCTGAACAAAATGGGCTTCCTGGTGCTGAGCACTGTTTGGCTTGTGTTAGAGGGTGGTTTTATGTGGTAGGGCAGTGTCTGCAAGCTGCAGAAGGTGGTTTTGTTCATGCTTAGATCATTAGTGGGGTGTCAGTCCCATTAGGCTTGTGGAAACCGTCACTGGCTACAATAAACAGATCTGCTGGCCGCATGCTCAGACTAACAGGCGGCAGGCGCTCTCCGCCACAGTCCCAGGACAGGAGCAATTTCTGGCCCCATCTACACTGTCCCCAACACACATATTATATGTTTACACAGACACACACATACACATGACTGCATTTTCCACAGATCTACCAAAGCATGTAACCAATCCATGCTGTTTTTCATATAGAGGAGATGGCAATTTGGTTTGAACCAGTGCCTGAGGGATTTCAAGCTGTCTGACAGAAAAAGTGAAAGTTTGCTTTAATCCCACTCACATTTTGACAAATTAAGGACTTTTCTTTCCCATGGGTAACTGGAAAAATCATCCACTTTCCACTTGACACACAAATATAAGCAAAAAAAAAAAAAAAGAAAAAAAAAGAAAAAAGAAAAAGAGCTACAAATTTGTAGCTGTCAGCTTGCAGGAAATTATTGTCGGCTGCAGGGCTCTTCCACACTATCTCTCCTTTAAAAATAACTCAGTCTGCATTTCATCAGGAGTCATCATCAATTTATTTTTAAGTAGGACTGTAAATTCAGTTTATTGCTGAGAAATCTAAATAGCTCCTTCTGGAGCGCCTTCCTTGAGACAGAACGGAATGACATCATAGTGTAGGTGTGCGCAAGCTTGGAGAAATAATTTTCACCTTGCTGAATGTCCTTCATCTCCAGATGCAGGCTCGATATGAGGATGCCAACAGCTTGTGAACGCTTTCCATCCAACAGCTTGATTATCTAGAGAACAAAAACACACATCAGACACAAGCAGCTATTGTAAGAATAAATCCAAGAAAAGCACACACATTTTGTCTAAAAATGCAATATTTTTAATTAGTTTTATATTATTTTGAGGTTTTTCATTTTAAATGAAAGTACTATTAACTTGTTATTTAGAAATTTGATGTTGGTTTAATCACATTCCAACAATATTTTCACTTCATATATATTTTTATGCCATCACTCTTAATACCTTCATTTAGAATCAATTCAAATATTGAAACTGAGGCAGAAAATAAACCGGGGAAATGATGACAGATAAAAATTGAATTTATGCAATGAGAGGCTGGGTAAAAATCCCTGACTTTTGAGTAACCAATGAATTGTCTGCTCTGACCCAAGTGGCCAGACTAACCAACAAACGTTGTCATAACGCTTCACTGTGACACAAAGGATGGAGAAACATGGATCACTCAAACTCTCTCACAAAGACACACAGTTAATCAACGAGGAAGCAAAGTTAAACAGAAAAGCACCTCTTCCACTTTCCAAAATCAAGTAGCAGTGCAAAGTACAAAAGGCAAAAGTGGCACCATAAAAGGACAGTGTAGAAGAGCAAGGCAAGGAGAAGCAGGGATTTTATAACAAACTATAAATTCACAGGATTTTTCGTTCTGCCTACACATGGTCACAATTACTTATGAGTGAATTAGCTGCAAAGCCAGGGAGAGTTTTGGCAAGGTAAGACCCTGCTCTAAAAGTTAATGTGTCAGACTTCTTCATTAGGTATTATGGTGTTGTCGGCTACTGGGCTGTCCAGTGGAAGCTGGAGAGCAGAAGCCTTAGAAGTGGGTATTGCATTACAGGGCGTTAGTGGGTGCCATGCTGCTTCCAGCTCTGTTACTTGGATCACTAGGGATCACTAGGGGACATGAGGTGGCTGAAGACCAGGCTTACCCAGTACCTCTAATTAACCACTTTGGATGGGTCACACTAAAAACAGCCCAGGAAACCTTCCCGCTCACTGTGGCAGCAGAACTCACCGATTAGCCTAAAAAGTTAAGTTAATGTGAAAGGACAACTCGTGCTGGACGCTTGGGTTCAGAGGCGCAAACAGTTTGAGTGGGAAGGGCGACGCTGATGCTGAGACGGTTAGACACCAAAAGAGAACTGGACTTCATCTGATACTGCTACACTTGAATAAGGTCAAAAGAAAGAGAAGAAGGAGAGAAAAAAGAGAGAGAGCGAGCAGCCTAAGAAAATAAACAGAATGATGGAGACAGGCCACGAGGGTGTCAGCAGTTTGAGCTGAAGCAGGTGGCTGATGTTAGAAGACGTGGGCAGGCTGATCAGGGCCGAGTGGATAGTTTAAACAGCCACAGCTGAGCAGCCAGCCCGTTGGAGTCTGTGCTGACCGTCTTGTCTGTCTGACTATCTGTCTGATGTCAACCAGAAAATGTTACAATAACAACTGGATCAGGACTTCCCATCAATAACCACCTCCAAAACACTCAACCCCAGTCTCACCCAGCAACATTCGTCTTACGCCCCCGCTGCCACGTCACAGCCAAGGCTTCAAATATGTCTTTAATAAACGCAGTGTGATTGCTCATAGGTCATTCCCATAAACAGCTTTAAGTTGGTGTTTGTTTAAGGAGATCCGCCATGTGTAAACATGATACATGTTTGATTCATGCGACGCGGGTGCGGGAAATTGCCGTCATTTTGCTCGTTTACTGATGTGCATTTTTTTTGTACACTGCACATTTAGCGTGACAGATTCACGATTCATCCCCAACGCTCTCCCTGCTCATCCCTTGATCAAGAACACGACGACATTAACCATTCCCACACACCCCACCCCACGATACTATAGATGCTCTGAATTCATTGCCTCCTCTAGCCAGTGGAGTGGAGCCACATGCCTGCAATTATACCCCTGCTCCTGTCTGGTCCTCTCAGTTCTGGTTGGCTGGGGCAGAAGCGCTCTCTTCCATGTCCTCTCCTCTGCTTTGATATGCTAATAAGCAGAGAGAAGGGCTCCAGAGTAAACAAGAGCTTTGATTTTTTTTTTTTTTCCTGTGGCACACATGATAAAGATTAACTCACTCAAGTACATATCAGCTGCATCCGTCGTGTTGAAAGTCTTTGGCGCACGGAGTCGTTGGGAGAGTGGGGAAGTGGCTCATATGCATAATGTACACACACATTCCATTCCCTCCCACTCATCTCCTCCCGCCACTCCGAGCCCCCTGGAGGCCGTGGTGTTAGCCCGATCTGGCAACACTTTCAGAGCAAGTGCATAATGAGTCGTGAGGATGGGCTGTCATCACACACGTGCACTCAACCACGCACGCACGCACACACACACACACAAAACACAGCTAATGAAACACACTCACCAGCATGGATCCACACAAAGATTCACTGGCAACATTAGTGAATTGTGTTCAAATGTGGTGTATGTGTGTGTGTGATGATACGGGAAGGGGACGACACTTGGTCAAGGGTCACTGGCCGAAGTCTGCATACATTTTTAGGGAAACCTATTTATCTTGGTTATGAAAATTACACTAAAACCATCCAACAAACAAGTTCTTTTTTTTAAAACCTGATCTCAAACTGACTTTTTTTTTTAAAAGTGTGAGAGCTGCTTTCAAATTAGGGATGAGAATTGGTATTGGTCAAAACCACTGGATCGGATATCGGACAGATTAAAATGTAAAATCCAATACAATCCAAAAAATCCTATGAAAACAGTTTTTCAGTATAGTGAGAAAAGCCTCTCGCACTATTAAATTAAAGCAACTGCCCTATTTGTAACTGTTAGTATTGTTAAAATAATTTTAAAAAAGATCTAGGTTCAACAATTTCAATATTTTAATTTGTGCTCCGGCTTGCCTCAAATGATGCGACAGTCTCTAAGTTACTATAAATTAATAAGGAAAATAAAAGATCATGCCATAATTATTGAAGTTTGCCTGATATGGTAGGAAAGAATAAAAGCTGAAAGTCTCCAGCTGGAATAAAATAAGAAGGAGAATAAAGATGAAGCGCAATGAAGTCAAAATAGATGAAAAGACACTGCAAACAGAATCAGTGTCAAACTAAATGTCTTCTTCACTCTTATTCCTCTGCACCGTCTCCAAAAATCTGTTACTCTTCACTCCACTGTCTTCTTCCGACCTTTAAACCAGCTGAACCATCATCAGATGATGATTCAGATGATTTCCCTCAAGTGATTTTCTCTCTCTTAAACAAAGTATAAACTTTAAGAGATTAAAAAAAAATGACAACGTAAACAAGTCTCTTGTATTTTGACGACCCTCAGCAAGTTGGAAACAACCGAGTCTTCCCTCTTCTGACTAATCTTCCGAGATATAAACTTCAGACAGGATAACATACGGGTTTTATATCTGATATACATATAAACAATGACCCAAATGCTGTTTTTTGAATGATATGCATTTAATTCAACAATGTTTCCATTAGTGGGGTCAAACGTCTTGCAGGCTGATGTAAGACCAGAGAGGAGACAGTTGGGCAGGATCTGTCTGTCTGTCTGGATGTGGCTGTCTGACTTGGATCAAATGTTGGACAGTGTGCTGCTTCAGAGTGACCTGAAGGAGGGATCTACAGATGGAGATCAAGGACAAAAGAACACACATGCGCACACACATGCGCACACACGCACACACACACACACACACACACACACACACACACACACACACACACACACACACACACACACACACACACACACACACACACACACACAAGCAGTCTGTGGCCCGGTGGAGAGCAGAGTGGAGCCTTAGCAAATTGATCAGAATAGGGTCTGTGTATGGATTTAGTGGGAACAGACTGGGACAGTGGCCGTAGTTTAACTGCTGGGACGCCCCAGTGAAGACCACCAGGCAGCCAGGATGCTGACACAGCCCTGGCTGCAGCACGAGGTGCAGAGTTGCAGCATTTGACCGGACATCAACAAGTGTGTGCCTTCAGTGGGTAGAGAGTCGTGTAAATCAATCTGGCAGAAAGCACACATTTGATCATTTTTCTTCACTTTTTTAAAATGACAATTCTGTTTATCAGGGGCAACTAAAAAAAAATTTATATATTTTCCCTGTTGATTGTCTGCCCTGCCCGACTGTGTTTCACATGTGCCTTGTTAGTGTTTGATTGTCCCTGCTGTATTTAGTCTGTGTGCTCCTCAGTGTCTGTGTTGGTTCATTTTGGTTTATTCGTTTCATGCCACATTTTCAATCTCGTCTGTTCCTCTGTTTTTTTTTTTTGTTTTTTTTTTCATACTCTGTTTTTATGTGTTCCCGGTCTGTTGTTTTTAATCATTTTATGTTTTACTTTTTGCCTTTTTGTTAGTCTAATTGATTAAAGACCCTTTTTGAAAACTGCATTTGGGTCCTCTCTTTTTTTTATTATTTAACTCACAATACAGTATTATCACAATATTGTGATATACTGAGTATTTGTGAAATCATATTTTGCGAAATACTCACACAACAACAGCTCTAGTGAGAACGCCAACTACTGGACTGAAATGTCAATTTTATTTGTTTATGCTAATCCACAAAAAGATTGTGTATTTGTAACATCAGTTAAAAAAATACATGCTACAAAAAAATCAGTACATGGATTCTCAAAAGTGATATATGTGTGGTATTTCACAGTATAAAGATCCCCCTCTTACCTGTTACACTTTCCATTTCAACTTATGTCAAATCTGCTGCTATTGTCAATAACATTCTATCATCATAACAACTGTTTGACAGACAAATGGAAAGACAGACAGACAGATAGCTCATCTTCACTTGGAATTCCTGAATTTATGGGTAGTGCATTCAGTTTTTGCAAATAAACATTGATGAAAGTCAGAAATGGAGCACACTCTTGTCCCTTTTTCACCACCTCTCCTCTCTCACACATTTTGTCTGCCTTTCACCCCAACCGGCTGAGGCAGGTGGCTGCACTTCTCTAAATCTGGTTCTGCCAGAGATTTGTACCTGCTTTTTTTTTTGTCTTCCTACTGATGCCACGTTCTTGGTTATTGTGCAAACTCTTGGGTCTCTCTTTTCCATTATTATTGAATTGAATTGGATTTGAATTTATCTTGATGAGAGCAGACCAAGTGCCTTTATGTTCAACAAAGCTAAATAGGAGAACAACGCCCTCAGGTGGCGATAGCAAGAGACAAACTAGACAATATAACCATCAACTATAAAAACATCCAACATTAAAGAAAACCTGAGACCGAAAGATGTGAGCAGACTGAGTGGGACAGAGTGGAGTGACTGAACCTACCTTCTTAGTTTTGGTTTTCTTCTCATAGGTGTCTGACAAGGGTTTCTTCTTTGACTGCTGTGTGGCCTTTGAGAACAGATCCTCAAACTCATTGGTGTTGATGATGCTTGGTTCCTCCAGGGATCCCCACAGTGTGTTTTTGCTGTAAAAGGAAGCAAAGATTTGAGTCCGTGTTTTGTGTTTAAATATAGTTCAACACAAGTCATTGCATCGAAAGGATTAAATCATAGACAAAAACCGGGGGGTTCATATGGCAGGTTAAAGACATCAAGGCTACTCTGAGCTAAACAAAATGTGTGTTCTATTTGTGGAATATTGTTTGATGTTTATGCAACCTTCCCACTGTTTGCCATTTTCCATTTCACTGTCCGACAAACACTTGGCCTGAAAATCTCAGCTTTAAAAAGCACTGTTTATGAGCTGGGCGATAAAAATAACAAAAGATTCAGACAAGCCTGTTTCTGTAATAAAAGGAACATATTTCCAGCGCAAGGAACGAGAACACGGGAGGCAATGTCGTGTTTCCGAAGTTGCTGAGTAACATCAGAAAAAACAAACAGCAAGGCAGAAATAAGAACAGGAGGTGTCAAAAGTCACATATGTCTCCGCTTCCCCCCAAGTCTGTTAATACACAGACACCGTACACAGCCTAATAACAAAAACTTATTCTAAAGACAGACTGTGGTATGATGACAATAAACTACAGATGTCTAACTACTATCATTTTACACACACAGCAGTTGTCGATGCTTGCCATAACTTAATGATATTACTTTAGTCAATCTCCCCAAGTCAAGGCCAATTTACAGTGTGAGAAAGAGAATCTGGACCCAACGCATGAACAAAGGCGCTGGCAGGATCATCAAGGCTTAAATATCAGAACAATCAACAATACTGCCAGTGACTCAGGGTCAAGTAAGTCCAACTGTTTCAGTGTGCAGCTGGCCTCCTGTTGAAGTGGTGAGAGTATTTATGTGGGGGTAGCCAAGAGATTTTGCACTGAAGACATAATGATACTGTCCTGAAATCCTCCTCGTGAATTTTTGCACTTCTTTGTTAAAGACTGAGAAAAATAAGCCCCATGGACAGCCATCAGACTGTGAACCCGACAGTGCAGGAAACTAGCTTGGAAAAGAAAACTACATCCAAACCCCAAGAAATCTTTCCGTGCAAGACAACTTTCATAATTGACTAGATTATGACTGTAATTGAACTTAAATCCCCTCTTCACATTCCACTTTTTTTAATGCAACTTCCCCAAAAAAAGTCTGTCCTGCACACTGCCCACTGTACTGTGTGTGTCAGCTTACATTTACACACCTGCCATCTTTTCAAACCCAACATTGCCCTCCCCCCCATAATGCAGAACCTTACACTATTAACAGAGATCACACAGCTAATCCAGCTACAGTTAAACATCTGACCCATTTAATGCCATTTAACTTGGCCCTTTACAGTTTATAGCTGACATGAAACTGTTGTAGTGTAGTCAGTCTGGCCCCCAGAACTGGCCGGGACCAGTGTGCGAGTAAGAACCACAACGTAGCTTCCCCCCGCAACCAGCCATGGAAATACAAGGCCATAAAGCTGGAAGCCTGGCACTCACGAGGCAACAACCACAGCCACTGCAAATGGGCTGGATAATCCATTTGCAATTACAGAGTATCTCAACAGAGCCTTTAGATGTGGCAGTGCACTGAAGCAACTACCTCTGACATTTAGACTATGACCCCTATTAAACCAGGTTCGGTGATCCCTAGAACTTCATTAGAGATAAAAATGGTTGCACATTTGCATGTCTGACGATTTGATGTCTGTTTTCAGTATTTAAGTGTCATCCTAAACAGCATGTAAAACATGTTGTGTCCTATGCTGTGGACAAAAACCACATGTTAGGCAAGCCTCTATTCCATTTCTCTTCCTGATAAGATTTGAGATGTAATAGTTCGACATTGAAATGTTTAAAAACAATGATATATATGTATATACACAAACATATATATATACATATATATATATATACACATGTATATATATATATATATATATATATA
>JAFBJR010000100.1:4695869-4917892 GCA_016785285.1 Brachirus orientalis
TATATACATATATAAATATATATACACATGTATATATATATATATATATATACCTGTATATATACAGTATATAGTTCATTAGTGTACTTTCATTAAGTTGGACAAAACATTCCCCACACTCTTTTAAATCTACCTCTTTAGTCTTGCTTTTAACTGAGCTTTATCTATTTCTCCATTTATTTGAACCTTTCTTCATGTTTTTTGTCACTTGCCACTTCATTTTGGTTTATTTTCAACTGATGTCTCTCTTTTCAAAATATTATTTTATTAACATTGAATCTACTTTTACATTCTATATTTAATTGTATATCTTTTGTTACATTTTAAGTCATTTTTCTTTACTGGTTCATACATGTTTATGTTTCCTTATCTTTCAGTGCTGCCTTACATGTAGTAGGGGTGGGTGAAGAGTGACTGGGTTGATGTTTCTGTTTGCGTGCGTGTTGGGGGGGTTGTCTTTTGTTGTTACTGAGTGCATTTGTCAATAATAAATAACGACTACGACTTGTTTTCTGTGTATTCTGCCGCCACAGAACAACAGCTCCTATAATCCCAGGCTGCTTCCCAAAAATCATCAAATTAGGCCTATATTGTTTTGACTGAAAGACCCATAGCAGCAGAAATGACATACTGTGCGTTTAATTAAAAGGCCTATATAACAGTAACTCTACTTGCATTTGCCCAGTCTGACTTTTTAGCAACATTACCGTTAAGGTTAGAAAACAGAATGAAGCTGTCATACGTACTTCTTGTCCTGTATCTGTATCCTGCTCCAGTACAGAGGTTTCATAGGAAGGGCCGGCTCGATGGCAGGCTTCCGTGGGACCTTCTCCACTGTCTTGCCAAAGCTGAACCCCCCCATGGGGGGAGGCGGTGGAGGGCCGGGACCTGGAGGTGGGGGAGGAGGGGGTGGCCCAGCACCAGGTAGGCCAGGTGGGGGAGGCGGAGGGGGTGGTGGCGGACCACATCCAGGGAGAGGAGGTGCTGGAGGAGGTGGTGGTGGCACTCCCGCATTGCCCGGTAAAGGGGGAGGAGGAGGGGGTGGTGGTCCTGAAATGCCTGGCGGGAGTGGAGGTGGAGGAGGTGGGGCTAGTCCAGAAGGTCCTGTGGCACTTTCCCCTTTAAAATTGAGGCCAACAGAGTCCAAGTTGAGTTTTTTAGGCACGTTCTGGTTGGGGCTTTGACCATGGCTGCCGCCGTCATCCTCAGGGCTTTTGATGAAGGTCTCCCTGTCCGTCTGGATGCTCACAGTACGACAGGTCTTAGGCATCAGGTCCTCCTCGGTGGACACAGCGGCATCACGGACCTCACTGCGCTCCTGACCTGTGCCGTACGACTTGTCTTGTTGCATCTTGGCAACAACTCCCTCCAGGTGTGACACCGAGACAGCATGCTCGCCACGCAGCTGAAAGATCTTGAGCTCAAATTCGGACTGTGTATTTACGTTGTCAAATTTTCAGGGAAAAAAAAAAAAAAAAAAAAGGTCAAACTTCAGTCATTTTACAATTTTCAATACAGATAAAGTATTTCTTGAGTTGAGCTTGAATTTAGGGCAACAACAAATTCATATATTGTATGTTGTTTCTTTGCTTCTCTGTCACATTTACAAATCTTCAACTTATAGATATCTGATTACATAATTTAAAGGTTTGGGAAAAATGGTGATTGCCATTTTTCAACATTTTTTGGACCAGTCAACTAATATTTTCATCGAGAATGTTTACTCCTTTAACTTTGAACCATTTGTCCTTTAATGGTTCACAGTGAACCATTAAAGGAGTAAAGGCAAAGCAGTAAAGGCAAATCTGAGGTCAGACTTTCCAAAAATAATCAATGAAGAAATTCATTAGTGGCACAAATTATACAACATTTTAAGAACTACATTCACATTAGACAAACCAATTAAAAAAAGTTTTTACTGGTTGACTTGTTCATACACTAGTGCAATTGGATTTTTTGTGTGTTTCTTTGCTTAATTGCTATGCATATTGAAGCAGCTATGTTTGATAAAATCTAATTTATTTTTAAATTCCAAACCATCTATATTGCAGCACAAAGAAAAAGACACAGCAGACTTAGCACCAGATACAGTAAGCTGCTGCAACTGAACATTTCATGTTTACTTAGCACCATCTTGTGTTCAGTTGCGTCAACTGCCTTGACGGACTAAATATTCAAGAGGGGCCCCAAAAATTAAACTACATCTGCTGAGAATTTATTGCAAAAACACGTGAATTCAGAATACAAACATCCAACTAGACTTGCTTTCACTAACAGGTATCATATGTTCATTTGCTTCACTTTTATAGTTTGTGTCAGACTTTTGCGTCAACTATTCCTGCCTTCCCGAGAGGCCTGGTCTTATTTTCTACACTACAGCATGAGACATGTTTTCACTCTGTGCTTAGATCATATGATAACTTACATGCATCCTCTCCAGCTCTTCCTTGCACTCTCTCTTCAGCTGCAAGAGGGCGGCCTGGTGCTCTGAAAGTTGGAGGAACAAGGAAACAAGGTCACTGGCGTGAGTGTTAGAAATACACTATGGTGTGAGCACATGTATGCTGCTAACCCTAATCCTAACCCCGCCGGAAAAATTATTAGGATTTTTTTTTTTTATTTCTCTCAAGCTGATGTTTAAGACAAGGGCCATGTGACAAATGTGACCTTTGAGGTTAAATTCTAATGACGGGTGGGCCGCCATATTTATCTCTAAACCAACCAGTTTTGAATGTGCTGCTGGCTGGAGAAAAACACAAAACAAATAGAAAATAATGCTTGAGTGCTGGTACTGATAAAATCAAAGCAATGGAGTTAAAAATACTGGTAATGACGGTAGAGTCGTAGAGAACAGTAAACAGGATGCCAATCATTCTTTCAGTAGATGCCAACTTTTTTTTCAAGCTCATTAAATATTTTGATCTTCAGCCTATTCACGTCAGTCATGAAGTACCAAATATGCTGCGCCTACACTGTGCCTGCCATCACAATGTCATCACCTCCATTAACAACTTAAAATTTCTTGAATTGCTTTCTCTTCATCTGAGGATCAGACTATTGAGTTAAAGTTAAGGTCTAAAAAAGACACACAAAGGAGATGATGCCATTTGCAGTCAATAATTAGTCATCAAGCCTGTGTTGCAAATTATTAAAACAAGAAAATATTTATTCTATTTATTCACAAATGGGTGCTGAATTTAAACAAACTATACTTTTAAGCGAGACCAAAGCCTGAGGCTTGAGGGCAATTCATCACAATATTCCAACACCACCAAACACTGTATTTCACTGTACCCAGAACCTGAATGGAAAGATTTCCATTCAGGTTCTGAATCAGTTCATCAACTGCTGCATGTGCTTTTGACCTATTGGTGTTTTTTGTGTCATTGCACCTTTAGAGTGCAAGATGGACCAGATATGGCATTCTACCTGGAATGCACTTTATTCCATTTTGTGTTTTTTTTTCACCCCACTAACACCCACTCATGCTATCCACCACACAAACAGAAGCATTACATTAATGTACACTGTGTTTTTCAATGGATTTAAAGGATGATGATAAATAGCTAGCCGTGCAGTATCTGTCACTATATACACAGTGGAATATTATGTCGATGTTCAAAGGTTTGATAATGATAATGTCTGCACTTGTTCCACTGTTATAGACAATTTTCCCAAACAAAAAAAGTATTCAAAAAAGCAAAGGCCCCTCAGTGTGTCCATCAGTGTGAGGTGTGTCACTATGTGGGCTGGATGGGGATGATCCTTTGTCAGCATTTCTGGTCTTAAGATGTTATTACAGGTAATGTTGTCTAAACTCTAATGTCAAAAGCTACTTACCAGCCTCGGTGTACTTGAGCCCCACCTTCTCCTCCTCGTCTTTAGGTTTGGGTGGGGGCCACACAGCCTGCAGTCTCCCTGGAGTACGGTCTTCACTGTCAGTAGGAGACGTGACTTCTGTCTGTGGGCAGAAAATGCATGTAACAATATTACATAAATACTCAGAATTCCCACTGCCCGTTTTCTCAAAATGCATTATTTTCTACAGTTTTTGTAGTAAATACAATTTTATTGTGCAACTTCAATTTCCAAAAGAAGGAGTGCCATTACATACATTATCCTCTGTGGGAGTTTTGACTTCGTTCCCAGGAGATTTGGAGGCTCTCTCAAAAATTGACCTCAGATTTTCCTTGTCATTCTTAATTTTCTTTTTCACTGCCTCCAGATCTGCATCCTCAATTTTTTCCTTTGTGACTGTTTTGGGGCCAAAGATGCTCCTGAAGGTTTCATAAGCCAAGTCTGAGGTTTTCTTCTTTTCAGGCGTGGATGTAGGAGTCTCAGGGCCAGATATTTTCTCTCCCATAACCTCTTCACCTTTCTCAGAATCTTTCTTGCATTGTTTAGGATAAGCATCCTGCCCACCCTCTGTCTTTTTGGTCTCACTGTGGCTCTCTGCTTTAAGCAGATGACTGAGTTGCCCCATTACAGTGCTTCTTGTATCTGCAACAGGTTTAGGCTCTACATGCTTTTTGGCTGGAGAGACTGTCCTCTGATCCGGAAAGAGCTTGGCTTTGTTTACAGTCTTCTTCAAGTTGAGTAAGGCCAGGTCAGCGTCCTTCTCTCTCTGCTTGATCTCAGACATTGTCTCCCTTTCCTCACCCACTGCTCCTTTCTTCAGCACCCTTAACCCACTGAAAAGAGCTGGCATCTGGAAGGAAGGGGGTGAAGAGAGGGTTGTGTCCTTGGAGGGGGATGAGGAAGAAGAGATAGAGGACTGGGCACCTGAAGAAGCTGGAGGCGGTGTATTTTTTTCAGGTGTCTTTAGATTAGTTATTTGCTTCGAAGGACTAGCACTTTGACTTACGGATGTTTGAGGCGACACTTCAGGGGTCTGTGAAGGGTTGGTAGAAACCAAAGATACCAGACTGTGAGGTTTCTCAGTCCCCTTCGCAGACTCACCCCCTTGCTCAAGTGTCTCCTCCTTTTTCGTACTATATACATCCCCTGAGTGTCTTGATGGAGAAGCTGTGGCACCACTTTTACCTTCAGACTCTAAAGAAAGACTTCCAGATATGATGGCGGGAACAGGCTGAGAGCAATCTATGCCGGCATAATCATTGTCACCATCTGTTCCCACATTCTTCCCACTATTGTCTTCTGGCTCCACAGAGGTTGAGATGGTGCTCTCTTTAGGAGTGCTGTCATCTCCTTGTTTGGTACCTAGAACTTTCTTAGAGCTAGTTTTGTGAACAAACCTGTCTGAGTAGAGAATAGCCTCTATGGGGGACCTCTCCATAAATTTGTGTGTTCTGAACACAGGCACTTCGTATTGTCCCTTTGACTCAGCGGTGTGTTGCAGCTCTTCTCCTTCGCTATGTTTCACTGCATTATCGTCTTTAGGTTGGATGGGTTTCCTGGACTTGGCGAGCATCTGTCTCAGGGTGCTGCGACTATGAGGAGTCTCCATGTCTTCATTCTCTGTGTCACTATATGTTTCCACTCTGGTGACCTGGACCAGATCCGGGTCCTTGCCCTTGACAGTTTTCAATGGCTCAGCCTGCTGTCCCATATCACAAGAAATCACTACATCCTCCTGAAGCAAATCCTGGTTCCCCTTTAGCATGTTCTCACCATTAGTAGCCGGATCACCTTCAGGAGGAGGTTTCTCACCATTAGACAGCTCTCTGAAAGACGTCAGCACAGCCGGTGACATGACTGGGGTTGTAGATCTGTCTCGGGTGAAGAAATTGCTGAAGACATTTATTAAAGAACTAGCAGGCTGTTTCCCCAGCTCCTCCACATTATTACTTGCGTTGTCCATTTTGCTCAAACTGTCACCAAGTGAGAGCAAACAGGCAAACTAAAACAGTTGCTCCAGCAAAGTGTCCATTAAAAATATCAGAAAAGGGTAATTTCCCAACTTCCAGCTGTCCAAGTTGCTCCTAATCCACCTGTAGTGTTGACTGTGAACAAAAGACCTTTGTACGGATAAATCTCCTCTTTCCTTCTTCAGGAGGGTGCCAACTGTAATTCCTTGATTCTTGTTTCTTATGTCACACAAAGACTATAACAGACTGTAGGTTGACAGTAGTACAGTGCACTCTCCCCTGTGCGAGCACAACTCCCATGACAAGTGAGTTCAAGCGGCTCAGTGACTGTACGCATGTCATCCTGTAATCTCCCCTGGGAGAGCAGCAGAAGAGAGTTCACTCGCGTTTCACAGAACCATTTCCAAATGTCCTGACAAGCAGAGCAGCAATCCATAGAATACTTCTCTACTGTATGTGGTCTCCATGACTGATCTGCTCCTCTGGTGTGGATATGACTGCTTTAATATGTCTGTCTCTGTTCACGGGAAACCACTGAGAGGAGAAAAAAAAAAAAAAAAAAAAAAAAAACTTCCCAGGTTGGGACATAAAGAGTCTCACTGGTCGACCCAGTCTGGGGACGCCTCCCTTCAGGTTCCTCCCTTCCTGGGAGGAGACCTGCAGAGCTTGGCAGCACAGGTGTCTTATTACCTTTGCTCACTTCCGTAAAATGGCTGCAGGGGTAACAGGGTAAACACAGAAGAGAGGTGAGTCTGTGTTTAGGTTGAGAGCTGCAGCGGTTCAGTTCACCAGAGCTGACAGACTTGCACAGTTAGTGCAATAAAGGGCTTAAGAAGTGGTGATTTAACAGCCGGCGTAGCCTACATGTCAGATAACAGGCTCTGAGACAGAACAGAGCTGAGTTCATTTGGATAAATTTGGATTTCAGGTTGTCAACATTCACTAAATACTGAACACTGATAGTTTTCATTCAAACTACAGGTTCATATTTGACGATACAGGTTTGAGAACAGGTAACACAATCAATGAAGAAAAGAGCCATTCCTACAAAAAAAAACTGTGCTTAAAAGCAGAGACAAAAGAAATGTGTGGTGTTAAAACAGTTTTAGGCTTATACTTTACTTAGCCTCTCTAACCACTGATTGATTTTTGTATAAATATCAGTAAAGAGGTTTGGAAAGCCCAGCATTCTTTAAATGTTGGTTGTGCTTAGCAACCAAAGGTCACTCTTTGAAAGGATTTCTTCGGCCTGCCTTACTCAGCTGAGTCCTGTCTCAACTCACTAGCAAATGGCTTAAATAGGGTTGCTTAAACGTTTTGTAAATGTTCAGTTTTATGATAACCCAAATTAAACAAGAGTGAAAAAGTGGAAAAGAATGAACAGGAAATAGAAACACAAGTGTATAAAGCAAAAAGACTGCAGTAATAATGGGGAATATTATTTTAAATGTATTTCAACAACATTTCTTTGTCACATTACAATACAATATAACCAATAAAACCATAAACTAAACGTATTACTGCATTCACCTAGGATATATTTTCATTCATTTGAAAAAAAAAAGAAAAAAAGCCACAATTGGAGCGAAGGCTTATGTGGTCAAGGAATTAAGTTATGTAATAGCAGTGGTATTTCAAACACACACATGCAGTAAATCCCCTCAGAGACTGTACTAGAAAGAGGCACCACTGATCGGCAATGCCTTGATTTGAACTGATGTGTTGCTCCAAAGTGAAATTTCAGAAACAGTTTAGGCCTTATAAAGCTTTATGCTAAGCTACAGTCATCAGGCCATAACACAAAGTCAAAACAGAAATTTGAATAAAATGAATTTGTAAAATGACTTTTAAATATTTGGGAGTAACTTAAACAGATCTTTGGGCCATTATTTCCACATACACATATATACAAAAATATGTATATAAGTTCAATCAGCTGAATCTCATCACTGCCAAAGTCAAATATGTGCCCTGCTGATATGCGTCTGTCCCCAACTCGTCTGTCTGAGATGTCAGTTCTGATCATTCCATGTTTGCAGAAGGCATCTTCAGAAGAAATGGGAGAAGCCTGAGCTACAGTTTAAGTTTCATGGCAAAGGTTGATTGTGATATTTTGATATTTCAGATTTTGGTACATTGCTGAAACACGGTAATGTGAAAAAAATGTGAAATCTATGCACTGAACTTGTTCCTGATCTTCCTGATCATGTTCACACCAATGTCACCACGTTCCTCCTTTGTGATGTTCTATTGTGCCTTGGCTGGCAAAACAATGCATGACACTGCAGCAATATATAACCGGCCTAAAAAAAACCACACCCGGGTAATCTGACTCATCTGCCAAAGGAATGAATTCCTTCAAAAGCATAATGGTAGCTTTTTAACTGTACAGCTTGTCTTCTTAGCATATTTATATCCTAGAGCAATTTGCTATGGGCTGTTTTAGACGACGTGCAAACAGTACATAAGGATCACACAAACCACATGCTCTGTGGCAACATACAATATAACAGGTTGCAACTTCAGTCAAATCACAATAGGGAAAACACACTAATTATTATCTAATGCCTTGACCAGCTCAAATAAGTTTAGGGAGTGTTCAAAAATAGCTGAAGGAGTAAGTCAGGCTTTTCTTTTCTGTGTTTGCTCTGAACAAAGGAGGCTTGGGAGGAATGTTCTCAGTTTTGGCTCAGGGAACCCAGTCTTAAGATTAGCATCCGTGACCTTTTAATCCAGTTCTAAGATTTTATGATCATGAGTCCAACAAAAGTGGGGTGGGGAGGGGGGGCAAAACATGAACAATATGCAAGACTTTGACATGCAAAATATACATTGTATGTTTGTCAAATTTGGTCTCTGGAGTGCAGATTGACGATCAGTTAAAATAACAACTGAAGAGATGGTTTAATTTACCTGATGACAAGCCATTTTCTAATCTACTGTGTCTTTTTTTTTTTTCTTCTAAATTTTTATATTTGCCAATGTCTATCAAGTGTGCAGACCAGCTGGTCTTGAATTTCCCCTTGGGGAAAATATGAAATATTTTGATTTGAATAAGTTCAAGTGTTTGTGCTGCCTATATTTCCTCACCGTGCACTCAAGTTTGGGATAATAAGGTGTGTCCCCAATGATGTCATCCTCAGGCGGTGTGATGCGTAGGAAATCCAGGTGGTCAGGGCGTGGAACGCAAGAGAGAGACTCCTGAGTTTCATCGCCATCCAACATCCAAATATCATCCTGACGCAAGAGGGACTCTTCTACACAAACACAAACACACACACACAGCCACAGGGTAATTAATGCTCTATGTTGTGCAAGGAATCATAGCATGGAAAAACACAACAACAGAAAGGTGTGATAAAACTAAATAAGTGACACAGTGTGAGGCAAGCTCTGCTCTTGTGTAACCTGCATTGGTTACTGAAGTGGAACAAGGCAGAACACAGACATTGGAGCCTTTAAGCATCAAACGGGCAGCAAGAGAGGGGAGAGACTCCTTTTCAGCTGCAGGCCCAAGGGTAAATGGTCCTTTTCATCATCATGTAGTCAGCTCTGTCCCCATAGTTTACACCAACAGAAAGCCAGTGATTTAATAAGGAAAATGGACAGAGAACACTGGTCTGAAAAAAGTAAAATAAATAAAAAATACAAAATAGTTTTGCATAAAGAAATGGATGATTTGTGAGAGCCTAATCACCCAGAGGCCCCAAAGTAGTGGAAATATGACTTCATCTTAATTTGGATTAAGAGACACTGCCCTCTACTGGCCAAGGACATACATTAAATGCCACAGGTAAACTTTACCCTATAACATATAACCCTGTAAAAAATTGATTCAATTTAAATCTCAATAAAGACTGTGCTGCTGCTGCTGCACTCACACATTATTCTGAAGGAGTTTGGATTCATTTTGTGTATTTCAGAGACGTTTGATATTCACTGACACAATGCAGACAGACTGAGTTTGCACACTGTCCCTGGCCTACACAAATATCATGGTACTAATGTCAAGAAGCCAACACAGAGGTAGACAGAACATGTGAGTTACTTCTCGTGTGCACAGAAAGACATTATTATCATGCTTTAAATATTCATTGTTTCAACAGAGTTATGCAAGAAAAAAATGGCCAAATGCAAACAGGGGCAGGGACAGAGAGCAGAAAGAATATGATGGCAGAGGAGAGAGGAGACTGTGGGGGGAGGGAGCAGATCTTGAAGCCTAGTTACCTCAATTTTCCTCCAGCTGTAAGACAACACCTTGACCTGTTGGGGCAGAATTATGAGCTGGAAACTGAGAAATGTGCATCACTTTCAGTTCGATGAGAAGCCAAAGCTAAATTATCCAATAACCTCTGCATTAATGAGTACCCTTGAAGAGGACACATGGTAATACTGCACTGCAGCCTGGTAGCAGCTTAATGAATACATCAGGAGTCTCTGACATATGCTTTAAACTCGGTTATAAGAGCTTGAACACATGCACACCCACGCACACAAACAGGTTTCTGCAGCTATTCTTCTTTGGACAATGCATTGGCTTCCTTGCATTTGGAGGCAGCTGCAGTGCCTGCAGTCCTTGTAGTTATCTGAGACTTGGACATCAGGAAAGGAATGCAGGATTAGATGAATAACTTTTCATTATGATAATGCAGCACTGCATGTTCTGGCAGTGGGAACTGCTGACTCTAGGCTGGGACACTTCCAGAAGTAGAATTAAAGTCTTTCTGTGCCAAGAAAAGAAATAATCAATGAGGAACAGATCTCCTCTGTCTCTCTCGTGATAAACTATTTGATATAAGAAACAAACAGTGAACAACTATTGATGTCTTTGCTCTACTTCTTCATGCCTACTAAAACGTTAACACTGAAACAGGCTTTACACCTTTGACACATCATCATAATCATCATAAGTTAAATATTTTTATATATATATATATATATATATATATATATATATAAATAAGACGTGGCCCACACTGCCACCATTTGGACAGGCAGAGAAAAGGTCATGTCTTCCTCCCTGTGGTCAAACAATCAATATAATTAGTGCGAACAGATATGGAAAAGTAAGTCTCAGATTCATCAAGTAAAAAGGCACCACTTTTATTTACAAGCATGCACATGTTGAGCTGAAGTTTAATGCCACTGTGGAGCACTCATTGCCATTTAATCTCCCTCTAAAAGCCAAGACAGTGCAGATGGTATTGTGTTTGTATGGTGGCCGGCATAAAGGGCATGGTTGGACAGAAAGCAATGCCCTGCTAACTGGATTTTCCCAAACCAAGGCAACATCAGTGCACCACATGCTGTCCGGGTCATTGTAAAGTGCTCTGTAGCAAAGTTGACATGCTTTATTGGAGATGAGCATTTTACACATAACAGAGGTGTTGACTTGACGGCTTGATAATTTGACAGTGAAAATCACAGCGTCTGTAGTACTGTAAGCAGTTTAATGTCACTGGAGCAGCTCAGAAGCCATATTTGAGTCTGATCTTGACAGTTGGGCGTGTCAGTCATGACGGATTCTGTTACTTGAGATTCTGTCACTCAAGACTGCATCACAGATTGTCTTCACTCATCCAGTGGTCAGAGAAAGCTGTGCTGCAGCTGCTGTTAATGCAACCACAGCAAACATTAGAACCAGTCTATACAAGCAGCAATTAGAGCGCATGATCATTACTGCGGGCTCACCATGATCAAACACATTTATTATAATATAATATAATATAATATAATAATTTAATAAGAATTTGAGTGTCACTGAAACTGCCTCATACTGCATGTCCACTGCCCTATTTTACCCACATAAAATCTATGATATGATATGATATGACCATGTAGCATGGTCAGAGCATGTGGCAGTCTCCACTTCCCCTTCATCATGTTTAGTCAAGGAGGAGGAGGATCATAGATTTTTGTATAAATCATTAAAACACAGGATTTATAAATCACTCTGCTTGTCTGTGACTGTCATGGCTGTTTTTTTTTTGCCCCGGCAGCCTTGCTGGCTGTGCATAGCTGTCAGGTTGGGCTGATTGACTGGTTTGGCTGTCAGTCCTGAGGTACATGTAAATAATAAAGTGGAAAGCCCAGAAAGGAGTGCTGCTGTGCCCCGAGGGCTAGAGTAGGGATGTAGCATGACATGATGCTCAGCATTACTGATTTCAAATGCAGTTCTGGAGGCTGATGGGATAATAGAACTAAGGGAAGATGGATATGTGCTTTCATTGGCATGACAGGCCATTGACTGGAAGACGGGAAATATACAGTTGTTTACCTCACTTCGGTCAACGGTTTTAATAAGTGAGACTTTGGCCGTGTCCACACAATTGTAGGTATTTTTGAAAATGCAGCTGTTGATATATTATATATTATAATATATTGAATATTGAGCTCTCAGAGTAACACTATTATTGCCAGCGTTAAAATACAGTGGTGTAAATAGGCCGAGCAAAGTCAGCTATGGACTTTTTACAGGAGGCAGATTTATTCCAAATAAGATCATTTGCTTTTTCATCATCCTCCTCTTTCTCACATATACTTAAGACACTGGTATTGTGAAATTAGATTAGTATTTAATTTATTATTTATTCTAATTGTTTAATTTTCTAAATTCAAAATTCCTCAGATCCACTTTAATCACACACCCTGGTATATAAAAAGTAGAACACTATTTCTGATTTTCCTCCAACTACCACCAGAGGAAGCTCACGTACCACAGGTGGTACTCGTGTCACAGTTTGAGAACCAATTTCACACAAGGCAAGTTGTGCAATGGTGCTGGATGTAGTCACACTTGTGCTATGTTGGCATTGATCACTGGACTTTTGTTTTTGTCATTTGCCAACTCAAAATAGGGAGAAACATTTTGTCTCTCTCTTCTAAATGGCCAACAAGGCAGTTAAGGCACCTGTTGACCTGTTTCGGCAGCACTTAACAGTGGATTTTTGCGTTTTCGTGTGGACGAGGATGTCTGTTGACAAGATTATTTTTGAATCCAGAGGAGGAAATCGTATTTATTCTACGCGTAGACCACTTTGACTGAATAAGAACACTCATCTCACTCACTCACTCATTTATCCGCTGGTGCCTAGCTCCAGCTGGCATGGGGCGGGAGGCAGGGTACACCCTGGACAGGTCGCCAGTCCATCACAGGGCCACATAGAGACAGACAGCCATTCACTCTCACATTCACACATATGTGCAATTTAGAGTGTCCAATTAACCTAATCCCCAAATCTGCATGTTTTTTTTGGGCTGTGGGGGGGGGGTGTGCGTGTGCCCTGTGGGGGCATGTGTGCCCTGTGGGGGCATGTGTGCCACGGGGGGAGCATGCAGGCTCCTTGCAGAGGGCCCCTTGTTCCAACTGGGTTGTGAGCCCGGGACCTCTTGCTGCAGGGGCAAGATTGCTAACCACTACACCAACCATGGGCCCTATAATAAGAACACCTGGAAGCATAAAATGGGACACAGTGAGCATTTTCCCAAGGTGGTACTAAAGAAGATTCTTCTGTGTTTTGAACAAAAAAAAAAGTTGTATGTTACATGAATAAAACCTCTCTTTCTGTGTGCAATGTGCAGAGATGCAGCATGAGACAAAGAGACACACACACACACAGAGCATATTTTGTCAGAATTGACTTCACTATCTGAACAGAACAGGCCCTTATACTCAGAGGGTAAGACAGGTTTTCTTGGCCGTGCGATTTGTGTTGAATGACAGCTAGCAGGGAGAAGACAGAGATACACTCCTGCTGCTACTGATCAGTTTCATATGACCTTGCTGGAATGTATTGGGTAATCTGATTATGGTATTGCCCACCATATGTCAGACAATAAAATAAGGGAGGAATTCGAGACGGACGGAAAGCAACAGCAAGCGCGACCGAAGCTAATGTGTCATTTTCTGGAGAGGCTATAATCAATATTTTAATTCAGCTGCTTTTCTAAAACAAAGGAGATACAAGAAGTAATTGTACACTGGGGTATCATGTAGAAGAAATTAAAGGTCTGTGAAGTGCAGTTTCAGTATAAACTTACGTTAACTTACATTAACAATAGAATTTGTTACTTGAAAATTACAATTCCCATGTGCATTAGGACATTCATTAACAAGCACTGAGCTTCAAATGGTGAGCACAGATTAAAGAGCCCAGATCATAATTAGTTTGACATTTGCAAACCATGAAGGGCCGAGCTTCATGCTGAGCCACTTAGCTCTTTTGGCTGAGCCCGGTGATGTTTATTTATCTGTATTTGCATTTGAAATGTATTCAGTTATGAAGCAAGACAAGGGCCATGCAGTAAACAGTCGGGATGCAGCAGAACTGAGAGGGATTCCTTTTAAGATTAAAAGGATAATGCTGTCATCCTGAAAGGACTGCAGCATGACGCACGTAGAAAATGCAGTGTAGGCAAAAAAGTATGCGTGTCTTGTTATACAGACCGTTAGATTCTGTCTATGTTTATAATGTAAAACTTTAGAGGACAATCTTCCCCAGCCAATGCTTAATGCCTGTGGAAATACATACAGTATAAATCAATGTACAGAATAGGTTTTAAAGCAACTACCAATATCAGTAGATTTAATTATAATAAAAATTAAGGCTGGACCTTTTTGGGAAAATATTCCAGTAATGAGTTTTCTGCTAGATATTGCAACTGCAATTTGATTCGCAACATTATTTAATAGGTAAGTGTTAGATCAATATTCACAGAGCAATGGATTTTAAATTGATAATACATTACCACATGACAGTGGCAAAACAATTCTGATTCTGAGGATGAGACGTAAAAGCTATTCATTGTTTCATATGTGTATGCTTTGCAGTTTGTAGTTTGCTCATACATATATATAGATAGATATAACAATAAAAGTTATAATAATTAAATTGCAAAATGACTAATTGCTCTAATAAAAAAACAGACAAATATGAGGGTAATGCCAGACAGAGTGGATTATGCGAGTGTGGATAGTGTGCCAGTGACACCTGAGTGTGTCTTACATGTGTGTGCCAAGATGCTGAGGGCACACAGGGACGGTCATTTCACTGGGAACTGATCCAACTTATTACCACAAGAGTAAACCTGGGTTATTCATTTGTCTATCCACTAGTCAGCCCCCCCCAACCACCCGAGGCTGTGGCAGAGCTGATCATTGCTGGGAAGTGATGCTTGAGCCACAGAACTAGTCCATTATGTAACAATTCGAACACTCTGGAGCAAACCTGGGTCAAAAAAGAAGAATACTTTGGGATAAAAATTGCATTATCCCTGGTCCATTATTAAATTACATAATGAATGGAAGGCCATCTGCTCGCTGCTGCAGATTAAAGAGATAAGTACTACACTAACTCAAACCAACACAGAGACCTCGTCTCACTAAAGAAGCATGAAAGTCCACAGAATTGATGGGAAAAAATATGCAAAGATATGCATGTTGTGAGTGCAAATATGGCACATTTAATCGTTAGTGCCGACTGGGTACGTGATCCTTTGTCATCTGCCCGTGACAGAGTTTAGGATGAGGGTTTAAGGTGAGGGATAGCAGATCCCTCAAGAGGCCAAATTGGCAATGCTTCAGTTAACACTGTGTTCATAAGAACTCTGGTCAGTTCAAACTCGGTGTCAACTTTGAGCCTTTGATCTGAGAGACTCCCTCTAATCTCTGCCTTCACTGTAGCACCGGCAGAGTTAAAATGGATCATCAGTAAAACTGTTCTCAGGCCCTGCTTGCCCCTTGTTCAGCTGCGTTGGGTTTTTTAGTTTTTAATTTGTGAGAACACGTCAGTTAAAAGCTAACAACGTTTTGCAAAACAGAGCCTGTTTGATGTTTTAGCCAGTTTACTTGATGTATAACTATAGTATCTGTGTCTTTAGATGCTGCAGAATAATGGCTGAAACATTTCAGCAAAAAGCTCAAGCAGTGCGTCTCTCTCTCTCTCTCTGACACACAAACACAGACAATGCAGTCAAAACATTTTGTTCTATTCTTTGAAATACAGCAGTAGCAGCAGATCAAGGGCACATTATCACAAGAGTTTCATGCTTCTGAGATGATGAAAGCGTGGAAAGCAATACTGTCACAGAGCAGGGTGTTTGAGCTGCCTGTTGAAAGTAGACTTGGGATTTTTAACGACTCACCTGTTGTTGTGGAGTTGCTGGAGGAATTCCACTTAGAGTTGCTTGGCCGTCTGCTGAGGTTCAGATCCAGACGGGTGATAGTCCGCTTGTTGCCGTTCCTGTCAATGACCTCAGTGTAGACTTTGGGCTCGTCCACGTTACCAGGGTTGTTTCCACCAGGGTCTACGTCCTTATCCGACAGAAGTAGGATGCGGTGGTTGAGCTGTGGGCTTGCCTGCTTATAGGACAGAGGGGACAGGACTGGGGACATGCTCTGGAAGTTGTTTGAAGCAGGGTAAGATGTGTTAAAAACCCCGGCCAGAGAGGAAGACAAGGGGCTCTTCATGTAGGATTCGGCTGGGAGTGAAGGATTGGTAGTAGTGGACAGAGGCAACCACAGTTCCTCACAGTTCCGTTTTCCTCTCTTTTCTCTACTGACTATTTGGTCTCCATTTGGCCTTTCCACCACAGCTGGCCCTTCAGCATCTGGGTTTGTATGGCTGACATGTTGCACTTTCCCAGCCAAATCCTGCACTTTAGCTACCACCCTGACCCCTGTGTTCCCCAGATTGATGTCACAGACTGGCTTGGTGGACCTGACTGACGATGCATTTTCAGATAATGTCTCCACTGGAGAATCAAACCTCTTAATTGGACGAAGGTTGCTTCCACTTTCCCTTCGGGTCAGTCCTTCAATCAGTCTGCAAGAAGACGACTCGTAACCCAGCTCACTGTCTGAAAAATCATTACCGAAGCACATGTCGGGGTCAAATGTCCGGTTGTCCTCCATGAAGTCCCAGCCCTCTTGACCGATCGGGAAGGGTTCCTCCATTGGCAGGATGGAATTACTGACTGCACTGACATAAGAGCCAGTAGCTGGACTGTCAGAGACATGGACTGGTGCCCCTGTAATCCGCCCTAATGCTGAGACTGCAGATGTGGACACACTATTTTGAGGAGGACATTCGGCAGACAAAGTCTCACTTGTTATTTTTTTCTTCATCTTAATGTGTAGAAAATCCTCAGCACTGTCAAATGTTTTGCTTCCCAGCTTTTTCAGCTTCTTGCTCTTGGATGTTGTTTTCTTATGATCTGGAGACACAGCGAGAGTAGAGCTGCTGTTGTTGACAATGTGACCTCCAAGGTGAACTTCCTGACCCTCCATGTAATCCTGGAGTTTCCCATCCTGGTTACCCATCCTGACTTTGTTGGCACAATCCCTACACAGTGACAGGAGGTCCACCAGTAAATGGTGGTGCTCCACCGCCAGCCAGCAGAGCTCTGCAACAGCTTCCTTCGCTGCCTGCTGGGAGTTGAGGAGTTTGCCTGTGGAGTCAGAAGACAGGACTCTTTGTTCGAACACAGCGAGATCCTCCTTTCCCCTGTCATGCTCATTATCGACCCTTACTGAATGAGGGGCACGGCTCTTGTACTTGAAGCTTGGGGCCCGCCTCTTTGGGTAATACAGGCTGATGCTGCAGAGCTCGTGGATGGGTGCATACAGAATCAAGATGGTGTGTTTGCCCTCCATGATAGGGTGCTATGTTAATCACTGAAGTTCCCAGAGTAAATGGTCAGGTCAGTCCCCACATTGAGTGACTGGGCTCGGACCGAAGAGGAGGATCTCTGGCTATTCATCACCTGGCCTGTCCAGATGCTGTCAAAGAGAAAGTAGCATGCAGCAATGAATCACTTTGTATACACAGAATGTCGAGTTACACACACACACACACACACACACATTATATATATAGAAATATAGAAAATAGTATATGATGTTAGTGTTTTTTTTGCTTTGGGATTGCTGCTAGCATGGATCCAAAAATGAGTAGGTTGCAAATAACAATTATTTTTATTTCAATTAATTATTTTCTCAATTAATCCAGTACTTGTTTCACCCACAAAATTTCAGAAAATATGGAATGTTAATTTAAATTAATCAGTTTGAATTGTTTCTTTGTTATATAATATGCAAATAATGCAGAAAATATTCACATTTAAGAAGCTGAAAAATCTGAGACCTTCTTTTGATTAGTAAAAGGGACTTAAACTGATCAAATCAATTATCAAGATAGCTGACACTAGACTGCAGACAGAGTAAAATGAAATACTTTATTACCTCTGCCAAGGAGATTATGTTTTTGCCTGTGTTGGTTTGTCCGTTAACAAAATAATAAATAATAATAATAATAATAATAATAAAAAAACTAAAAAAAAACTATGGATGAATTTTGATGAAACTTTTCAGAAAAGCTGTGTAATGGGACAAGGAACATGTTGATTGTGGTGCTGATCCGAAACACTGTCTGGATACAGGAATGTACTTATCATTATATGCTGAAGCACTCACTGCAAAGCCTGACAACGTGACACACATGCAGCACTACATTCATATATGTGCATGTCCTGCCACCTTGCAGCAAATGAATGGCACTGCAGTTCATTACCTCCACCAAGGAGGTTATGTTGTTGCCAGTGTTTGTTTTTGTCTGTCTGACTGTTAGCAAAATAACTTAAAATGTTATGGGCAGATTTTGATGACATTTTCAGGAAAAGTGTGTAATGAGTCAAGGAACAGATGATTAGATTTTGGTGGTATTCCGGATCACTGTCTGGATCCAGGAATTTTTTAAAGGACTCTTTATCATTGCTTGGCAGAGGGCTGCACTCTCCAAGTGCTTCTAGTTTCCACTGCAACAGTGGGAACTGTCAAAAAAAAAGTATTACTACTCTCAAAAAAACATCCCTGCCGCTTTGATCAATGAAATAATTTAATAAAACCTGAAAACAAGTTCCATTTTAAATAAATGTAAACATAATAGTTTAAATGCCCCTCATTGCAGTTGTCTCGCCAATTCTCTTCTCATTTCTCTGCCCATCAAAAAAAAAGGAAAAAAATAATAAAAACAAAACAAAAATGATAATTTACCTATAACAAACAACTAGCACAGGAATAGTTGTATGTAACTGTTGTGAAATGTGCTTTTTAATAACTTCTAAGGTCTAAGGTCAGACTTAGAACAGATAGGGCTCCGTCTACTACCTGGACACCAATGTAGGGATCATTTTGCAGCACAAAAACACACTGACCCTCTAAAATGTTCATGTACAAATAAAACATGTCTCACACACATTAGTTCATTACAAACTAAATAAAAGCTAGACTGGATCTGACTATGACAAACAATCGAAGTCTCTGTCTTCCACTGTTGTGCAAGCAGATGAAACATTTCTCAAAGCTGCAGCATAAAACCCTACATGTGTCCACACACACACACACACTCACAAACGGTGCAGCTGGGCCCAGTGTAATATCTGCTGATATAAGAGATTTTCACATACAGAGAAGATGAACATTTATTTGCTACACGCAACTCCTGCCACATCTCTCAGGTGTTTTCATGATAACAGAGGCCCATGTGGTGGTGATGATGATGATGATGGTGACGATGATCCCACGGGCCACTGTCACCTTGCAACAGCCATGTCAGGTGTTGAACATGGCAGCACAGCTGCTGTTACAACAGCCGCAACTGAAATCCACTTATATTCAGCTGCATGTATTATTCATGCAGTTCAAAGACATAAAAAGAAACTCCACACCGGCCTCCTATCAAATACAGTATGTTTCCAGAAAGACGGTCAGAGTGCGTGTCACACAAATGTAGTGGACACTTGTCTCAGGTAAAAGCACAGCAGCAGTGCGTCAACGAGAAACAGGTACTTACCCGATTTAAGGGCCCCGTAGGTATTTGTCCTGCTCACATCTCTGAGCTGCTCCTGCTGCAGCCGCCGCTCTGCTCTGCTCTGCTCCTCCTCCGGGTTTCTCTGCTGTGATTGACAGGAGTTCCGGCCAATAGGAGCAAGCAGCGTCGGCTCGCTGCTCTGTGATCGGCTGTAACCGATTAACACACATTCACCATGTAGAGTCAGTGGAGCTGCAGTGAGTGTGTGCACTGTGAAGGTGGGCCGTGTGAGGAAGAAGCTGGTCTATGTATAGAGCAACAGAGCAGCAGAGCCGGGAGGAGGACTGAGGTGAGGTAAAGCCTATCTAACTATGACGTTTCCACGCCGTGTATTGGCGTTTGGTAAATGACAGTGACGTCAGTGCAGTTCCTGCTCAATGGAAGCGCACGTGAATCCATTTGTTACCAATTAGAGGCATCTAGTGGCCAATGCGGGAAACACTGCTGTACTGACATGTTTCCATTCATACTAAGGTTTCCCTGACTTTTATTATTGGGGCTGAAACAATTACTCATTTCAGCGATTACTGAAATAATTTTCAACTATTTTGATAGTTGATTAATCAGTTTAAGTGTTTTTTTTTAAACAATCAAAACAAGTTTTCAGATTTTTCAGCTTCTTAAATGTGAATATTTTTTGGTTTCTTTACTCCACCTAACAACAAAAGCAACAATCATTAAAAGTTTGTGGACAAAGCAAGACATCATTTCCAGGTTTGAGATACACTAATCACATTTTATAAATAATAATTATTATTTATATAAAATAAAATAATCATTAGTTGCATCCCTGGTAACAATTAAAATCAAATTTTAGTCTTTACTTTTGTGAATCATTGAATTAATTAGGCCTACATTGGCCTACACTGTCAATTTGGTCTGACCTGTATAAGAGATTTTTAATTTAATATAAAGTGAATTTTAATAGATGAATCTTGAAACTTCTAATGGAGCCCAACAATGAGAAGCACTGACCCTAAAGACTCTGAAAGACCACAAGAGAAACAGAGAGGTTTAAATGTAAAGACACAGATTGTATATTCAAACACATATATGTCAATTTCAGTGACATCCGGTTCGAAGTCTGGCTTTGGAAATAAGGGACCTGCATGTAAATGTATTATTGAACTAAGAGTAATGTAAGACTCAGCTCATGACTCTTCCATCTCTCTCCCATCTTAGATAGACCAGTCATACAGACACATTGTTGCCTCACAGTAAGAGGTTTACCACTGCAGTTCTCGGTTCAACTGAATGTCTTTCTGTGTGTTAAATGTTCTCCTTGTGTGTAGTGTTCCTCCGGGTGCTTCGGCTTGCTCCAACAGTTTAGTTGTACATGCAGACAGGGATCAGGTTAATTGGACACTCTAAATTGGCCGTCAGATAGAATGTGGGAGTGAATGGTTGTTCATCTTTGTATGTTGGCCCTGTGATGGACTGGCAATCTGTTTGGGCTGTACCCTGCCCTGATGATCCAGACTATACCCTGTCCTGCCAGTTTGGCCAGTTGGCTGGGATTGATTCCCCTCTGTGACCCTCATTTGGAGGATAAAGTAGAATAATATTTAATATTGTTTTTAGTTTAATATTAACCAATATATATAAAATAAAAGTAATCAAAATAACCAACTAAAGAAATGTGACACGAGTAAATGTAACGGGGGAGAGATCAAAAAAATGAAGGCGGTGAAAGAGAAAGGAAATGAATATGCAAATAATTTACGCTAGAGGGCAGCATCTCATCGCCCCAAGGTTCATGATGCATGTGCTGTTGTAGCTGTGGAGATGAACGTGATCCATTATTTTAATTCATTAAGGTTGATTATGTTTAATCACATTTAATAGGTAATTTATTAGTGATCCACCCAGAAGAAATAAACATTTAAAGTCTGAAGGGTGCAATGTGTTCCTATCATAAGTTGAAACATGGACCAGCATAATATTTAAATTATTACATTTTTCAAATTTTGCAAGAGCTCTCTATCCTCTTTTAAATCAACGAAAAACTTATTTTTACATTTTAGCTTTTTGTTTTATTTTTTGTTTTATTCACTTTCTATTATCTGATACCTTAATGTCGTGAATGTTTCAAAACCGTTTTATTTTGTACTTTAATCATTTTATTCTATTGCTCAAATTGTTGGACTTCATAAAAAGGGAATATGGCTTCAGACTCCTCTCTCACACACCACAGTCACTTTACCCTCAGGATGGAGATACAGATCATTTCAGGGCTGAAAGAGCCATGTCAAAACTCAAGTCAACATCCAATCAGATTCAACGGTTGACTTACATCTGACACAACACTTTAATTTAATACGTTTAACAAATGATGGACTGTGTGTACTCGCTGTTGTTTTTGTGTAACACATGACGAGTGCATTTTTGAACCTTAATTTTTTGAATAGTGATATATACATTATTTAGTATTATTATTATCAAATGTTAAATGTATACATGCCTAAAATGCGTTGCTTTGCTGACTGTGTGGGTGTACCTAATAAAGTGGCTCACAGTGTCCCCCCACCGCTGCTCTTCTCCCACTCAGAAGCATGTGAGCAGTGAGGAGCTGACCATGGTGCTGATCAGGTCCAGCACTGTGAATACTAAATAGCCTCTTTTATGCTAATCTGACTGTAGCCAGAAAAGGACAAATAAAACATAATCGACGAGACACCCTTTAGGGGTTATTTGACTTTGTATCAGACGCAAATTTTTAAATATTCGCGCGTTGTACTGATAAGGTCTGGCAGTGACGTCGAAGATAAAGACTCCGCTGCTCCTGCTGCTGCTGCTGCTGCTGCTGCTGCTGCTGTATCTCAGCGTCACCACTCGGCTTCTCGCTGTTTCCCCGTCACCTCGTCCCCCAGACGCTCCAGCCCGCCGATGCTCACACACACTCCTCCTCCTCCGGGCGGTGAGCACAGCGGCCTGAGTAACACATGCTGCGGCAGTCTGTCCGCTGTATGGTCCGTGGATTAGCTATATGCTAATATCGATAGGTGAGAGGAGCCAGTGGAGGCTTCCCGAGTGTGAGCAGGCTCCTGTGCGGCCATGGCTGAAGGAGGAGAAGGAGAGGATGAAATCCAGTTCCTCAGAACTGTGAGTACATTTTACTGTTGTGGAAAAACCATGTAGCTCTTTCTTTTTCTTCAATGGCACCTTGTGTGTGGGGGTTATTCCTCTCGATTATAACCCGTGACTTGTCTTGCCACTCTAATGTTATTTAATCTGAAACCCTTTGATAACCCCGAGTCTTCTTGCAGATCTAATAGGTGGTGACAGAGCCCCATTGTTTTGCGCATCGCTTACCGACTGCTATTGTCTTTTCGGCAGTCTCTGTCAGAAGTTGACAGTACTATTTCCCCCGTCATGTAAAACTTACACAGTTACCCTTCCTGTAGCCTCTTTTTTTATAACTGTCAACTGTATGTAAAAAACTGTGATTTAACTTGGAACTACATATAGATGGTTCATGGGGCTGTTGTAATTGAATTGTCCTTTGGCACAAAGAAGTTGCCTGAATCTGAATCACAGAATTGCATTCAATTATTCTTGATGAATCACAAATATCTCTTGGAAGATAAATTCAGTTTTGAGCCAATGTTCTTGTTGTATAAATAATTTTGTAACAAATACACTGTCAGTGCACCCATGTCAGATTACTGCTGCTTGTTGGACAGAAAACTAGTATAGACAAACTTTTTTATGTTTATAAAATACAGTTAAATATTAAACATGGAAACACTCTGCTTCTTCTACAATGAAAACTTCTAAGTTCATTTCTTTAGCACAAGATGAGTGTTGACACTCTGAAGTATCTGGCAGAGGCTGATCAGTTTCTGCTGTTGACAGATAGATGATGACACCATCTGCTCATCTATGGTAAAATGCATTGAGAGGCATATCATATCTGAAAATACACACTGGTCTAGGACAGATGAAGGAGCCAAATGCTGGAGGTCTTCCAGAAAGACCACCTAGACAATAGGAGGTGATTGGTTCTGCATATATCTCTGTGAAACTGCTGCTTTTGATTTCTCTGCATTAAGCTGCACACAGATGCACAGCCAGCTGTACTTTGACACTGACTGATCAGCAATGTTCTCATCTCTTGTAAATTGTTCTCTCCTTATGTAAATTACATTAAACCAGTCATTTATGTGTGGAATCTTGTCCCTAATGTTAATTTTTCAAGGCTTAATTGAGAAGCTTTAGGACAAATTAGTGTAAAGGTGTCACATGAAGATACACTGTTTGTTCCATGATGGTGGCTTTAGTTTTCCAGAAAGTGTAAACTGCACCAAACGGGTTTCTCGTCCCCAGGTGTAGAGTCTTACACAGTCATCCTTTCCTTTCACTCAGAATAAACTGAAACCTCCTCTGGTGGGGGCACAATCTCCAGCCTTTTAACCAGAGTGCATAGAGGTCACCACATCAGCATGCCTGCCATTCCAAAAGGAGCTGACATTTCATCTCCACTTCACCTCTTTCTGTGGCATGAACTTCATGATGACATATGTACATTATGTACAACAGCAGCAGCCTGAAGCATTTAAAATGGTTACTGCATTCCCATTGTAAACATTGGAGACTGTGGTTGCCAAAGCCAAACCTTCCAAAACACATACACACAGAGTACATTTATATCCACCGTTATACTGTGTTCATCCACACTAACTGTTCCCCTGTCTGTTTTATTTTTAAAAACACTGAACCAATGTGAGTAATTTTCATGTGTCATAGATTGAATGTGAAAATGTGTCTGTAGCAGAGACCTTTCTACATGATGAGAGGAAATGAAGCAACAGTGACCCTCTGTAGGCTCTCATTTGTTTCTTTTTTGGTCAAGAGGTTTTTGAGAGGGGTAGGGAGGCTCTTTAGGTTTGGAAATGTTCGCCATTTCTGACCCATAGTTGCAGCATCAACATCATGGTGAATTTTAGACTACACATGATGTATTTTGTACGTGAATCACTTACAAAATCACAATTTTTAATCAGGATTATTTATTTTTTGAACGACAAGCACCATGAGAGGTGTATTTATTAGTTTTTTTGCCACATTTGTTGATTTTTTTTTCGCCTCCAGATGTATTGGTGGGAGGAAAAGTGAGATGACATTGACTGCTGCTTTAAAAAAGGCTTAGCTGCTTGTTGTATCCCTCCACAAAAAATCACAGCTGACAAGTTGAATGGTATTGGTATGTGAGGGAGCTTGGCGTGTGTGTGTGTGTGTGTTGAATGCAAATGCAGTGCTGTTGCTGTGTGGTGCAGTCGGGCTGCACCAGACATGCCACAGCAGAGCACGGTGCAGAAATTATGCATCAGTCCAAGCAAAGCAGAGCAGAACTAGTCAGCAGTGTGGAAGAACAGAAGAGATGTACAGTACACACAAGCACAAGTATGTACACTAAATGCCCACACATACTACAGCGAGACACGTTTACCTAGAGAACATGACTAGCGTCAGTCCTGCAGAAACAAATGCTCAAAGTGGATACACACATGCCCCGTCAATGAGCCGGCTATGACTCTAACCACGCATGCCATTTTATCGCTGTATGAGAACATTGCAGAGGCTATATCTTTTCCTGCTGGCATCCAAATGTTATTGCAGTCGAGGAGCTTGATAAAGCAGTTCGCAAACTGCCTTTTCTCTAACAACACAAAGTAATTTCCCTGGAGTGGTGGCAGAAATTATTCCTGTCGGACTGCTGCTGCCTATAAACCCAACTCAGTGGGAGGAGAGGAAAGGAGGAGTGGGGAAGAGCGAGGATATCTCAGCCATGGGTAATTTGATGTTTCAGGAAGAGGAACAGTACTGATTGTGAAGCAGAGACCCCCCCACCCTTGCTCCAAACAAAATGCTGCACAGAGTTTATTAAAGCAACATTTTCTCCCAGAACTTTATTGGTCCTGTTTGAAATTTCCTCAGCTGTACCCGCTCTAGCAGCAACAGCTTCATTAAAAGCAGTACAGTGAGCAAAATAAAATTTCAAAATTAATAACTTGACAACTGTGTGTTGTGTTATTAGAGCAGAAGTAAGAAACGGAGGGTACAGTAAGACAATATCCTCTTTGTCTCACTTCTTTTTTGTTTTAATTAATGTAAATACCTGACGGAAGGCCACCTATTAAAGAAAGCACTTCACAGCATGCAGTGTGATCATCCACACATGAAGACACGAGCACAAATTCTCTGATGCGAGGATCCCTGCTAGGCGAATATCAAATTCTGGGGGATCTATTAGCAGCTTGAGTGGGAGTAGCGACCTTGAAAAAGGCCAGACTCGGGCTGTGACTAATGCACTGTGGCAGCACTCAGCTTGTTTATGTGAAGGCATCGGTCTCACTTTGCATCCGGGGTGATGACTGCCAGTGCGACATACACAGAAGAAGCAGTGCAGTGAGCCGCAAAAAAAAAAAAAAAAAAATAGCCAAAAAGGTAGAGTAAAGAAAGCATATGACAGTGAAGTAGTAAAGTGTTAATTTAAAATAAAGTAGTATGTTTGTATCATCTCTGCCAGAGCTCACTGCCCCCTCACCCACTCATGAACAGCTTCTGGGTGGCTCTACTTCACATTCCTTGGTTGCTGTACCTTGTCTGCTCTGTTTGGCTCTTCCTTGCTTTAACTGTCATCCTATTTTCTATCTCACCACCTCGTTTTCACCTGCTTTCGACTTCTCCTCTTCCCTTGCTGTGTCATGTCCACAGAGATTTAATGTGACTTTTACAAGTTATGTGTAGCTGAATTATGTGATGTAGTGTGAAATGGTGAAGATCATGGGAGATTAGAGGTTGTATCTTACAGGTCAATGCTGAGTCAGAGACAATGAAAGGAGTGATAATATATTGTTTTACTGTAAAATTGCACAGAAGTACATTTTAGTTGTTATTTCTGCTGTATTTCAGGGAAGTTCAGGTGCAAGAAATAGTGACAACAAAGGTTTATTCTTTTGGACATCTGTAGAAACATGGCAGCACAAGATGGCAGCCTATTTAAGGCAAGACCCTTGATGTACATTTAAAAAGTAACAAAATTGTTGTTACTATGGAAATGGAAACCACACACCTTTTTATGTAATATTATTATACACTTATTAAGGGTAATATACTATAATAATTTATATCTATAGTAATTTCTGTCAATAAATGCTCCAAAATGTTACACACAATGATCTCAGACTGACTTTATATTTAGCTCCTCCTGCTCCTCCGTCACTTGCCCTGCGTATAATTGTTAGAGATTACCATGAAATTATTTCCACTGATGGGAATTTAGTTCAGCATATCCCTGCATTCTCCTTGACACTAAAGAGGAGAGCTTAAATGTTATTATGATGAGATCTGTTGTCATTTCATGGTTGGATTAAAAAAGTAATAGCTCAGTTTCATTAGCGACCGCAAGGCATTGTGAGCATAATGGTGCAGATTTGAGAGACCTACTCTACAAATGCTTTTTAATGGAGCGATTTCATGTAAGCAAAAGAAAGTTTCTTGTCATACAGATTGTAACTGCGAAGTACTGCCTCGTCTGGTGTTTTTTTTTTTTTCCCTTCGTGACTTTATATTAATGAAGGCATTTTAAGATTCAGAAAATGGATGCTGCTTGTAAAAACATTTCTGTCCTTTTATTAATAGGATTTATTCAATTATGATATAGCTTTTATGGGCAAATGCAAAATCCAATTGATTTTTCTTTCTCTAAAGTTCCATCCTAACTTTTCCGTGCACAGTTAATCCATGTAGAAAGCATATTGATCAACTCTCACTTTTATGCTGCACACAACCTACAGTATATACAGTATGAACTGCAGCATTGATTTACCTTATATCTCCCATGAGCGTTGCCTGAGACTCATTCACAATATAGTAACACATTTTCCAATCCACAAGTTGCAGACAAGTAAGTTGGTGTAAGGTTTGAAGCGGAGGTTTTGATCAGCTGATGGTTGTTTCTCTGTGTCACTGTGTTACGTGATGAATCTGGACAGATAAGGTAGGCTCTTGATATACAGGGAATGAAGGCAACAGGTGGCCACAGAGACAACCCAGTGTAAAGCTGCTGTAATGAGATATTGATTGTGCCGCAAAATGAAGAAATTTCCTCAGTAATGTCAGTGGCATGCAGTAAGTGGGCCTGATTGATCTGGTCTTTCAGAGCATGAATATTTAACCAGGCAGTGTAGCGGAAGCTTCCGCTTAAAGAAGACCCAGTTTTCTCTCTGTCTGAAGACCACCAACAACGTCTGCCACTTGTGTTCTCAGCTGTAGTCACTCTCCGCTTGCTCGTCATTCATCATTCACCACTTGCTGCTCTGCTCCCAGGATGCACTTGGGTAAGGTGTTGGATATCCTGTTGCAGAAGTGATGCAACCTCAGATTTAAATTATTCATAAACAAGCCAACTTTTTTTTTAATTAATGGCCACAGCACTTATTTTAATTATTATTTATTAAATATAAACAATAATGTTAAATGCAGTAAGTGACAGAGCCCCAAGCCTTGTTCTGAAAATGCCTACTTTATTGAATCATAATAACCAGAGACATTTGGATTATAACAAAAAAAAGACAAAAAACAAAAAAAAGCCCAACACATTTTTGGTAATTATTTTAAATAAGAAATTCCAAGATCATGAGGATGACTGAGCCTAACAAGGTTAGTGTTTATGTCACAAAAGGTAACAAATATAATGTATGCACAAACTCACAAAAACACAAATTACTTCATTGTTAAAGCACATTAAGGCAGTGGTATAGTATATTATACATCTAATGTATGGTGATAGTGTTAAAAGACAAATTTATCAAGTGTATTATAATGTGTTAACAATAATGAAAACAAGAACCAGATTAACACAAGTTGGCTGTCATTATACTGTATAACTGAAAATGTCTGCTCACCTGCAATGAACATATATTTTTTTTATCACATATCTACTGTATGTTCATCAAACATCATTTCATAGAAAGAGCGGTTTCCTGACAACTTAAGAAAACCTACATTACAGACATTTCCAAATATATTGTATATTTCTTATTGCATTCAAATTAATGACATGACAGTACGCAGTCAGAGAATGGAAGACGCTTGTATTAGTCAATATTACTCAGTTCCACTGTAGCAGCATAACAAGGCTAAATCACCACATAGTCTTCATAACCAACAGCAAGTATTGGCCTGTTCTTAGGTGCTTCCTCCTCCATAACTAGCAGGGTCATTGCTCATCTCCCATCATCCCTATCTCTGCTTCACTTTGCTTCTTGGCAGTTAATATTGGCTCAAACACACAAGGTTGCATTTCTGAATCACACTCTGCAACTACAAAAAAATGGGGTCCTCCATTTGTATCTGGTTCTAGAAAATATGTGCTATCCGCAAATTTTTACAGACTTGTTCCAGTCTTACTTTCCCCTCTAATCCTCTTCTATCTGAATGTTTCTGAGTGCATGTAGATCAATAGCATAGTCTTTGTTGGTGTTCTTGAAATAATGTTAATGCTGCATGGTTTGGCTGGGTGATGTTACGTTATGTGTTCTCCCTTACCACGTCTGCAAGTTGCTCCCTTCTGGGTGGACTGTGTGTTCCTACATCTCTAAATATCCATCATTCACTGAGTGAGTGATCCACCACATGCCTTCAAATGCTGTTCCTAAGTTGGCATAAACACTTCTCATTGCCTCATCAGATATCAGATGGCTTTACAGACAGTGTTGCAAAATTAGCACATTTGTAGCTTCATTTACCAGCCTATTAATTTTATTTAAAGCACTCATAAACAAATTCTGCAACTTTCTGGACCAATCCTGTCTACTTTTTAACATGGACATTTGCCAGTATTGTCCTGTTCTTCAGTTATAAGACCTGGAGAACCTGAAAGATGGAAAAAAATCCATAAGTGCATTTACTACTGATTCATGACTTTTAGAGAGCTACTGTATGACCTTGATGAATGAGAATCTACTCAGACTTGTCACTGAAGACTTTGAGAGAAACGGCCTCAGTGAGGCAGACAGTGCCCATGCTCTGTCTCGGAGACACATAGACACTGCCAAACTAAACCTTTCAAGATATTACCTAGAAGTGTTGTAAGAAAGAAAGAATGCAGATTCAGCTAAACTAAACAAACATCAGACACATTTTTCTTGTCAGCTTCCTAGTCCAGAGGCCTTGTAATATCTGACTATGTGTGAATAGAGAAGGTCATTGTGATGTGGATTCTCTACTGTATTGTTTACTGTGTAGAAAGCAAACGTATAAAGGCCTGAAACTGGGTGACATTTGTCAGAATGCAAATGAGCCTTTTCTTGGAGAAATTTTGTCCAAGGGGCATCCTCTGACTTTTCAGGCTGACAGGTGGGAGTCTCTTATTATTTAATGTTGAACCAGTTTTGTAGTTTTGGCATTTTTTATTGTAGATACTACTCTCTTCTTGGTCTATGACACTAAAGCTTGCAGATAGTTAACCTGTGTTCGAAGATTTTGCATCGATAGGTAATTTTTTAAAATTTTCCTTCAGATTGAGATAACATTTGTGTTAAGCTGTTTGCATTCTTTGCTGTTGAATGCTTAGGAATGATGGAAATCCCAAAAGAAGACTGCACATTTGCTGAAACCTTGTAGGAGATCTGTCTGTTTTCTCAATAATCTGATGATGTGTCTGCAAAATCACGATGGGGTGCACTACATCAATTATATCCTCCTCCAAGGCATCTCTGTTTTCTTGCCAGTTCACCAAATACAAACAAAGACTCACCTCTTTATTTATAATTAAGATCGCACCAAATTCATTAAGCGAGGAAAACAATTGGCTCATTTAATTCTTCTCACACAGTGCCTTCTGTGCAACCAACTTTATTAGGATTTCCTGACTTGTGTAGCTGACATCCCTGTTACCACAGCAACATTATCAGTGATTTCCAACCTTTTTCCATAGATAAGAATCATCAAATCTTTTAAAACTACTTTTGGCTGAGCCCTTTAAAAGCAGCTATGGTATCTCTTGTAATTGGGTCCAATGTTCAGTCCCTTTTAGGTAATTTAAAGAACTGTTTACTACTGCAATCTGCTTCTGTTGAGGCTCATTTTATAGTTTTTTCCTCTGAAATTTTAAGCAAACTTTGACAGTTCTCTGAAAAATTAATGCTTGGTCATATTGCTGTAGGGAAGATACTCCAAGTGCTAACCAGTGCATGTTAGTGAGGAATCTTGTTCACTCAACTGTGAGTGATTCATTGAGTAATGTTTGGGGTCTCCACACATTGATGCATCTCATTCTACAAACAGTTATTGTGTCAAGAAAATCCTGTGATGTGCCACACTCCAGGCAGGTGTCAAAGTCTCAGGCTTTTCATTTGATATTGACGACGATTGCATTTCCCACCACATAAAAGATTCATACCACTTTAACAACCTCCGTGTCGCACCAGAACAGATTGGGACATATCACCCTCTTTACTGGACCTTGTTTGCATTGTTTAACACTTTTGTAACTCTCTAATTTCTCATGGCAATCTGCATTGCTTCAATGGAGTGGAAGCTTTTATAGCTAGCCCTGCAAGTGAGGGAACTCACAGAGAAAGCCCTTCTCTCCACTGGGCTGAATATCTCTGCTGCACCATTTAGTTCTTCTCAGCTCCCAATGCTCCCTCCTATCTCAAAGAAGTGTTAATGTGGCAGTTTAGAGGAGGAGCTGACACTTCAAAAGTACCTCACCAAGCTTTTAATGGCCTTTTCCTGAAATGTATGATAAATCAAAGTGCTGCAAGTTGACATTTGATGCAGTAAAAAATTGCCCTACAAGAGCCTTTTGGATGAGGTGAGATGTCAGGTTTTTAGCATCACAACCCTTCTTTTTACCACTTGCTTTTTTCTGTGTCATGTTGTTTAGGGTGTCATTTGGAAAAAAAAACTGCCACATTATTCACCTATCTCAGCATCCTCTCCTTGCATCTGATCATTTTATCACAGTCGTAGCTGTGTTTCAACTTTGGGCTTCCTCACTAGTTTTGTTTGACACAGTGACGTTTCAGTTACTTCAATCTCAACCCACTCTTCTGTGTTGGGGGCCCGACACAGCTACAATTGCAAGTATGTTCTAAAGAATTTCGGTCAGGTCAGGGCTTGAAGGACAATGAATATTTTTAACCCAAAGAAGCTGACACTGTGATCACTGTAAATAGGGATAAAGTGTAACACACCACAGGTCATTGCAGAACAGAGTAAAATGACTACAGTGCACTCACACTGTCAAGCTATGCTTTTCTTCCCAAAAGCCAAGTATTAGGGGCCTGACCAATGACATTGTTATGCCTACTTCACCTCTTCTAGGTAACCATGTGAACCTTGTTTTAACAAGGGCAAGGCACTAAAGCCAATGAGACAATATATTTTTCCTTGTAGACAGGTAGTCTCTGAAATACCTGCATCCTTTGGCATTCTAGGTCTTATATTTCACAATTTCCACTTTCCTTACCTAACAGCAAAGTGCCATCCCTGTGCCATTTGTTCACATAGGTCTTCGTGAAAAGTTAAGTGAATGCTTTACTCCCTGGATGTAGAATGTTTCCAAACAAACCTGTTATTTCTACTTTCCCTTTGGATGTTGTCCAAGGATATTTTCCAAAGAATGCATAAAATGTATGCTGAGAGCCTAGGCTTTTCACTTCTCTGTGTTCAATTCCCTTGAAATGAGGTGACTATGTTTAAAAGAAGCAGAGGGAGAAGAAAAGGTTTGTTCTTTCTGTCCCCTGGTGCAGCAAGTTAGGGGGAAAAAAACTGCAGTACCTTCCCAGTCTAATTCCCTTAATCATTGTATTGTCTCATCTCAAAGTAGTTAGACACATTATAGTAATGTTCCCTCTCTGTGTTTTCATTTTTTGTTCAATAGCCTAGCCAGTGGAAGCATAAGCAATGAAGGAAAATGCTTACTTAGTCTTTCACATTAAAGACACCACCAGGGAGGCAAACCAACGCTGCAAGGTGCAATAAAACACTATACAGCCTGCCTTCTGTGCTTTAGTACTGAGCCCTAGGATGGGTTTGATCTGCCTGCAGTGCTTCATTAGTGTATACTTTTTTCACGGTGTGGAGTTTACTTGTTTTTCTTGTTTGTGTGTGGGTTTTCTCCAGGTACTCCTCCTTCAACCCACTGTCTAAAGCCATGCAGATTGTGGTTAGGTTAATTGCAGACTCAAACCTGAGCTTGTTTTGCAACCAGGAGATTTACATACATTTTTAAAATACAGTCACTTTGTGTTCCCTCTTGCCCACTGTCAGCGGTGACCCCCAAAGGATAAGCAGTAGATAATGGACGGATGGATTTTTATTTGGGTCCAGTTAAGTTCGAGTACGATACCTCAAATATCCATGAGGTATTAGGTAAACAATCAAGATCAGATTGGTTTGGTGAGTTTTGTATGACTGATTTAAGTAACAACATTTATTATCCAGGATTTACTACTACTCTACAAGCAAGAGGGGGCAAATCTTTCCCACAGTAGTAAGGCATAGCAGCAGTTTCTTATCCAAACTCTGCACTGTGTAGGAGACAAAGGGTGATTCACACATGAACTTCAACCCTAAACTTACATTACTTAGAGGAGCTGTGTGTGTTTACACAGACGTCTAAATCAGTTGAACCAGACAGTTGGACTTCCCTCTGCCAGCTCCCTAGTAAAAAATCTTGATGTGCAAAAAGATAAATGGCTAATGCCATTTGACACTTGCCAAAATATATAAACATGATGTGATTATGTCATGAATAGTACCATAAGTACCATATTGCAATTTCTTAATTTTAAATTAAACCAGTTTAGCACATTGACCACATGGTACATGAGGTTTTTGTACATCTACAGTCTAATATGCTCCTATATTGTGAAGTGAACAGCAGCTACATACATTTGGTGTCATTTAAGATACAGTTATTTTTCACCCCAAGCTATTTCCTCACAATGATTGCCACACTTGTCTAATCTTCAAGATGGATTTACTCGGTGGACATGGTTCATAGCTCTATAGATTGAGGGCATGGTGATTGGGTAGTTAGATTGCATACAGTGATTAGACTGTCAAGGTCTGAAGTGCAGTATGTGCCACATGAATGTTACATAGGTTACGTGTACAAACAACATGGGAGCATGGATGGGACTATTGAACCAAAACAGATTTTTTTATACCGAGTACAACCTGAGAAAACGTTGGGCTCTTGAAGTAACACCATTATCACCAATGTTTAAATACAGTGGTGTAAATAGGCAGAGTAAAGTCACTACAGACTTTTCATTGGAGGCAGATTTATTCCCAAGATAATTTTCTCCCTCATCATCCTCCTCTTCCTCAGCTCCACTCTGATCGCTTTCCCTGGTATATACCGGAGAACAGTATTTCTAATTTTCCTCCAAGTGCCACCAGAGGAAGCTAACATACCACTGGTGGGACACACACCACAGTTTGAGAACCATGGGATTAGATTATCTTTCACAGCTTTGGTGGCATTTCCGCTTGTATTTGTTCTTGCACAGAAAAAAAGGGACACAAGTAGTTTAGTTATTGTCTTGTCTTGATGCCAAGATTTGTTTGTATCAAGACAAGAGTGTTTTTTCAGTGATTCTTCAAACATATTGTATTATTATATTGCCAGAGCAGGATTCAGCTGCACATGTTTGGTGCCATCACAGACGCCGCTCAACAGCAAGCTGTAAAGCTGTCATACACTGCAGCCTCAGAGGAGCCTTTAAAGGGGGTTGAGATTTTACTGGATGTCACTGGGTCATTTATTATGTCACCTGGCCTGTGGATTTTAAAAATGTGAAAGCGATGCTTTTGGTTGATCTCTACAGCCCCATTTGCCTCTCTCTTTCTTTCTATCTGCCTTTCTATCTGTGCTGTGGAAGCAGCAGGTTCAGCACTTTGCCACATGAGTATTATAGCACGTCCATTTACACAGCAACACTGAGTCATGAGGGGGAAAAAAAGCACTTGCCAAACTTCTTCTTCTTCTCTGTCTTTCTCTTTCCATCTCTGCTGATGTCACAGCACAGTGAGTGAGACCATTAAGCTAGAAGTCTGTGAATCACTGCAACACTAAAGTCAGTGAAGAGAGTATCTCCTCCCCATATTCAGGAACAATTATAGCCTAATTAGTCTTACACCTTAATACTAGAGAATCGTTATAGAGAGAGATGGTGCATGTCCTACAATTATTGTCATGACATACTCTATCCAATCGTTGATGCTATAAAGTCAATATGAGGAAGCCTAATTGTCTATGAAGTATGTACATTTTATGAAGTAACATTTACAAAGTTGTAATTCTCTACAACAGGTAGAGTGATTGTTATCTGTTGTTTTGATTATTAGATATTTAACATATAAGTAAATTGTAACTTGGGGGGAAAGGATACAACTGTATCGCCGTCCCTTGCTGTCCCTGACAAAGGTAAATAATCTATTTCAATTGAAATCAACTGGTGCCTTTACATATCCTCTCAGTGCCCCAAATGTCTGTCGAACTATGTAAACTTGGAAAGTGCTCAACAAAGTGTTTGTCTGAAGCTTTAATCGAGTAAATCTAGACTTTCTCCTAACACTTTTGTTCATACCAAGACACATTTGAAATTGCAAAATCTCGCAGTGGAACTCAAAGACAGGATTTAATCCACCTGGATTGTGATCATTCACAGACAGATTAAATTTGATACTTTTCAGTTAAATATGACTAGAAAGGAAAATTATGGTGCATAATCTGAACGTAACCATGATGATTGGAACGACCTCCTCTCCTCTCCATTGCCTAATAAGCCTGGGAAAGACAATGTGCAGGTGTAACTTGTAGGAGGGTGAAACTGCTGCCCAGCTGTGTTTTGTTCTGCAGTGACTGACCATCTGTTTCACTCTGTCCAGAACAAAGTGACAGTGTGTTTGAGCCAGCTTCTGTACATTTTGTTGACTGGCAGCAGGGCCCTAATGATGATGGAGACTTATTATCTGGCTACACTGTAGAACAGTGTCATGTGGAGACAGGTGCTGTGTTATGCTGCACTTTGCTTTGTTTGCTTCTGTGTAAGGTCTTTTTCATTGATATTTTGTCTACGGATTTCCTTTCCTTTCCTTTCCTTTCCTTTCCTTTCCTTTCCTTTCCTTTCCTTTCCTTTCCTTTCCTTTCCTTTCCTTTCCTTTGCAGTGTTCTACCTTTCAACCCTCTCCCTAAGGGCCACTTGGTGCCACCCCCCCAAATCAATTTGCTGTTGAATCACCAGATTCTTTGGCATCAGCTCAAGAGAGAGCAAATCTGACCTTAAAGTGAGAGGCACATAGCTGCTGCAGCTACAGCAGTGGAATCTATTGCAGTGGAATCTTAATTTAATCACCACCACCAGTCTTTACTTTGATGGGATATACTCAGCACTGGCAACTTCTTCTTAATGGAAGGTGTAATTGTCTTTTTTATGAACTAGATATTTATACACACCCTTACAGGCATCTCCAAATTTTCGGTGCAATTGAGCCTCATGTGCACACTGTTATTTATGAATACGGCACCTTCTGCTCTGTTGGGTGCCACAGCATCATGGAAAACAAATCGTTCATAGGTTTAGACAGGAAACACTCGTCGTGTTGTTCCTGTCCTTTGGGAGAGCATAAACTGTGTATCATGTGGTGTTTGTTGTTTTCTCTGCAGCACTGAAGCTCAAAGGCTGAGGTAGAGTTTCTCACATCAAAGAAAATGAAAAATGCAAATGTCATGAGTGTGAGCTACAATGCAACCAGTGGCAATACTCGTGGGAGACATTGGAGCAACACGTATAAAAATACTGGATCAAATCAGTTGGCATCACACCCAGGCAGGGAGAATGAAAACAGGAACCATTCTGTTTTAGTGCAGAGTGGTGGTTTGCTATTTTCATCTCCTGCTCTGGTTTGTTGGTTGTTATTATTTTTGATTGTAGCTTTGCAGCAGTTAGTGCCAAGCTTTCAGGATGTACTTAAGAAAACATTGCCCAATGTCTGCTGTCCTGCTTGGGGTATAATAAGGTGGTGAGAGTCTGTTTCTGAGAACTGATGGCCTACACTGCAAACTAAAGGCAGATATGCTCCAGTTTCCTGTGAGCATTTTAGCTTGAGATGCTTTGCCACTTAAGAGGAAGAAAGTAACTTCAAGTTACATCCTGCAATTCCTGGGCCTCTTATCTTTGTTGGAAGGCTAGATTCAGAGCAGTGGCTGTTGCTGGTCAGTGAAACAGGGGAAGCTCATTTCAGGCCGAGTTATTTATACATAAACCCCCCCCACGACCAAACCGTCAATGGTATAAATTAACGAACAAACTGTAAAAGTGAAACAAGGAAATAATATAATAGTGTTTTTATTTACAGTGTATCATAAAGTAATCATAAATCATAAAGTCAATCATAAAGTAATTTCACCTTTCACTTTGTCCAATCATCATGTATCAGCCCATCGTCCACACCCGCCCTCTGCTCCATTGAATACCAGAGAAGCTGATTTGTCCTGGAAGTGATATTTTTTTGCTGCATTTATCCAATTAGCGTTTCGCTCACCTCTGTGGAAAAAAAGCTATACTGTGCCCCATAGAGATCAATTGAAGCTGAGCTTCTACTGGTTTTAATGCGCTGTGTTGCCACGGGAATGAATGAGACGAAAACCGTGTCAGACGATCTGTGATAAACAGCTGATTCTGAAGAGAACTAGTCATATAGTTGATCGAGTTCTAGCGACCTTTTAGTAATGAAGTGTAAATGCAACAACACATGTCTACTCGTTTATTTTAAAACATTTTAGAGGAGGTGGAGCTCTTGCTGTCGTGGAGCAGCCGCCTCTGATTCAGAGCTATGCAGCAGGACACATTAAAAAACCCTCTCATGCTAGAATTCTTTCATGAGCCTTAATAAGCTATTACTACATGTCTCTAAAGTCTGAACTCTTTACCATCATCATCATCACCATCATCAGTAATCTCTCTGTAGGGCAGCGCTGACATACAGTGTTACACTCTCTGGACTGGAGCATCTGGGATCACAGCCTGAATTCATGTACAGCACAAAACATCATTTGCTTTACTCTGGTAAGGAGAACTCTGGCTTTCCTGTCTGTCACTATGGAAAAGTCTCCTCCAATACCATTATTCCCTCGTGCCTCAGCAGATCATGATTGGCTGCAACCAAGGAAGTAAGCAGAGCTGCTCGCTCATTGATATGCTATAGCATAACTCACACAAGCCTCGGAGAAGCAAGGTAGAGTTTTACGCTATTGTTGTGGTGCAGACACACACACATGCGCGCCTATACACAGTGGAGATGAAAAATGCATGGATTTACACAGAACTCAGCGATAAGAATGAGAGCATGTGAGATAGGTAGTATAATCATTCCATCAAATTCAATTCTTTGGTGTCCTTGGAGACTCAATTCACAGATAGTTGAAAGAATAATGTTTTCTTTACTGATGCTTATAAAGAGCTGAATTCTTAGCTTCTGCACTGAGGGGTTCTCAGCCTCGGCAGTGGTGTGGCTTTAGGCATGGCAAAATCAATAAATTGGCCTGTCGTCAGCCTATCAGCCAACCTATTCTCCAAAATCAAATATCTCACTGGTTGTTCAGCGTAAATCATAATTACTCTGCCATGACTAATGTTATTTTTATTTCCCTTCTTATGAACAAGTAATAACAACAACCACAGTGTTTGTTTGTTTACAGCTTAAAAGAAGGATATTAACTGAACAAAGCTGTTCAGTTTAAAATGAAAATAACAAAATAAAAATTACAGTGTGTAACATTATGCTGTCTTGACTGCATGTTGACTCAGCTTGACATTTTTAATTGTTGCTACACATTCAGTTCAGAGAACAGTCTATGCAGATGCAGAATCGCCTCAGGTCTGACAGTGTCTTCAGATTTGGTAAACGTACCCGTCCTGAACTGGGGAGGGTATATTTTCATCCTTTCTTTCTGGCATCACATAGTCTGTCAGTCTATGAATGATTGATAGTGGTGTGGCACCGCTCCTCTTCTGCAGCAGTCAGAGAAAGAGAATCGGTTGACAGATTCAGGGAGAGAGAGAGAGAGAGAGAGAGAGAGAGAGAGAGAGAGAGAGAGAGAGAGAGAGAGAGAGAGAGTGTCAGATGCTTAATTGAACTTAAGTGTGGGGGTTAGATGGGGGTAATGAGGCCAGTTGTGAGTTGGATGTCAGAAGACATGAGTTAGCTGCTCCAATTAAAGATTTGCGTGTGTATGCCTTAGTGCAACATGTTCATCCTGCCACTAAAACAGGTTATGTGTGGATCAATACTGCCCTTATGGTAAATGATTTGTACATATATAGCACTTTTCTAGTCTTGACCACTCAAATCTGCTTTACACTACATTCACACAGTGCATTTTTCTATCAACCATCTTTCATACCCATTCACACACTGCTGGCACAGCCATCAGGAGCAATGTGGGATTAAATATCTTGCCCAAGAACACATCAACATGTAGACTAAGTGGAGCCAGGAATTCAAACCCATAACCTTCTCTCAGCATCAAGACTGATTACATGTTACAACACATTCCAGTGATGATTTGCCACAGAGGGCTTTTCATTTCAGTCTGCAGCTGAGTTTTTCATATTGATCCAAAGCCATTAATATTATCCAAAGGGAATGAATCCGTTCCAGTGGTCAGTATTATCTCAAGTCCATTGGTTTTCCAACATAGTGTACATGTTTTACTCTTGCATACCCTTGTAAAATATTGTAATTAATGACTGTATTTATCAATGTAAAACATCATATTGCAGGATGTTTTTCCACAAAGAACAGGAAGACATAATTAAATACTGCAAAAAAAAAAAAAAAAAAAAAAAAAAAAAAAAAAAAACACCAGTATGCTTGCCAATGATTCTGCAATGCAAAATCTGTGCCAGTGTAAAAAAGAATCCACACACTTTTAGGCATATTTTCTGGCTCTAGTCACATTTTTTTTTTGCTCAGTTGCCATGGTTACATGATGACAACTGAACCAGATGCAGTGTGACTGAATGCTCCCCAGTCCTGTACATCAAATTTGTGCTATATACCTCATGTCAAACTACTATTTGACATGAGGTTATTTTGACAATTTCACAGTTATGCAGTCAACACACTTGTCCATAATACAGCATGTTACAGTTTCATCTCAGTCAGAGCTATGCCTGTAACATTTTAGCCAGCTCTTTACGCAACACTTTTTCCTATATCTTCTCCTGAAAGCATGTCTTATCAAACTGAGGCTCACCATATGTTACAAGTCAGACTCCCTCCTCACGTCAGATCAGAGACACACACAAACATCAATACAAAATGTGTTTGCAACAAGCACACATTTTTATTGCCCAGAAAATTGTATGGTTTTCGCGTAGTTATTATAATCCCTTTATACATGACTTACTTTACTCAGTTTTCACACTAAGGCTACACCATAATTGAGTACTTCTCTGTTACTACTGCTACACTCTGCTCTCAGCACAATTCTTCTCACATTTAATAATGCAGCTGGCCATTGTGCAGAACTCCCCACCAACCCCATGTCCCATAGCAGCAGATTTCCACTTGTGCTGCTATCACTAAGCGTAACTATGCCCAATTCACTGTAAACACAGTTAACCTATTTACACAACGGCAGCATCAGATGTTTGTTTTTAGCTGCTGTGACCCCCCCCAATGCAAACTGCCGACTCATAGTTGTTATAGTGATGACACCTGCTTTTGATCCAAAATATATTTTACTAGACTTGGTTCATTGAAAGTGCTCGAATTTTGAGCAAGAAAGAAGTTAAGTTGATATTTAGGTAAATGTCTCCCATGCAGAACAATGAGCAAGTAAGGGTAAGCAAGAGGAAGCAAATTACGTGATGCCTGGGAAATGCAATTTCCAAGATCTCTGGCTCATCAAAGAAAATTTACAAAGACTGACTTACCCAAGATCCCAAGGACAATCACTTGGCCAGATGTAAAGCATGCTGCAAACCAATAAAAATGGATGCCATGGGGAAAAGTGGCTCTTACAAGTTGCCCTCCCAGTGTCTGCACATTTGGTCCTTGAATTTGAGGGACCTGGTCCTGGAAAGCCCTTGAAAATTCCTTGAATTTGATCCCAACCAAGGTGTGGTAACGTTAATATTTTCTACAGCTGGCACAAAAGATTTATAGCATTCGCCTTTTTTTTGTCATGTAACCTTTTTAACATAAGTAGTGTCAAGAATGTCAGTATGTCTGCTGATTTTCTCACTTTACAAAGCTTTTGTGATAACTTACTTAATGTTGTTTATTTTTAGGGAAATACACCCAGAAATATAAATAAATAAAATACACGCAGATGCAATGTCACACATCTGTCAAGTCATTTCCTTTTGCATGCATAAACACATTCATATAGAGAGGCCATTATTTCCTTTTAAAACATAAAAAAATGGAAGTCAATTTGCCCTTTCCTCATTTATGCCATATAAACAGAGTAAACTGCCTGGAAGAGATTGGTTTAACTCAAAGGGACCAGGCATGGTTGTGTGTTTGATCACAGAGGAACTCCACCCTCACCTCTGTTTTAGCCGGGCTTGTTTGCTGATCATCATAAGAGTAGCAGTAAATATTTTAAATGTACACAATTTCTTTTCAGGATTTTTTATGCATCTTTTTTATCCTCATACACTACTGTGTTACAGTAGTATGATGTTTTGAAGCAGTATTTGGACAGGTTCTCTCAGCACATGACGTACACTCACAGACACAAAGACTGAAATCAATTTTGTTTTGACAGGATGACGAAGTGGTGCTCCAGTGCGTGGCCTGCATCCAGAAGGAGAATCGCAAGTTCTGCCTGGCTGCTGAGGGTCTGGGCAACAGGCTGTGTTACCTGGAGCCCACATCTGAAGCAAAGGTAGGTGCACTGACTGACTCACGCCACTGTTGCTGTCTTTGATGTTCTCTGATCTGGAAAACATCCACTGCAAAATGGAGATGCATGTCATTGATGTGGGATGAATCTGTTCAGATCCTTGATGAAAAATAACCTGTTACATAATCTACAGGCACACAAACATATGCTCAATAAATGCCAAGTTATCATAAAATTCTGAACAGGTCAAATCCACCTAGGTCTCCTTGTTCAGTTTTTCTTGGTCTGTGTGCTCACTCTCAGATGATCTTCCCTGAAATTATTCCCCATGCATGCTTGATGGATTGTATTTTACACCTTGCTGCCATTGGCTGTAATTGCTGATGGCTTTATTGCAGTTAAGCAGCACATTTGTTGCTGTGGACTCATTGGCCTGTTTTTGCTACTAAGTGCAAAGTTTTAATGACTTCATTTTAATTGTTGGCCGGTGTAATCAGTGTGGGCTGCCACAGCCAGACTAAAATGCATTTTTTAAGTAACAAATCCAGATTCAAGAATATCCTCAACCATATTTCTTCAGGGAGAGATCAGACTATGGGGCATATTTTCATAACCTAAATGATTATTGGCTGTTGGAGAGAATCTCAAAAATCCCAAGGTAGGGTCAACTTTTTATATTAGTTAACTTTTTTATTTTACTGCAGAAGTTGTCTTTTGAATCAACAATTATGAGCCATAATCCCTTATTAATTTCCCTCATGTTATGACACCAGGCAAAAGCAGTGTGTTTCATGAAACACAGATGTAGTTTTCAGGGACACAAGGAAAACATGAGATGGCTCAGCGAGTAAGAAGGAATCAGAATTTATTTGTACAGTGAGCAAAGATTCCCCTGCTCATGGTATTTGCCTACCTCCCTACAATGGAATTCTATCTGTGTGTCTGTGGTGGGGAAGGTTAGGTGGGTATTGGGTGCAGAGGGAGGTTTTCACCCTATATTGGATGGTAATTATACCTGACAGGTGTGATGGATGCTCGTCCTGTCTGGCACTTTGTCTTCATTGACTGCTGTTTTTATGAAAAGGCAGCACCACACCTTTGGGATCAACGACACACTGGTAGAAAAAGCCCAAGATGGTAAACCACTAGTGATGGGACACAGAACCAGGACAACAGGATGCAGTTGAGTCAAAGTATACACAGTTTAGATTGCTGACTGATGACTGATCTACGACAAGCAACCCTTGTCTATCAGTGACTCAATATTACAGTATGTCCCCAGTTTGAAATGTTTCTCACATTCACTTTTTTGTTTTTACAATATGTGAATTAGGAAAGTATTGGTTTCATAATTTCTTTATTGCTTCACTTAACGAATTTAGCACCTGTTCCAATTACGCAGGCAAGGAGCTGTAACTTCCTGACCCTGCTTCAGGAGACAGAAATAGAGATGCGATCTATTCTGACCCATCCTCTAGTGCCAGACAGGGAGAGCATCAATCATTCCGTAAACAAATGATGGGTCGTAAACCAAACATCAGGGCATGGTCAAGCTGCTTTAAAGCTGTCCCCTGCTCTCTCTTGTGAGAGGACGTCCCGACGCGTCCGGATACTCATTATTCCTTGCAGCTCCTCCAGACCTAAATTTCACCTGCCTGTACTCTCAAGGTGTCTCCCCTTCCAACCAAATGCAGTCATGCACCTGGAGAGTGCAAAAGTCAACTGCTACTCACAGAGATAGATGAGGACAGATGGGAGTGGATTGCTTCCCACCAGACCTTTTTATTGTTATTTCTCTACAGTGGCTCTCTTTGAGAAAAAGCTGTCTCCTTCAGCGGTATCATCACAAGCCTTAAATGTGGTTGAATATAGGAACAAAGGTCCACCTGCTGCCTTAAAAACGCGAGTAAACTCAACTTGGTGATTCACAACCCAGAAAGTTTACCTTATGATGATTTGCTGTTTATCTTGTCAAGCAATAATGTACATTCAAAAATTGCTTGAACCATTTGGTGACTAAATGTTGTGATGTTACACCATGGAGCATATTTGTAGTTTGCAATCTTAATAACTGTGCATTAAATGTGAATATACTGTATGCTCTAAGTTTGTGTTGTGTAAAGTTTGCAAATGAGGGTATAGTCACCTGTGTGAATTGCTCCAGTTATGAAGGAGTTGAGATGTTCAGTAAGGAGGCCAGGAAGGTTGTTTTGGTTGGTGTCATTAATCTTTTAGCTGTATCCAACAATATCTGCATCCTTGCTTCCCTCATTCTGCCAGTGATGTTTCCCTATCCTCTCATGGGCTGTCCAGTGCTGCCCTGTTTTCACGGGGCAATTAGGCATCATTGTTTTTCTATTAACTATCTGTCCAAGGCAGAAGTACACACTGACCATAGTGCTCTTGATCTGTTCATGAAGTACCTTTTAATAAACATACTGCTCACTCAATTAAACTTAGTTCAAGTGCAGTTTAAAAAGCAACAGTCAGCACAGATGTTATGAGTGGGCGTCTAGTCATAATTTCCCTTTGGATTCAGGGAGCAGGTTTTGTATATTTTCTTCATTTAGTATAAAGGTCTTAAACCTAATGCTTAACACCATTAATTAAATGAAGATTAGTTTTGATGGACATCAGAACAATTACAGCTGTGATCTGTAATTGTCATTAACCAATAATGAAAGCAGCTGCTGTCATATTGTTAGTGTTGATGCTCACTGAGTGCACGGCACATGCTCCAGAGCAAACAGTGCTTCACTTGTCCTTACACTTGTTAACAGCAAGTGTAAGGACAAGCAATGGCATGACAGCAAGACATTATGCCAACTAATGGTCAGTGTCCAATTTATTTTTTAAGCTTGAAAAATATGAAAAAGTATAACTTTCTTTCTTTCCAAGAGCAAAATATGAAGCTGCCACTAGCATTCAGCTAGCTTAGCTTAGCACCCAGAAAAGGGTTGAAACAAACCTGACCATGAGCAACAAGGCTCATAGTACCTCATAAAACATACAAACATTTTGTTTTTCCACTTTTATGCAGAATAAACAAAGAAAAAAAAATGTTAAGTAGCTGTTTCATGGTGCTCCCAGTCTTAACAATAATCTTAGGTAAAAGGCTGTAGCTTTAGGTTTCTGACAGTCCATAGTTGCAAAGCACCCATTTAAAGCTAGTTGTTACTTTTGAATTTAAATATATGTTTCCTTTATGTCATGTTGTTATCACTCCTTGGTACATTTGTGAACTTTTTGTGGCTCCCACTAAACTAATAGGAAGGATGCTTTCTCTTGACAACTTCATTTATAAGCTATAAAATTCTGCTGTTACTATTGGGTGGAAAAAAAGAAAAGAAAAAAAAAAAAAAAAACACAGGGAGCATTTTGTTTCTAATCTTAGACCCACTTTTGGGTTGTTGCAGTATGTTCCTCCAGACCTGTGCATCTGTACCTTTGTGCTGGAGCAGTCTCTGTCAGTGCGGGCCCTGCAGGAGATGCTGGCTAAGAGTGGACAAAACAGTGAAGGGGTGAGTGATGCTACACACACGTTACCATGACCACACACATGCACATGTAAGATGATGAGAACATTTTGATAATCCACACTTCACATCTCCATAAATCACCCCCGAGTCATATACAGTATATGTATAGTTTTATTGCACATTTAAAACATTAATAATTAAAACTATTTATTTCAATGAATGCAGTCAATGGGCATAATATACCTATAATACTATATATATATATATATATATATATATATATATATATATATATATAGAGACCTTATTATGATATCATAAAAGCACTCAGAAAGCTCAAGCCCTTGCCGAGAAAGCTTAGTGTCCAGTTTATTCCTTGGACCATGACCTACACCCACAGAAAATTCTTTCTGAGTTATGCTGCACAAACAGAGAGTGTTAGTAAAGGGGACATTTTGACATTAATGTTGCTGTATCAGAAGTGCACCAGGCACTTTAGCCCATTTGATCATGTAAGTCTATAAGGAAAGCAGCATCTCTCAGCTATTCCTAAAAAATGAGAAAGGCTGACACATTTGTTTCCAGTTAACATTTCAATAAACGTAAGGAGGAGAGTTTGGTGGAGGGAATCTACATATAATCAATACAATGTAGCTGATATTTCATCATTCATCACTGTATTCTCTGCTCCTTTTTCAGTCATCTTCTTCTAAGTGTTTCCTTCTCTTCTTCATTGCTGTGACAGATGTTTAACTCTACCATCTCTTCTTTATCTTCTATTTTCTGTGTGTAATCTCCATCTTCTGCATGATAGATATGCAGCCCGGATCGATGGGTATGTCATCACTCATACCATTCCCAATTCAGCCATTATGCATGACGCACAATATGTTCTCTGAGCTAGTTCTGCTTGTCTGCTATAACAAATTATCATCCAACTTTGCATTGGAATTGTAGGAATCCTGGTTTATGCAAACACCAGAGCCCATGCTTTGAAGTAACTAATAAACATATAGATTTTTCGTGACCACTGGGTGAGTAGATTGTGTTTGAGCTCCCACCTAGCTGACAGAGACAAATTGAGTTTGGTATAGACTTTGCCAATAGGGTTCTCACAAATATCAGCTCTCACACATATCAACTTTCACTGCTGGAGAACTAGAGCGGCACTGATGCTGAATTAGCGTCAGATTAACTATTAGTCTCATCCTCAGGGGTTTCAGATGGATATTCATCACAGTGTAAATTGTTCCTCCCTATACGATTAGCTCTTATTTGTCACAGTAGCCTCTTCTACTAATGTTTGACTGGATACTATGAGATAATGCAAACAGGAAGTGATCATGATTCAGATACATAAATGAAAGAAACGCTGTCTCAGCATTACATGGGGTCTTAATCTTTTAAAGTCACATTGTTGATTATTGTAAGAATTTCCAGTCATGTCATGTGTTGTTAGGACTGGAGTTGGACTATCTTTGCAGCATAATGAGGAAAGTCAAAACCATTGGTTCCATTGCTGTAGTCAGAAACATAAGAGCTAGATGGCAGGGAGTTATGAGCTGCAGCAGAGAAAAATGGGGTGTTCAAAAATGAAATGCTAAATTAAAGCTCAAATTGACATGTTTAATTATTAGTTCAATCTCATCCCTTTTGAACAGCACCATTTAAGGTCATTACTTCAACTGTTCAAATGTTCAACTGATATTAGGTAGCATATATATTTTTTGCTACAGTGTGCAAATAACTATGCCATCCCAATTTCTATTGCATGCACTATATACATGTACTGCACATACTGCATAACTAAATAGTTTTTCCAGGTGCACTGTGGACTTAGGCCTTTTAGTTTAAATATTAGCAAACACACTTTACGAAGTTGCTGCTAATAATGTGAGTTTTTACTCATTATCTGGCTTTGTAGCAAATATCTTGGAGATGCCTTCGATGGTGGCTTGGATTGGACCCAGAGTGCATTGTTACTACTCATATTTATCAGTTTTCAATATTGTGTATCTACTCTTCATTCTTCAACTGTGCTGAAAGTCACCAGAGGATGTGCCAATAAAGGGGAAATGGAGGTTGAAAATGTCTTGAGAGTCTCTGAAATCAACATATCATTGAACAGATGGGTTTATCAATGAAAAGTGGCTGGAGCTGAAGACCCAGCTGTTTTAGCCAGAAGGCATAGAAACACACACAGAGAGGACCTGTAAAGAGATTACACTCACTGCTAGTGCAAATGCCAAACTCCATTTAGCTCAGTATCCAAAAGTGATCACTCTGTGCAAATATGTCTTTGTCTCATCCAAAATGTGCTGACCTATTTGATTTGGGGTTGGCTGGTCAAAAAGGTGAATCATGAACTCAGTCTGTGAAAAAGACAGAGCTGCTCTGAAGATCTCTGATGTGCTTGTGTTTTCTTGTGGGGGCTGCCACCTCTTTCTCTTTCAGCTCTGTGTTCTTAGGTTGTGGGTCTTCTTACTGCCTTTTATTGAGAGAAACCACAACACAGCAGCCATGCACACATATAGTATAATGCAGGGCTCACAGATCAGGAGGCTGATCTGCTAAATGTCATATCTTCATACTATTAAAAAGATGTCACTTGTGGTCAACAGGAGGACCACTGTTCATAGCCCATTTTTCTTACATGTCCAGTAATCCAGTAATCCAGTAATCTTAACCTTTATGGTTATTTGAGCCACGTATTATACGGTTTACAGTGTAAATGAAGGTGTGTTGAATTTTTGCTGTTCACTTCTCACTGATATGAGACACAAAATACCCTCGCTGTGCCTGATCTGTGTACTGCTCTTCTTAGCCACAGGGTCAGGAATTGAGCAGGAGATGTGGGTTTATTGGTTGTGGTGACTGCAGCGATGTGCCTCGCTGCATTAATCTCAGTACCTCAGCCAGCGTGCAGCAGTAGCTAGAGGCACAAAAGGAGTCTGGAAGCTGGTGCTGTAATTTGCATGACACAACTATTTCAAATCACAGGCCAGCTATTGTCCCAGCAGCTAATAACAAAGCAGGGATAGAGTAAAGTGGAAGGAGATGCAATAAAACTGCAAGAAAGAGAGGATTTGTATGGAAGGATTATTTTTTTTACGTATATTGCCACGATATGATACGCAATTCATTTTGTAAACAAAAGTATCCTGTAGTGCTTTTAGTTTAAATTTAATTTGACATGTTTACAGTTAAGCAAAATTGTGTGGCATAATTTCAGACCTAATGTCTTAACCTTGCGCCAGTAGCATTGTCTTGTAAATGCTTTTTTTTTTTCCTAAATCCCTGTCAAAACATAGACTTTTTGTTAATCATATTTGCGCCCTAGGAGTTTCATAGATAAAATAAGGAACTGGAAAGGCTTGAAGAACAGTAGTTTAAAATAATGACGTTCTTTTTCACTTTAATGCTTCCTAGAGGCTGATAAGGAAGGTGAGTAACAAGGGAGCTGCTTGCTCAAGAAAAGAGAGACAACAATCCCTCTTGCATCTCTACGGGTCGAGATATCATTCAGTCCCCTTCCTGCATCTTAACCCAACCCCATCAGTGGTGGAGTCTTTTTCTGCTAATGTTGACATTGCAGACTGACCGTAGTAGTGCATCCTTCCCACACTCCTGCCGTCAGAGTGGTGGAAGGATGACCCTGTATCCCATTTCACTCAGGGATACGGGTGCTAGAAAACACCATCTCCTGTGACAATTCAGATTGCATGTCTTCATTGGTGAGATGGAGCCTCAAACCCTGTTCAGGAGATATGTGACTGCAGCTTCAGGTCATCGTGGTCGGCGAGTTGCTCCTTTCGGGTCAACACTCAGTCCCAGAGGTCGGGTGTAGATTGAGGCAGTTGGAAGGAGACTACTGGGCTCTTCTATCTGGAGCCTGAACTGGCACATAACCATGTTTTTGTGTGCATGTTTCTTTGTATGTGTATTGATTTTTCTAGGCAGCACAGAGTGGCGGACACAAGACACTACTGTACGGACATGCCATCCTCCTGCGCCATTCATTTAGCTCCATGGTAAGAAAACATTGATGTCAATCAGTAGCTGGACCTATGCATTATTGCCAGTGCTAGCAGGGTCACCAGCAGAGAACCATGTGTGTGTCTTCATATCTGTATATGTGTGTGACAGCACTGGCTCATATGGTTTTATTGTGTGTTGACCACAGTATCTGGCCTGTTTGAAGACATCAAGATCACAGACTGATAAGCTGTCTTTTGATGTTGGCCTACAAGAAGACTCAACAGGTAAAAAATCTTCCTCTTTTTTTCATTCCTTTCTTCTCACTGCCTATGTCTTTGTTCGTCTGACTCTACATCTGGTCCTTTGTCTCTGTCTTTCTCCCTGTACCATGTTTGTTCATATTACAATTTCATTTTGTGTGGGTTGTTTGTGCAACACTGTCTAACACGTGTTGCACATGCAATGTTTTTATTTATTTATTTATTTTATTTTACTTACATCTTTGCAGCTCAATTGTTCCGTGTCATGATACTTGGAAATTACTTTATATCTCTCTTATCATTAATTTCATGTTTTACTTTAGATGAGTCAACTCAAGATGATTTAAAAGCATTATTGCCATGGTGCATTCAGATTAGTCCAGGTTGTCAATTCAGCCCACTCTGGCTCTTACAGAATATGGAGACAGCAAAATATACTCTATGCACTGTACATGTTCATGATTTTGTGTTCTATTAGGGGAGGCCTGTTGGTGGACGATCCACCCTGCTTCCAAACAGAGATCGGAAGGAGAGAAAGTGCGCATTGGTGATGACCTCATACTTGTCAGTGTGTCTTCAGAACGATATCTTGTAAGTTTATTTTATCCTGTTTAATACTGCAGCTAGGATGTGTGTGTGTGTGCGTGTGTGTTTGCATAATGTCTGGAGGTCTTAGTAGGAGAGCATCACCGCAGCTTCCACCGATGTGAAAAAAAATGATTATCATAATCATGTTAGCACATACTGAGCCCCCCTCAGTCTAATCATGACCTCAAGAGTCTTGATGTCAAAAGCAACATTTTTTTTCTACAACTACAAGACTTCTAATAACAACAAGGTACAATATATCCATTTGTAGTGCAAACGGTACTGGAAATGTCTATTTTTAATTACATTGCTATTAAAGCAATAATGTATTTATACTTATACTCAAACATATACTTTCTTATTACACAGAGCTGGTCTTGGTTTTCTGTTTTTACTTTGAGATCATGCTACGTTCTGCCTCTTTAGCATCATAGCACTTTGCTATAATGTATATAAACAACTTGGAAAAATATTCTCCCTGCTCCATGAATATGTCAGCATGGTCATCAGCATGGTCAGGCAGCACCTAAAGCAAAAGAGGATGAACAGCTGCCACAATTTTTCTGCCACACAAACACTGTGGACAACACACCAGAGTACACATGCACAACATTACAGCCCCCAGATGGTATGAATCCCTAGACATCTGCTCGTCAGCTTTATCTTTCCCAGAGTTTTCCTCTGAATCAGCTACTACATAGTATTCAAAACATTTGCTAATTTTTCATCTTGAATTAACTCATTTGACCTGTCCCTAGAGGCCATATGCATTTGTTGTCATGCTAGTGTCCAGAGATTCAACAACATGGAATTCTTAAATTAGTCATTATGCGACATGTTTATGGTGATAGATGTTTTATGTAAAAAGAATGCAGCAACCTTTGACACTTAGGTCCATGAGCTGAAACATAAATGGATGAATCTAAACCAAATATGCAATCTTTCCTTGTGTCTGGCAGCACTTATCTATCTCCAATGGCAATATCCAGGTGGATGCTTCCTTCATGCAAACCCTGTGGAATGTCCACCCTATCTGCTCTGGCAGCAACATAGAGGAAGGTAGAGTCTTCAAACCAAATAAATTACCCTCCTTCATTTATTCTGAAAAATTCTTTATTTAATTTATCAAATTCAAAGAATTACATTTGTGTCTTTGTAATTCATATAACTGCTATAACTACTAAACTGAACCCAAGAAGTCCAGGCTTGGCCAACTGACAGGGCAAAGCTCAGAGTCCTTGGAATGAGGGATAAAAAAGGAGAAAAACACAGGATAAGTAACACATAAAACAAATGACAGTGAGGATAGAGCACTAGTAGCATGGAGTTACCACGTGAACAGACTAAATGTGCCGGGGACTGCGCATAGTCTAAATAATGGGGTGATGAGTGTATTGGAAAACGTGTGTGTTTCCACATGGTTTCCAATGCACGGTGTGTGCCTCAGAGTCTCCGCCCTGCAGATCAGCCAGCCTCCTAAAACAAACACAAACACAGACTCCACGGGAAATAAATAGACAAAATAAAAGCCCAGGAACTGTATAATGACATAACAAATGACATGGATCTGAAAATATTTTGTATAAAAGTGTGGTTTTTGCTAAGCCCACCAAAACTTGTTGATGGATGTATGAGGACTGGATTCAAAGCTCTTCCTTATTCTCTCAGAAAACCTAAAATGCAAAACTGCTCCATATATCCATGACCCAATTTTTTGATCTAGATAGTTGCATTTTGTAGGCTGAGATGACAGTAGAGACAAATAACCATACCAAAAAATATATGCCATGCTTCAGCATGTTGAAATCCTCTATTTTTCCTTCCTCGATAGGCTACTTGCTTGGCGGTCATGTGATGCGGCTGTTCCATGGACATGATGAAGTACTTACCATCCCTGGATCAGACCAGAGTGAAGAACAGCAAAGGTTCGAACAGGCACTGGACGCACTTGATTACACTGCAGCATTAATGGTCAGCATATAACACATGAGAAGCTAAGTGACCTGTAAGTTACGTGTGGCACCTTAGTGATCATGTGATTTCATAACAATATCCATGACCAGTGTAACACATGGCTCTCCAAGAAGCTGAAGTGGTGGCTGAATTATTTTTAATTTACAGTATCAAAAGTTGGTGCCAACACAGGAAAGGTAGGCCACAGAACAGTGGCACATGGGGCTGGAAGTGGGTCAAAACAGCGGGCAAGGCCGCAACACAAACATTCATGCATACACTCACACACAGGGTGAGAGAGAGAATCTATTTTTAGAATAGTGAATGGCAAATATGGGGGCTTGACTAGATATTAATTTCAGCTTTGACTTTTCTCCCAGACTTGTCCTTGAGATCCAGAAGAAGCAGCGTGTTTTTTCAGAGGTCTTATATTTATATGGCGCAGATCAAACACACTCCAGGCTCCCTTTATCTTTGGACCTAGTCACCCTTATCACTGATAAACTTTGTAGCTTTGAGTTATCAGGGCACATATGTCTCTGTTTGAGGGATGTTATGCTGAAGTCTGTAGAGTAAATACAGCTCCTGTGTGTGTTAGTCTGTGATTGTGTGTGTGTGAGTTAAACATCCTCACTATGAATATCACTATGACAAATGAGGGTAAACAAGTGGTGCCCTTCTTAGTGAGAATGAATGACCTTAAAGACTATCAGTGGTGATTAGACTTTGAAAGCATCCACATATTGATCACCCACTGCTGCTCCTCTGACATCCCCAGGATAGTCAACTATGAGACAGGTAAAGCTGGTGCCAAGGCCAGGTCCTTATGGAGGTTGGAGCCACTCCGAATTAGGTAAGTTATTTTCACATGACCTGATATCTGTTCCCTCCTTTTCTGCCCCTCTTTTTATATTTTATTTTTCATTTCCCATCATTCTCTTTTCTCCCTTTTAACATTTTCTCACTGTCTGCAGTCTTGCCATATTTCTTTCAACACCCATTGTTCTTTTTTCTCTCCCCCTCCTTTAATTTAACACAGCACTGTGGCCTCTCTGTGGTTTTTCCTCCTCTGAACTTTCTTTTTCCTTCTGACAGAGACAGAGAGAGGCTCTGTCTCTGTCAGGTATTTAATCTTGCACTCACATGAATGCATCTTTTTTCATATCAATATATGTTTACATTTACACTTGTCATTTGTACCAGTGACATGATTAAATTACAGAAAGTATTTCAGCCACTTCTACCTCATTGCATTATCAATGTAGTGTGTTGTGTTTATACAGTATCAACTAATTAGCTGAAATTAAGCCTTCAGTGTTAATGAAATGCAACTTTTTCTCAGTGTACCTTTGCACATCTGCCTCATTTTTACCTTGAGCAGCTGGAGTGGGAGCCACATTCGCTGGGGCCAGGCTTTTCGCCTGAGGCACCTGACCACCGGTCACTACCTGGCCCTGACTGAGGACAGAGGGTTGGTGCTACAGGACCGCGAGAAGTCTGATACTGTCACCACAGCCTTCTGCTTCCGAGCTTCTAAGGCAAGGACCCACACACACAAGTACAAAGGCACTAACACACAGGGATGTATGCACTTGACTGCCCACTTTTTCTCAAGGTGACCGGTTTCACACCAAATCAACCACCATTAAATACCACTTAGAAGACGTTACACACAGTCTCTTCTCATCATGTAGAAATTTAATACCCACTATCCTTAGACTGAAAAAAATCACATTTTTTGTTATTCAAGGACAATGAAAATTGCAAGCTATTCAATAAGAGCTTTGCCATTTAGGTTAATTTTGCTGATCTTGCCGCTTCTCAGTGAAGCAGCTATTTAGCTGCGCTCTGTATAATGGAGTTCAAGATATAGCCAGTGATTGTGAGCCAATTAGTGACCCTTTCATTGTGGATGTAAAGTTTGTATTATAGAATTAAAGTGAAGTCATTTATCATGGATTGCATTCATCCTAATAGCAGAACAAATACAGTTACTATGTTGGATGGAGCCCTAAACAGCAGGTGACATTCGGTTGGTGTTTTGATTTTGATCAGATCTCCATGCAGTCTCTCTTTGCACACACATTTGTATTGTGCACGTGTGCTCATTTCGCAGTGACAGCTTGACTGTGTTCATTTTCTCTCCTCCTTATGCAGGAAAAGCTGGAGCAGAGCCCCAAGAGAGACATCGAGGGCATGGGAGTGGCAGAGATCAAATACGGGGACTCGCTTTGCTTCATCACACAAATGGCCACGGGACTCTGGCTCTCCTATCAGGCACCTGATGTCAAATCGGTCCGTCTGGGTCCCCTCAAGAGACGAGTGAGTGGCAACAAAACCCATGCACACACTATTTTTACCATCTTCCACTTAGAATGCAAAGTGTATACAAAAACAAATAAGATTAACAAATAAATGAGATTCCTTGGAGCATATAATAACCTTCAGGGTAATGAGCTGATTGAGTTAAAATGACTGTCTATTAGTTTTTTATGTCTCTCTAGACTAAATATAAATCTGGTCCCTTGGCTACAGTGACAGCAGTGATAATGTGATGGAGGGGTGCCTTTGGTAATGTGCTTGACAATGTGTCCTTCATGTAAATGCAGCCAGATAGCCCATGGTGTCAGCACCTGTCTTCCAGACATCATGGCTTAGTGTTAGTTGAGGATGTCTGGGGACTTTCTCCTGATTAAAACATATAGTCTCCTAGTACTGTCTCACACAATTTCTTTGTCATTTCATCTTAAGGCGTGCCTACATTCTGAAGGTCACATGGATGATGGGTTGACCCTGCAGCGCTGTCAGCATGAAGAGTCTCGTGCTGCGCGCATAATCCGAAACACCACTTTACTCTTTAAGCGATTCATCAGGTATGTTGAAGAAAAAAAATATGCAAATTTTCTCACTGCTAAACACAGTGACATACTGTATTTTCCAATTAGCCACTTTATTACAGTAATCTGCACAATGGTTTGTCTTTGGTGAAATCACACAAATGATTTAACAAAAATTCCCTCCGAGTCACCTCATCTTTAATTATAGCTGAAGTCTAAAAATCCAGACATCTAATAACCTCCAAAGACTCTCAAACAGTCCACAGTAGCATGATATAACATCCCCACAGACTAAACACACACATTGGATAATTAAGCTCTGGGCACCTGTGTTTTGACTGAGTAGGGTGGGGTCCTTAGTGGTCACATCATGCATTTCAAAATGGTAAATGACTGCAGCGACGCTACAGCTACACACAGCAGGCTGTTAAAAAATGGAGGCTTCCTCTGTTCTTATTTGTCAGCAAATGGCCCGTTGTCCCCTGGGTTGGGCTCAGTGGCCCTCATGTCGGAAACATGTGAGAGTCTATCAGTCTCCCCTGCGGCTGTGACACATACATCTCCCCACACCCCTCCCATGCGTACAACAAGAGCTATTTTTAGCATGCAAGCAGAAATCAACATTTCAGCATGGCTGAACCTGTGGGCTAAACATCATATTAGTCATCTCAGCCTCTCCTTATGATTACTCAGCCTCCAATTTACAGCTATTTTACCAGAAATAAAATGTATTTGTGATTAAGAGGAGTGTATTGATTGTGGAATAAGATCACAGACGTCAGTGGGGACTGCTGATACATCAGAATGAGCGGTTTTCTTGTGAATACTGATGTACTGATGTTTCCCTGTGCTTATACTGTCTTGCTCTCTCAGAGACCTGGACTGTCTGGGTGTTAAGAACCGGACACTGGTTGCCTTGCCTGTAGAGGAGGTGCTCCAAACTCTTAATGACCTCATCACCTATTTCCAGCTCCCAGACGCTGAGCTTGAGCACGAAGAAAGGCAGATCAAGCTGCGCTCACTCAAGAATCGACAGAACCTATTCAAACAGGAAGTGAGTTTCACTGTCTAGAAAGATGCAGTCAATCATAGTCCATGATATTTCAATTTATAACAGTATGTGCTGTTCTGCAGTGCAGCAAAATATAAAAAACCCAGAGTGAAGGGCTGTGATTTAGGTAATTTCAGTAAAGGACAGGATATGAGTGAGGAATGAGCCAAGAGCAATGACAACATTGCAAAACATTGCTTCGCAAAAGTACATGAAATCACTTGGTTCTTTTTGGTAAGTTTCAATGCTACTTTGTAAAGAGGCACTGCATTTAAAGCTATCAACAGTTTTGGTGCTGTAAGTTTTCCTGAGGCTGGCAGGAGTGCACTGAAGCTTTCTGCTAAGCGTCTAGGACCTAAATTGCTTTCATCAATTACAAAATGTCACCTGCCTCACTGAAGGGGGCCCTGCGATATCAACTATCCAAACTCTTCCTAATTCTCATAGGCTATAACCCTATGTCATCATATCCTCAAGCAAACATACCTAAATGTGATCGAATTAAGTGGAATCATAAAATAATAATCAGCATCATAAAAGACTGTGAATTTAGTATTTCAAAATCATACATGTTCCAGCCATTTATCTTATACTATTCATCTGTCTCTTAACTTTAATGGTATCCCAGCCCTAATAATTTACAATTAGAGGGTCAATTTGTCACTGCACTCAGCTGACCAGTGATTTTTCCTGGTAAATAAATAATCTTTTAAAATTTTATAATTTAATATACAGTATCTGATCACTATGGATATTTCTCTGTAGTATAGATCACATCACAGTCATCAAATGAGGGACACTAGGGTGCAACAGGGCTACATTAAGGATGTTTAACTAATTTCATACTGCACAGAATCCATTTTACTTTTCATCACTTTTCATGTTTATGCTCATGAATACATTTTAAACTTAAATTGTATTTTTGTGTATTACCAAGGGCATGCTGACTCTGGTTTCCAACTGTATCGACCGTATGAATTTATACAACAGTGCAGCCCACTTTGGAGAGTGTGCTGGGTCCGAGGCTGGAGCAGCCTGGAAAGACATACTGAACCTGCTGTATGAGCTGCTAGGTGAGAATCTGTTTGCACAGCATTTGTAGTGACAGTCTCAATGCAGACACAATGACCCCTTACCCTAACTTTAACCGTCACAAATAAATGCCTAACCCTCACTCTAACCATAACTTAAACCAAGTTTAAGTCCTCAAAACACCCTTTGAAGGGGCGGCAATGTGAATATACAAAATATACAGTTTGTGAAACTGCATTGACATCCATTAATTTGGACAGCCTAAACAAAGCATTATTTCCAACTTTAACCATAACACTCAATGAGTAACCCTAATTTTAACCATTCCACATTTGAAATTTTAACCCCCTAAACATCAGCAGTTTCTCGGGAATCAGGTTCTGCTTTATTTGGACCAGGTTTTTGTCCCCATGAGGACTATTGGTCCTGACAAGGTCAGTGTTTTTTCCAGGAGGCCCTAAAGAGATGACATGTACAAGCACACACACACATACAGAATTTCTCACTGTAATCAATCACTGAGACAAGATTTGTCAAGATAAATTCAGGATGGAGAAGCTGAAAGTACAGTGGTTCACTGGTGATGAAACACTGTGCTGACCTGGTATTTACAGATATCTTAGCCTGAAGGACTGAATTTGGAGAGTGCCAGAATTCAACGAATACACCCATGCACACAACACACATGTGCACACACCATAAATGCTACCCACTCTGTAATACTCGCAAACATTCTGTCATTGTTGGGCAAAATACTCAGTGGCATATGTCCTGCTGCATATAAAACATTTTTCCAGGTTATGTGATGTGCTCTACAGGATGCAGAGCAAAATTGGTCAACACACACATACAGTCAGAAATGCACACACTTTTGTGTCCCCAACTAGTCACATGACTTTATGACCCTTGGATTTTAATTTTCATCACTTTCTTTGCTGTTTTCTCTTTTTACTCTCTTTTACTCTCTCTTTTTACAGTTTTCTCTTTTTGTTTACTCACTGTTGCTCTGTGTGTCATTTTCAGCAAACCAGTGTCATAATTCCAGCCTTTTCAAACTTACTTTTACCTCCCTCTAATTTTTATTAAAGTTACTTGGTTGGGAACAATTTAAATGTATATGTTTTTGCTCTCTAACTTAATCTGAATCTCCTGCTGTGCTGTATTTGATAAACACATTTTTTTCCTTGAATATAACCCTCACTATATATAAAAATATTCATTTCTAAGCGAAGAAAAAGGGAGTAGAGGAGAATGTTTTGAAAGTCATGTTTTGGATATGTCACATTTGTAGGCAATAATCTGGATAGCCATCATGTGAATCTTTCTGCTGTCATGCTGCAGCCCCTCTGCCCTCCAAATGTGTCCTTCAGATTGTTATTTACACTGATTTCACCTTCCAGCTCCCATTAGAGGTCTAACCACGTTTCTCCCTTCCTCCATTCCCTCCTCCACACACCTGCTCCTGCACAGTGCTAAGTGGATTTAGGACGCATTCCTGCTGTAGTGACTGAGTCTTTTGTGCTAGTACACACCTATATGTGTGTACTAGCACAAAAGACTAGATATGTTTTTTTTTTTGCATGTGTTCATGTCTTTTATCTAGGGATGCGCTGATCATAATCTTGGTATTGTTCCGATACTGGTTAAAATCCCTGACTTGGAAAAAGAATAGCATAAAATATGACACAATTCATAAACCCTAAATATCACATTAAGTGCTTCACTAAGCATAGATGACATGCTTTAAAGAGAGATGTGTGCTTGTCACTGTCATATGACCAAAATGTGAGCTAGGTTGCATATGACTGCCATGCTAATGTAGCATTATGTCATTTAAGTTGCTGGTCATAACTAGTATAAGTGTAAATGCATCAACAAATGTATTATTAATGGCCATGTTTATTTCAAAGAGTCAAAGAACACGGTAATAAACTAATTAAACAAATTGGTATTGGTCACAAAAGGTGGTATTGTGCCATCCTGTTATTTCCTGTGTCATTCCTTATCACTTTTTCAGGCATCTTTAAAATTAGCTTTTTTTAGGGAGTGAAAGCAATACAGCTTCCTTTTACACGCTTTTGTGCATTCATGGTGTCCATTTTTGGGTGATGTTAGTTGTTGTGTACCACTTGGAACAACTGTGCACCCATCTTTGCATAAAATTTGAGTTGGGCATACTTTCCCCCTGTCCTGCAGCGGCATTAATTCGAGGGAACAGAAACAACTGCACCCAGTTCTCCAACAACTTGGACTGGCTGGTGAGCAAGCTGGAGAGACTAGAGTCTTCCTCAGGTATGCTTATTGTCATTCTCTCACACACTCTGAGCCCAGTAAGACAGACTTAAAATAACTGTCAACTCGATGTGACTTCAACATAGTCATGAACAAATAGACACTGTTTCCTTAATATGTAGAAGGTGGCTCTTTAAGGAATCTCCTTGCAGCACTCAGTGTTCCTTGTTGATCTACACACACCTCTTTGGCAAGTGTCCTCTGTTGTGTATTTTGTCTCTGTGGATGTTCACTAATTGACGAATTTGTGGCTGTGCAGGCATCCTGGAAGTCCTTCACTGCATTCTAATTGAGAGCCCAGAGGCCCTCAACATCATCCAGAGAGGACACATCAAGTCCATTATATCTCTGCTCTATAAGCACGGACGTAACCACAAGGTGAGCAGCAGGTTGTGTGTCTACGGTTAAGTGTTAATAATTATCGGCACCACTGTGATATTATCTAATGACACATATGCAATCCATTTTGTGTATAATCTGATGCAGTGTTCACTTGAACTTATGCACACTTTTCCACAATATACGGTAACCCCAACATATCACAGCCTAACATGAGCTATTGCCTAATCATCAAATTCTCAGGGCATAAAAGAACACGCATTTCTTAAATGTCAATACATATGGAAGAGAAGCATAAAAAAATCACTTAGTTGTCAGAAATTACATTTTACTTAATGAGATTGACACTGATTCTGCCTGTTAATTTGGTATTGCTTCATTTCCCGTTTTTTCCTCATTAGGCTCACCAAAGTGGTTCATGGGCTGCAGATTAATTTCCATAACAGTTCCCTATGGGCCTCTTTGTCACTGCTTTTCCTCTTTAACTAATTCTTTCCCCTTACCTTCTAAAGGCAGACAAACTTCTATCCTTGATGGAAGCACCCTGAGGGTTTGGTTGCGGTGCGTCCACATCACGAATCAATATGCTTTCTTGTGAAATTAGATCAGGAGCGAGCAGTCAGCTTTTCTACATCATAAATCAATTTAAATGTATCACTTTCCCACAGGAACAGGCAAAAAAGACCAATGATAAAGAAAAGATGCTCTGGCTCATCACCCTCGGCTGAGCCCCCCAGCCCATTTATAAAGTACAACATCAAAGGGATCTAATTGTATGCTGGATGTTTTTCAGAGTAATTATACCTGAATAGACAACATAGATAGCATCGATAAGACAGTAGGACAAAGATGGTTATGCCTAGCCATTTCTGAGGTGGTAATGGGTCATTTACAAAGGTTCACTGACAAGAAATTAATTAGGTCAATGAGTGATCAGCTATGGCGGAGAAGATGTGTGCTCTTCCTCTTGAAATTGTTGCCTATTTTCCTCTTTGGTGTTCCCTCTGTCCTTTTCAGATTCTGGATGTGCTCTGCTCGCTGTGTGTGTGTAATGGTGTAGCAGTGCGAACCAATCAGAACCTTATCTGTGATTACTTGCTTCCCAAAAGAGACCTGCTGTTGCAAACCCAGCTGGTCAATGATGTCCAGAGGTAAGAAAGCCATGAACAATATGTTCCTCTGAGATTTAGATTTTATACACACTGTAAACAAATAGGGTCTCATTTGGTGAAATACCAAGCCATTAAAGGGTAACTAAACCCCCTGTTCTGAGGCTGATTCTTTACTTACTCCTTAAAGGACCTGTGACTGGTGTATCAGGAAATTTTGTGTAACAATAATACTAGGTAGTTTCAAGTTAGTTAGTAACTACTTAGTTAACTTGAATGTTTTATTGCATTCAAATCAAATGTCATTGTAGCACCACAAATATATATATTTTAAGCAGGAGTCAGACATTACAGAAGACCATTTTTTTCATGTAATCTTTTGCTATCGGGATGGCGTCATCTGAATTTGCAAGCAGCTAGGTATAAAGTAGATATCTAAACGTCTTGAATCTCATACACACAACATACATTCTAATGCTTTCCAATGTACTAACAGTAAATGTCTTAAAAGAAGCATTTTGTTTAGGGTGAGATGAAGTTTTCATTGTTTTGTTGCCACTGAAATAGTGATCTGATGTCTGTTCTTTTCTTTGACTCTTTTTTTCACACTTCCTAAATTGAATGAAGGGTCATTTATTTAATTTGCTTTTAGAAAAAATCAACATTGTATGAATAAAACAAGTGTCTAATCTAATGCATTTGTGCTTCTTCATACTGCTAGTATGAGACCAAACATCTTCCTTGGGGTCAGCGAGGGCTCGGCTCAATATAAGAAGTGGTACTATGAGCTCATTATTGACCAGGTGGACCACTTTGTCACCAGTGAGCCCTCCCACCTAAGAGTTGGCTGGGCAAACACAAAAGGATATGCTCCATACCCAGGAGGAGGCGAGGGCTGGGGGGGCAATGGAGTTGGAGATGACCTCTACTCGTATGGTTTTGATGGACTCCACCTCTGGTCTGGTCAGTGTGATGAGGAAAAATGTTTTTTTTGTGTGTGTGGCTGATATAATGAGCTAATGTAATGAAGATGAGCGTCAACTCTGGGGGTGAAGCCAGGCTGTGTCTAGACAAAAGTGGACAGGGACGACCTCCTTTCACAGAGCGTTTTTTTTTCTATTTACAAATATATGTTGTGGGACAGAGAGTGTGTGTGTGTGTGTGTGTGTTGTTACTGGAGAAAGAGATGCGATCCCTGCCAGCATCACTCACTGGGTTGTATTTCACCTAACCATGTTTGTGTGTATGTATTTGAACAGGTCGTATCCCTCGGGTGGTTGCCTCCACGAACCAGCACATCCTGACCTCAGAGGATGTAGTGAGCTGTTGCCTGGACCTGGGAGCTCCCAGCATCTCTTTCAGAATTAATGGACAACCAGTCCAGGGCATGTTTGAAAACTTCAACACAGATGGTCTGTTCTTCCCTGTTGTCAGCTTCTCTGCAGGGGTCAAGTGAGTATTTATTCCACCTCTTTCACACTAAAATGAGTGGATAAACCTTTATTTTTGAACCCAGCACAGTGTTGAACACCATTTCCATTGCTATTTTCTGTGCTTTCCTATGATGTTTTTGTTACCCCTGCAACACCCGCATGTTAAATCTGATGTCACAAACATGTCGATTATAAAACAAGTGGGAGGAAGAAAAACAACACAGTGACTCTCGGTGACAATATTACAGCTGTTAGTAGTTTTCATCTTTTACTTCAATTCCTCTTTCAAACTCACTGGTGAGTGGACAGTTTTATTTTGTATATAAAATTAAATAAAATGAAACCAGAATTAAACAGGTCTTTGACCAGTGGAATTGGATATTTGTTACTCCTCTGTGTTGACTGAAACAAACATTTTCCCTGAAAGTACACAATAAAGCCTGAGAAGCACAGACAAATGAGACAGACAAACAGAAGCCAAAAGAAAATTTATAAAACCTACAACCACACAGACTCTACCTTTGGTCCATATACATTAATTCTGCATTTATTCTCGAGGCCTTTGAGATTGGGCACAGGTAAACTTTTGGATAACATCCACAAAAACATCCACTTCTCTGATTATTAAACATTTGATTTATATTCACGTACCATCTTCCCCCCCCCCATGAATGATTTTTTTCTCCAGCTTTTGTGTGTAGAATTATAGAGTGAGGCAACAGATGACCAATATTTTATCTTCTTAGGGTGCGTTTTTTGTTGGGTGGTCGACATGGCGACTTTAAGTTCCTACCTCCGTCAGGTTACGCTCCATGTTATGAGGCTCTGCTGCCAAAAGAGAAGATGAAGGTGGAGCCTGTGAAAGAGTACAAGAGGGATGTGGATGGAGTCAGAGATCTTCTGGGCAACACTCAGTTTATGTCACAGGCCTCCTTCATCCCCACCCCTGTGGAAACCATCCAGGTAAAACAAAGAGGAGTAAGGCAGAGTGTTGATACAGACTGACTCTTTAACTTTTACCTTCAGAGTCATGATTTATGTTTTCTCAGATTGTGATGCCACCTCATTTGGAAAAGGTTCGAGACAAACTAGCTGAGAACATTCATGAACTCTGGGGCATGACTAAGATTGAACTGGGTTGGTCATATGGCAAGGTGAGAAATATGCAGATTGTTCTTTTACTTTTTTAATTCCCTGATAACAAAATCACCATTCTGAATTAAAATATAAACAGCAAACTATACATTCTGCCATGTTTGTGGATAGAGAAACATTACAAATACATATTTTCTAAACAAATTTAAGTTTAAAACCAGCTTAAAATGCATTAGTCTTAAGTAGTATTAGAATTTAACCATCGCAAAAGCCTGTTCGTCATCTTGCTTTCTCTTTTATAATTTGCGGTTCACACCAAAAGAGGGTAAGTGGAAAACAATCATTTTTCATCTTCGATGCTTTTCATATCACTCATTTAAATGCCTCATCCTAGTTTGTTTGTATTTAGAAGACTCATTGTGTTTGTGTTTTTGTATAGAGTAATTCATGAATTACAGAGATGTGGTTCACCTGAGGGCAAAACAGGATTGTTTGGCAAATTCCACAAATAATAATCCAAGTTGATAACTTGTATAGTCTATTTTAATTCTGTGGGGGACGTTTAAAGACCATTACATGTTTTCAGTATAAACCCAAATGTTATTGATTTTTTTTTACACTATCAGCTAATGACACAAAAATCAAAAGATGACCCTGGCTCCTGCTGATACTGTACTGAATGCACAGACCTGGGTGTGGCATTTCTATATGACTCTCAGCAACAACAAGTATGCATTTCCCAATATTGCCACTTGATAAACGTGCATATCTGCAAAATTACTGTGAAAATTATTATCTTTAAAATAATTGGTGTATTGTTTGAAAGGATAGTGCCAATGTGACCTGTTTTGCTCATGAAGGAAGAGAAAAAACTCAAACAACAATATGGTATTCATCTCTTACATCTATAATTTAAACATACATATGATAATCCTCCCTCTATGACCCATGCCACCCGCTATTATGTAGGTCTTCACTTTGTAATGAAGCATCAGGATTTGAAGACTGAGTGCTGTGGAATAAATTAGAATCAGAATTTTTCTTGTCATGAACTTTTCTTGGTTAAGCTGAGGGGGTGCAATAACAAACTGTCAAATAGTGGTAAATGTTACAATGAGTGTTAAATTCATTTGTGAATGTGGTTCCACTGCAGCTTATTTTATGCTCTTGCTGTCATTTATTGTGTGTAATTACAGGTGTTTTTATAGTTGATGTTCCATGGCACAAATAAACAAAGTATTGTCTGCTATTTCGTCCTGGGTGTAAATAAATGCAATGTTTGTTCCACAAATATAATTCTGTTAGAGGAAGAAGAGGCAGATAAGTGATTTCCTGCAGAGTTCTTATCCTTTTCTTAAAAGAGCTGGCTGGTGCTCATTGGACACACATATGCATACACACACACACACACTTTCAACTGTGTTTCTCTTCACAGTCCTGCATGTTTTCTTGGGAAATATCTCCATTGCCATTCCGCCTCCTCTGAGCAGCATTGCCAAGGGAATATTTGGCATAAAGTGCAGCCTCAAGAGAGATGGCACTCACTTGGTATTCCAGTTGTTCCACCTTTATGTCCTCCAAGAAAAATATGCTCCCTTGTTCCTCTTTCATAACATGTTCACTTAAGAAGACTTTTTCTCATTAGCCCCCCACATACCCATCCCCATGTTGGTTCACAGTGACATTGACTTAAATCTGTGAATGTCATATGCATAAATATAGTAAGCTTTCCCACATGGTCCACATACATGTATATGGAGCTAGTGAAGAGCAATGTTATAGCCAGGAGAAGAAAATTAAAATATTATTTTTGTCACTGTTTTGTCACTTTTATTTCCTATAGATAAGAGATGATAATAAGCGGCAGCATCCATGCCTGGTGGATTTCTCCAAACTGCCAGAGACCGAAAAAAACTACAATTTGCAGATGTCAACAGAAACTTTGAAGTATGTTGAGTATTATGGATCAATTTATTTCTCCACAGTGTATACAGTACTTTTGTGTTTCAAAGGAGAGAGGGCATGGGAAGGAGTTAAATACAGAGGCAGTAAGATAAATTAGATAAGTTATTCTGTTTGATTTTAAATAAGCATTTACAGGCACTAATTAGAAGCTAACAATAGGTAGATATAAACCCTAGTAAGATTAAGTAAGTAACTGATAAACTGCTGCTTGTTTAACATACTAAATAAATACCTTTTCTTAATTCAGTGTGACAGTATATCCCAATTACATACTAGATTTTTGTGAGACATTACAGATGGTTTAGCATTCGCAATGCATTTCTAATTTTATTGTTGGACCACCAAGCAAATCTTACAGTCTGATCCTTTTTCATATGTCTTTGCCCTACATAACATTGGCTCTGTGAGACCCATTACATGTGCTTTACATACTGTTAATGCTCTTTAGGAGATAAAGGCTGAAATTAATCTTGATTTACTGCAGTTTAGGACTTATGTACATGAGAGTGATGGTTTTCTGAGTGACATCAAGCGCATTTTTACAGACACCTCTCACAAGGTGTAAAGAAATTTCTCAAAATGACTTCATATCCACTGCATTCCTTTTGGTAATCATTGACCCTTTTTTTCTACCTGACAAATTAGGACGATTTGATCCATCACTGCTTCTAATGAACACTCCCACCCCCCTATATAAATCTACAGTACATGTGCTGACACAAAGTAATGTTAAAGTGTGGACTCAGCACAGTCTTTACTGAATGTTGTTTTTCTCCTACAGGACCCTGTTGGCATTGGGTTGTCGTGTGGTTCAGGTGAATCCAAATGCAGAGGACTCACTCAAAAAGATAAAACTCCCTAAGAAGTAAGTGTACATTCACATTTCACCTGAATGAACATTTACTACCTGTTAACATTACAGTACACTAACAATATGGTGATAGTATTTTATAATAGGGAAGTAATATTATTCTAAAACAATAGACAATAATAAAAGAATAAAAATAATAGACAATTCTATTGTAACTACTGTTACTGTAATATTACATCCTTAATACTACACTATAACCTTGTTTTTTTCTACGAGGTCTACAGTTTACTAACTGCCCAAAAGTACAAAAGTAGAACTGGTAAACCAAGTGAGCCATGTCCAGTAACAAAAGAAGGAAGTAAAAAAGTGTGTTTATGTGTGTACATTAGGTACTGTATGTTCTGCTGTTTTATATCAGGCTATAAATGTGAGTAAACTAGTGTTGGTTGTTTTAACCTCACTGTGACAACATAGGGGACATTTATTTTTCTCCCTTGTAGCTACATGATGGCCAATGGATATAAGCCATCCCCTCTGGACCTGTCTGACATTAAACTAACTCCAGGTCAGGAGATGTTGGTGGACAAACTGGCAGAGAATGCACACAATGTTTGGGCCAAGGACCGTATGAAACAGGGATGGACCTACGGCATTCAGCAGGTACACTGGGGCATTGATGCACATTTGGAACCAAACACAAAAATTTAAATGCTAAATCCTATTAAGGTCTTAATATTCAAACCTTTCCTTCTGTCATCTGCAATACACTAAGTTTCTCTCTCTTGGTTCATTAATTTACCTCCCACACTGTCTAAAAAAACACACAAACACCATGCACAAATCAGACATTTTTACTCTAAAATTTCCCAGCTTTTCAATCATTATTTACTAGACAGCAAGATACTCAGCAATAAAGGGTAACTAGCCACAGAACATATTGTGCTGAACATATTGAGTACAGCTTGTATCTTCTCATCTGCTTCGAACAAATACTGAAACTGTACTTTTGTTGCTGCTCTTACCATGGAAATGGATGTGACACATTCTCCTCAAACCACATTTAATTTATTAATTTCAGTTCTATATAAAAGACAGCGTGGTTGGTATTGGACAAAAAGACTGACACTGTTGCTTTTTACTACATTGACAAAGAAATGAAAAATATCACCTTAATTACTCACATTGTCAGGTAAGTAGACCTTTTTGCCTAGTTGCCTTGTTATAAATAATGAAGGGGAAAATAGAGGCTTTCTATTTGAATCCTAAAAGCACAAGAAAGTGCAGTCAGTTTAAAGTGAAATTATATACAGTATATCATCTAGAAAATGCTTAAATATTGCTTGCATAAACAGGAAATCTTTCCTGTTTATTGTGCCTGCTTTGGCTTTGGTTACACTGGCCAGTATGTATGTCAGTTTACAGTTTATCAGTGGAGAGCTTACTGTAGTTTGACCCTTTAGCCTTTTTACTAATAAAACCTAACTGACATTATATTACCTTGGTGAAATACTGGAAGGTTGATATTTATTTTGTGGCCTTGTGGTTTGTAGATATTGGTTCATAGCTTGTACCACAAGACAGCACAAAGCAACAATTTACTTTAAAACACTATTAGTGTTTTAATATCTTTACTAATGAGAACAGTTAAACTTGACTACACACACTTCCTGGATTTTCAATTAAATGCTGTAAGTACAGTCCACAGACAGTTTTAAAAGACATTTCTTTTTTAGCAAAATGTTTGTTTTTTCTAGCTGCTGTTTTTAATCCTTTCTGTTTTTCTATTTTTTATTATTCCCTTTTTGAATTTAGTTCAGTTTTATGCTCTTAACTTGTAGCACTTTGATACTATGATAGTGTGTGGTATAAATAAAATGAAGGATTATTGATATGACCATTATTATTTATTATTGGTATTATAATAAATAACATGACAATGCTATATGATATCTTCATATTTTCACCTTGGCCCCCAGTAATAGTACTCTGAAATGGAAAGTATTTGAAGGTGTGCGGTAGCCCACTGGCAATAAATGTCTATTAACTTCTCAATTACTGGGTAAGTCAAATTGATAGTTTGACTTAGCTGGCTCCCTTTAAAAGGTCTACCAGTCTACATTAAATAACCAGAGATATTTTTGGTTGGATGGGAATGTAAATAAAATTTCTTCTGACTGTCTTCCTTGCATGCAGGATCTGAAGAGTAAGCGTAACCCTCGCCTGGTTTCGTACATTCTGCTGGATGAGCGCACCAAAAAGTCAAACAGGGACAGCCTGCGGGAGGCTATCCGCACTCTGATTGGCTATGGGTATAACATCGATCCCTCGGACCAGGAAAGTGGTCAGTTTGACTTATGGTTGAATGCCTATTAAAATCCACAAAAATTATGCTGCATAAAAGTTGATTAAATGGTTGTTATAGTACATTATAGTATAGTTACAAAGATTTGGAGAAAATGACACATCCTGACAAGTGTGTGTTAATTTTCCAATCCAGATAAAGGATTCTGCCTCCCACTCTCTTTGAGGCAACTGCATTTAACTAAAGCTTCAATTGCACTCAGTGTGTCCATTATCGGTTTCCGTATTTGCTGCAGGGCAATCTACAGTCTTACTCTGTGCTTATTCTTTCTGCCCCATAGGACAAGTGGCCGAGCGGCTCAGCATTGACAAGATCCGCTTCTTCAGAGTTGAGCGAACGTATGCTGTAAAGACTGGGAAATGGTATTTTGAGTTTGAGGCTGTGACAGGAGGAGACATGAGAGTGGGCTGGGCCAGACCAGGATGTAAGCCAGATGTGGAACTGGGCACAGATGAGCTTGCTTTTGTCTTTGATGGATACAGGGTGAGCTGCATCCAACCCTAGCCCAGCTTGTGTCTAAATACATATTACACTGTGCTACAGGTCATTCGTATTTCTTTAGGGCACAGAAATACATTTTCAATGGAGATGAGTCAGACATGCACAAACAATGAAATATATCTCAGGTTTTTGGAATGCGGTAAGCAATTTCAGGACACATCTTTTGATACTTGGTCAAAATGGAGGTGCATGTGATCAGCCCCTAAGGTGGTGTTGTTTTTTTAATACCATTCAACAGACATGTCCTACAACTTCATTTCATTACTTGCACTAACTGGCATTGTGACTGTTGTGTTTATGCTTTAACCTATTTCTCAGCATAATATCTGTGTTTATTAAAAAAAAAACAGGGTCAATGTCTCAACATGGGCAGCCGCTTGTTTGGGCGGTGCTGGCATGCTGGGGATGTTGTTGGGTGTATGATCAACATGGAGGACAAGTCGATGATCTTCACCCTTAATGGAGAAATTCTCATCACCACCAAGGGCTCTGAACTCTGCTTCACTGACTTCGAAACTGAGGATGGTGAGAAAGAGTTTAGATACAAATGTGGATGTGTGGTTACATATTCAGTTGTCAGAGAAGCTAAAGGTCAAGTGTGTGGCCATTTGTCCTTGATCTTCTTTACTTATCTTTACTTATCTTTTAATAAATCATGCAAAGCAGGGAACCACCTGGATTGACCATCCTGTGGATATAAGTCAAAAAGTAGCTCTCTGTTAGGAAATCTGTCTTATTTAATGGAACACAATAAAATTCTTTTTGCTTATTGTCTCTGCCATCTCTGCCGTTTCTTCATCTCACTGGCCTTCAGGGTTCATTCCTGTGTGTAGCCTGGGGCTGTCTCAGGTGGGTCGTATGAATCTGGGAAAAGATGCCAGCACCTTCAAGTATTACACCATGTGTGGCCTTCAGGAAGGATTTGAACCATTTTCTGTCAACATGAACAGAGAGGTCACAATGTGGTTCAGTAAGCGTCTGCCTACTTTTATCAACGTGCCAAAGGACCACAACCACATCGCAGTAAATATAAAAGCAGAAATGCTAATTTTAACTATAACAAAATTGAATGTATATTGATTGAATTGAATGTATGGAACAACCTTCTCAACTCTTTTCAGGTGATCAGGATTGACGGCACCATTGAAAGCCCCCCTTGTCTTAAAGTGATCCACAAGACATTTGGCACACAGAATAGTAATGCCGACATGGTGTTTTGTCGTCTCAGCATGCCTGTAGAATTCTACCCCGTCTTCAAATCCAGTCTGGTTGTAGACATGAATGGAGTTGCTGATGAAGAAACCCTGAAAGTGAAACATAGGTAATAAACTGAATGCAGTTCTTATTGTTTGTCAGTTTGACATACCATTTTGGTCAAAAGTAAAAATTTTATTCTCACTGTATAGATTATCATTCATCCATGTCATAGTTCTCCAAATGTCATTGAATCAGTAGAAAATGGACTTGCTCATTTTGTGAAGATTTTTCGCCTCTCATCCAAGAGGCTTCTTCGGTTCAATGACATTTGGACACTTGCAACATTTCTCAGGTAAACAGATCACATCAGAACTCTTAACCTTACTATATATAAAATTAGTCATATCCTCAACATAAACATAGAGAACTTCAGAACTTTATTTTCAACATAGGGGGAATAGATATTTTTCAGTGAGTAAAACATGTCCATTCTTTGCTTGTTTGACAATACAAGCAGGGTAAAACATTTAAGATGCTTCAACCATTCAATGTAGAGTAAATACACCTAAAATGATCACTACCTCTCAACTAAATTGACAATATTAACAGTATTGCTTCTATTAATCATTTGTTCATTGCAGTCACTAACGTCATTTATAACATATATGCTTTTATAAGGTATCCGTTGAGGTCTGTGAGGCACAGTGATGAAAGTCGACGAGTTGACTACAGCAGCATCACTATGGTACTGACTCATTTTTGTTTGTTTTTAAATTAAATTGGTACATTAAATTTAAAACTTATGGTTATTGCTTACTTTGATCTGTGTCATTGCAGCACTATCATTCAGTTAGGGTCTTCGCTGGTCAGGACCCTGCCAGTGTGTGGGTTGGATGGGTTACCCCCGACTACCATTACTATAGCAACAACTTTAACCTCAGTAAAAACAGAACAGTAACTGTGACCCTGGGTGATGAGCGAGGACGAGTCCATGAGAGGTGAGAAGACTACTGGGTAACTTTTGACATTTTAAATGAGACAGAATGATACTTCATTCTGTGTTCAGTATATGCCATGCTTGAGTGTAATAATTGAGAATATTATTTGCTCTCTGACAGCGTAAAGAGAAGTAACTGCTACATGGTGTGGGGAGGTGATGCGACCGGTGCTGCTCATGCCTCCAGTCGCAGCAATGTGGACCTGGAGATTGGGTGTCTGATTGACCTGGCCACCGGCCTGGTGTCATTCACTGTTAATGGCAAAGAAATATCCACTTCTTACCAGGTACTGAACGCATGTTTTACAAAGAAGAAAAACAACAAATATAGCCCACATTAAGAATCTAAATGTTAAATACTTGTTAAGTAGTTGCCTGTGATTTTGCCAACCTGCTATCTTTTTATATCATCTATCCTTTAATTTTACACCTCCCTCCATCTGTACATCGGGTTACAATCATTGCTTGCTCCATTCACTCCATTGTCTATTAATCTCTCATTATTTTTATGTTAAGTTTTTTTTCTGTTGAATTTTAGTATTAGTCCTATTGTGTCTGCATATTTCCTCGACAGAGCAGTGACATCAGCATTGCTTAAATTTAGATGCAAAAATTTGCTTGTTTAAATGTTCTCTGTAAACTAAATCTTAAAGAACCTTTCAAAGCATATAATATTCTCATGTTGCCCCTCACTGAATTCTGCAAAGCTTCACCCAGTGCGGACATAAACGGAAGGGTTTCTTGATGCATCATTAAGCTGCTTTCCACAAGTCAAGCTTTTAATGTATATACTTCCTGTTTTGATCTTTTATTAATCGGCTGCTCTTTGCTATGCTGCAGGTAGAACCAAACACCAAGCTGTTCCCTGCTGTGTTTGTGAGACCCACCAGCCCAAATCTCTTCCAGTTTGAGCTTCCTAAAGTAAAGGTAGAGTACCTTATATGTTTCTTCACAGCTTCATATATACTGACATAGCAGGAAACAAATGCATCCAGTAACTGTCCCTACAGTGCTTTATTGAGAAGACCATGTTTAGGAATGCAGTCCCTAAAAGGATTACACACAGCTATGCAGGCTGGACCACTGAGGACTACAAGGCTAATATTATTTCATCAAGCTTGTGAAAAAAGAGATTAGTAAGAGAGTTTGCACTGACACAATGAACATGGCAAATAACACATAGACAGATAGAGTCTTCCACAGAAAGATACTTAATACAGCTGCAATGTGGTGTGTCTTTTTACACTGTAACAAAACATGTGGAGTGTTGAGGTTATGGTATGCATAGCTTTGTAACTGCTTGTTTGACATTTTAACACTGATATTCTTTTAATCACACCTTTCATCATTTGTTTGTTTGCCCTCTCAGAATGCCATGCCTCTGTCATCAGCCATCTTTAAGAGTGAACATAAAAACCCGGTGCCACAGTGTCCACCTCGTCTGGATGTCCAGACCATCAATGCAGTGCTGTGGAGCCGCATGCCCAACACGTTCCTGAAGGTGGAAACAGCCCGAGTCAATGAGAGACACGGCTGGGTAGTACAGTGTATGGAGCCCCTCCAAATGTTGGCTGTACACATACCGGAGGAAAACAGGTACAAACAAAAACACATACTGTCCATCCAAGAAAGATTTGTTAATTAGTTGATCCACTCATCAGATTAAGTCTTTTGTGCTTTTATTGTGAAATACATTATCATTCACTAATCTAATGGACTTTCTGTGACTTGCCATTTTCTTTCTAAAGATGTGTTGACATCATGGAGCTGTCTGAGCAGGAGGACCTGAGGAAGTTCCACTATCACACTCTAAAACTCTACTGTGCCCTCTGTGCTCTGGGCAACACCCGTGTGGCCCACGCTCTTTGTAGCCACCTAGACCAATCCCAGCTGTTGTACACCATTGACAATCAGTACTTGTCAGGCATGTTACGGGAGGGCTTCTATAATGCTCTGATCAGCATCCACCTGGAGACTGCCAAAGAGGCACGGCTCATGATGAAAGACGAGTTCATCATCCCCGTCACGGCCGAGACACGCTCCATCCGCCTCTTTTCGGATGCTTCCAAAAAGCACCTCCCACCAGGGGTGGGGCTTAGCACCTCACTTAAACCACGCCTCAACTTTGCCCCACCGTGTTTTATCTACACCAAACGGGAGCATCTGTACAGTCCACAAATCCCACTGGATGCACTGAAAGAGAAAGCCATTTTAATGTTGACAGAGGCCGTTCAAGGTGGAGGGCACCACATCCGGGATCCTGTAGGAGGAGGGGTGGAGTACCAGTTTGTACCAATCCTGAAGCTCATTAGCACCTTGCTGACTATGGGTGTATTAGGAAGTGAGGATGTTCATAAGATCTTACTGCTCATTGACCCGAATGTCTTCAGAGAGACACATGAGGAAGGAGTAACTGGAGCCACAGACAAAGAAGGACTTACCGGAGCTGAGGAGAAGGCAGTGGAAGCTGGAGAAGAGGAAGCTGGTAAAGAGGCTAAACAGCCAATGAAAGGGCTGCTGGAGAAGAGGCTGCCTGAGCCTGTCAAACGACAGGTAATAATGAACACACACAAAAGTATCCAGTATAATTTGAAAGTTTTAAACCTTAATCCAAACCACTGAAATTAAGGCTCAGTTCCATTTTACCCCTTACATGTGAGGGCTAACAGAGATTTTTGAAGAGCACACTTGAAAATGAATAGGTTTTTCACAGATGAATCAACTCGAAGAATTTTACTTTCATATAGCATTTGTTTTATTGTTATTTAGCTATGGTTTCCACACCATAACCTTTTTGCTGTATCTTATGCATACCATAAATAGGTCCCTCACTATTCCCATGCCTGACATGTCTTAACTTTGCTGCAGGCAAACACTTAATAATGCCCATAATCCACAGTTGTGATTAAAGGGTGCTTTTTGTCTGATGATAGCATGTTAAATCTACAACAAAACATGTCATGTCTTTTTGTTTAATGACCTATCATGTTCTTTAACTTTTACATTTTAACTACTGAATTGGGATTGGCCCTAATATGCTCAACATGCAAAATCTATGAACACTTTTTATGTACCAGTGCCATTTGGTACATAAAAAGCTGTGCTCTCAGTAACATGCTCGGTAACTACTCATTGACGGCATGTTAAGAAGTGGAAATGGCGTTTTTCTGTCCTCATATTAAACAAATGATCTCTTGGGTAAAATGACTCTTTAAATAAATTAGATAACATGAAATCATAAGGCTATTCCAAATAGCTCGCAGCATCTGTGTGCTGGCAACAGTGATGCAACCATATTTGTTGTTCATCTCCTTCTTGTATGTTCCCCAGATGTGCGAGCTGCTTCACTATTTCTGCGACTGCGAGCTGAAACACCGCATTGAGGCCATTGTGTCGTTTTCTGACAGCTTTGTCTCAAAGCTGCAGTACAATCAGAAGTTCCGCTACAATGAGCTGATGCTGGCGCTCAACATGTCTGCCGCTGTAACGGCAAAGAAGACCAAAGAGTTCAGATCACCACCTCAAGAGCAGGTGAGATTTTGGTATAGTGGGCACTTTGGGAGACAAATTACACACAAAAAGGACTGAAAACCCTGATGTACATGGGTGAGTGTCTAGTCTACTACTGCTAGCTACTAAAATGCAAGTGATTCCAAGACTGACTCCTTTCATTTAATTCTCCATATATATATATATATATATATATATATACATTATACAATACACTACATTTGTGTATTGTATAATGTTTCATAGTTTATTTAAAATGTCACGGTTTACAAAACCCAGATGCAGGAAAAACGAGAAAGAGTCAAGGTCCCTTGGAAAACAAGGAGCTGAAAACACAGAACAGGAACAGGAGGACAACAAAGATGAAGCGCACAGGCTCACTGCTTCAAACGATGCATGTAACAGATGATTCATTACATAACTTCTATAATTTTCCAGATATATGGTTAATTTATTTCCCCATCTTTACATCTCATTTTTGCTTTTATATGCTGACTTCCCTCATTTTGCTTCAAGAGAGCTGTTCCTCCAAATGTAACTGAAAGCTCTCACTTAAAGTGTATGGTCTATTGAACAGTCTCAAGGCAAATTCATCATTTTTGTGGTGTCAATGCTCCTGTGAGAGTGCACACACACACACACATAACTGTGGAGATAGAACTCTGCGCTTCACAGCCACTTTAATGACGCGTGATGTCCTTCAGTCTGTGAGTGCTGAGTAAGAGTAGGCTGTTTTTTCCTGTGAATCCTATTGTAAGATCAAACCACTTCCAGGGTACTTCAAGAAAAATAAAGAAAATGTAAAGTTTCAGTCATGATCCTAACTTCACTGTCTGTCTGATTTCATATGTGCTCATATTTTAGATCAACATGCTGCTGAACTTCAGTATGGGCGAGGACTGTCCATGTCCGCCTGACATCCAGGAGGAACTATACGATTTTCACAATCAGCTGCAGCTCCACTGTGGTGAGATGCAAATGCTTTTGAGTTCTTTCATTGGCTTTTGTTCATAAAGCATTTATTTATTGTATTCAACATTTCACACCATTCTTATTTTGTTGCAGCTTATTTTATGACTTATTGCTGACATTTAAAGACAGCAAAAAAGCATTTCAATTTAAAAATATGGAATATATACAGTAACTGCATCTTTGCCTCTCTCTCTGTTTCATTAGTTATAGTTCAGTGCCTCACAATATTTTTGATAAAAAATTGAACTGCACAGCCTTTCATACTACGACTGATGGTACTTCAGTCATGTAGCACAATGCTGACTTATTATGGCACCCTCCACAGAGAACCTTTATAAAACACATGACTACTGTAAATCCCATTTGGACTATCATACACATGACATTATTTAACCCACAGAAATACAAGCTGAGCAGAGAAATTGCTTTCATATGCTCCTCTTATCTCTGTCTGATTGTGTTGTATAGGAATCCCTATGGAGGAAGACAAAGATGACCAAGTTACATCTATTAAAGCTCGCCTCCTAATGCTTGTGAACAAGATCAAAGGCCAGTCTCTCAAAGCAGAAAAGCCCACAGAAAAGGAACAAGCTGCACCATGTGAGCAAATCTCAGATTTTCCTTAAATACTTGCTGTTAAATTATTACTAAAGCTGTTGTGCCCTCTTCTTCATTGTCCTTGAACCTGAAGAAATACAACAGCTAAATAGCTAGCATTTATTTTGTAAATTCATATTTTAGTCAGAGAAATGCACATCTTGTGACCATAGCAACACAACAAAACAGAAGCAAAACCATAAATATTTAGGAAATTCCTCATAAGATTTTTACCACAGTTAGATTTTCCAAATCTTGCACAGTCCTTCTTTGAGGAAGGCATTGATGTTGTGGAGCTCTGTTTTTTTAACTGCTGTTACAATGTCTGACTATTTATTGTAAAATATTTAGGAACTCAGGTTATCCTTTCACAACCAACTATACTCATGTGGACTAACTCACAGGGTGGCTGTCATTTCCTTTCAATTTCTTTTCATTTTCACTATGGTGATGGGACGCTGGGTGGAGAATTGGCTTAAATTTTATGTCACCTTCTCTATAAGAGATACATGAGGGAAAAAAATTTAGCGAATCCTTCACCTGATTGTGTCAGTGTTCGTATGAGGAAAAAAAACACGTTCGTGACTACAGAAACAAAAGCCATTGCAATCAAAGTGCATCATAATCATGTTGGCAAAGCAATATAAATGCGGAAATTTCTGCGGACTTAAAGTAGGTTTTATCCATCCACTGCTCGGCTCTGCCAGGTAATAAATGAAATGAGAACTGGAGATTGGTTTGCATAGATTTGTTAATGGTGGTAGGTTAAGTTCAGGACCATCACATTACTTCTATAATAGCTGGCGATGTCAAATAGGGAGGAAAGAAAGTGAATTAATGGAGTGAGGCAAATTCTCATCAGATTATATCTGTTGGTAATAATGTTAAGATCATAGACACTTGGTTGCGGTGCCACCAACAAACAAAGTCAGTGAAGAGGAAAACAACATGATAGCAAACATTTAGACCTGTAGACAATGCATGCACTCAGAAATTGTATAGATAATACAGTTTTGTTTTGCTTGTCTTTTAAAAAGAGTTAGAGTGATAAGAATGAAGAAGACATAATTTATTCTGAACTGTTACTGCAGCTACTGTATGACTTACCCTCCTTTTGTCACTTCATATTGCTCAGTGAGACTACAGTGTGATGACAAAGAGGCATCATCATCTTTGCCATTATTTCACAGGAATGAAGGAAAAGGAAGAAAGGAATAATTTTTCTCATCGAACAAATAGAGAGAGAGAGAGAGAGAGAGAGAGAGAGAGAGAGAGCGCTCAAACCTACTGGCTTTTATCAGTGTAACTCTAGACAGGTCAGATTTGTAGTAGGTGTGTAGTGAGGGGAACAGACAGAAAGAGAACGAGCAAGTGTGTTGTGGTGCATGTTGGCTGAGGGAAAGAAATGTCCCTTCTTTTTTTGGTGCAGGATGGTGCTTCTGCCTTTTCTCTGACACCCATGAAAGAATGTAACAGTCAGTTACTGCTGACTGTTACATTCTTTCCTTCCCCCTCTTTCTCACACACACAGGCACGCACACACACACACACACACACACACACACACACGCACACACACACACACGTGCATTGATTGACAGCCTGGTGTCAGATAGTTTTGGAAGATCAACTGATCCCATCAACCAAATTGACAATGAAGCCTTAAAAATACAATTACTTAATTGCAATACTTTTAAAGAAATCAATTGTGTGTAAATTGCACCATCTTTTATGGTTCTGATTTGTTAAATTGATGCCTTTCTGTCCTTTGTGAATTCATATTTCATGAACAGGCACACACGCTTGTACGTACACCCTCACTCACATATGTACGCCCACACAGAACCTATTAATCCAGTTTTATTGAAGCCTTAAGAGTAGCCCAAACAAAGCTGTCCAAACAAATGTCTCAGTTTAACCACAGACGTTGAATGTCATAACGTATAAAATTATTAACACATCCTCCACATCCCGTTCTTTACATAACATGAAAATGTTGTAAATTTGATCATAAACTGTTTTCTTTTCCACAGAATATAACACAATAATTATGACATTGTTGAAACACAGCTAATTAGCACTGCCTAAGGGACATAGGCGTTTTAACCACAGCCCTCTTTGAACGAGTTGTAATTGCATCATGGAACAAGACATTTAAGTATCCAAGCATGTAAAAACGTAAGCATGTAGTCAAGTGGAGGCTCTTTTAACATCAGTGTTCATAACCATAGGTCTGAACCAACTCGTGGTCATCAGCTGTTGCACTGATGTGTAGATCTTAAAAGTATTTTGACAAATAGACTCAAGGGAGACAAAGCTGTCAACTAATATATGATTTGTTAAGATTGTGTGCCAAGTCTACTGGCTGATACAAACCAAAACATTCCTAAAGTAGTTATTTATTTTTACAAAGTTAAAACTGCACTCATTATTTTCATTTCTACTGAAACATTACTGAAACATTATTTCATTTTCAACTGTACAGATTACTCCTTCTGTGTGACAGAGCTCATTATTGATTGATATCTGTCACCGCACTTCTCCTCATAAGCATCTTTCAGCTCATGGTTTTGTTTATTGTTCCTTCTCACAGCTCAAATTAAACCTCCTGTATGTAGCACAAACTGACAGTAATTTCACTTGTGAAGAAAGGCAATCTGTAAGGTTTTAACACTGGGCATGTATGGAACAAACGGTAAACGGAAGCCAGGTTGCAAACAGCAAGGTGTGAGGGATTTATTTACAAAAAAGTGCTACAAACAGAAAAAGTCGAGCCAACTAAGGAGGAACAAAAAGCGAGGAGACTGACAGGCTGGCTGGGCGAGCATCTCCCGGGGTAACTAGGAAAAAGGGGAAAAATCGTAAATTAGAAAATGAGAGTAAAAACGCATGGAAGTAAGCAGAGCAGAGTAGCGACTTGTACTAGAAAGTACCGGGTTGCATGAGAGACGCGCTGACACCTGCTGCAAGGAGAAACCAGTAGATAAGGACCAGGGTGGCAATCAGGGAGATGTGCAGCAGGTGTGTGAGGAGGAGCTACGCCCAGCAGCCTGGTCAAGTCTCCTGAAATTACAAAACAAAGAGGAAGGTTGCGCAGAAAAATGACTGTCAAAATAAAAGGCAGGAAGCAATGGAAACCGGACCCTGACACAATCATTTAAAACTATGGTGCGTAACTTTCAGTAAGGTTTGTTGTTATTGGTGGTCTTTTTATTCTGCCTGTGTTTGGGTTTGGTGAACAGAGACAATGCAACATTTTTTGTATATTGTGTCATGTAATACTATCAGAGCTTCTGTTTATTTATATAGCCCAAAATCACAAACACAATTAGCCTTGAAGTGCTTTACAGTCTATACAGCAAGTGACACCTTCTATCCTTAGACCCTCATATCAAATGAGGAAAAACTCCACAAAGTCCATCTGTCTTGACATAAAACAAATCCCTTCCTGTGTGGAGCTCAGAATGTGTGAGCTTATAGGCTTAATCAGCATTATTTAAACTCATTTGACAATGGTTTGAATGTAGCAGACAGTTAGGAAAATAACTTTAGTGGAGATCAAAATAGAGTTGAAGAAGTGTGACCAGCAACAGGACTCTAAATAAATGCTTGTGTTGTCCCAAGTGTGCTGAATTTTGAACAGTTTGCCAATTATCACAACAGATTAACAAATACACATAATCAATCAACCAACCAACTTATTTTTCAGCCAATCTGAAGGAGCTGATCTCACAGACCATGGTCAGCTGGGCCCAGGAATGTTACATTCAGGACCCAGAGCTTGTACGCAAGATGTTCAGCCTGCTGAGGAGACAGTATGACAGCATTGGTGAACTGCTTCGTGCTATGAGGAAGGCATACACCATCAGCGCTGCCTCTGTGCAAGACACCATCAACCTTCTGGCCTCCCTTGGTCAGATCAGGTCACTGCTGTCTGTCCGCATGGGAAAAGAAGAGGAGAAGCTGATGATTGATGGACTTGGGTTGGTTGGCCAACTTTTCTTGAGTCCCCCAAAATTCCCTGTGTTATGATTTGAAAAAAATAAACATTGCACATATATTTATTGTAATAGTTTATGTCAGATTGATATGGTTTAATGTTCAATATCTCTGTCTCTTTTTTTCTTCAGTGACATCATGAACAACAAGGTGTTCTACCAGCACCCGAACCTAATGAGAATACTAGGCATGCATGAGACTGTCATGGAGGTCATGGTCAATGTGCTTGGAGGAGACAAATCCCAGGTTTAACATCTACCTCTATATTCATCTACACTTCCACTGGCATCCACACTGCACCACGTCACTTGAAATGATGGGCCTTGCTAATAGAAGGTCCAGTCTGCGTGATGTGTGGCCACATGGTGAATGCGCATTAATGAAGATGTGGTCCCAGTAAGTGGACTTTTTCCTGAAAAAAGTCCACTTACTGGGGCTGAGAGCAAAAAGGGTAGACTGTGTCAGGCAGCATGTGAAGGTAGACCTTTTAAAGTTTAATTAGGAACCAAGATATATTGGAGAATTAGTAGTATCAATGCTGGAGGAAGCTGCTACAGTAAACTCAGTACCCCCTCCAAAAATGCTTTTGGACATAAATTTTATTATGTTATTTATTATGTAATTATGTAATTTTGCTGAGACTTTAAAACTTACTGCAATTTCTTATTTTATTTAAACAGTCCAAATGTTTGACACTTCTTAGTCTGTATGTGCTACCCTACAGGAAATTGCCTTCCCCAAGATGGTTGCCAGCTGTTGTCGCTTCCTGTGCTACTTCTGCAGGATCAGCCGTCAGAACCAGAAAGCAATGTTTGACCACCTTAGTTACCTGCTGGAGAACAGCAGCGTGGGTCTAGGTGGGTATAAATCATGTTATATAATGGTTAGCTTAGTGAAACATTGATCCTAGGGTTATTTTACTGGATGAGAACACACTACACAAATAAAGATTAATAGGATGTTGATTAGTTGTTCCCACACTGTGTGAAACAAAGGACAAACATGTTTGTAAAATCACCTTTAGTATGTATAAAAAAATGCTGATTAGAATGGCTAGCACTTTTGCCATCATAAGACTTGCTCTACATCTCTGAGCTAACAAACATTAGACTCACACCGCAGATTTGTGTGTGTAATTGTGAGTCAGTGCACTGAGTCTCTCCACAAAGAAGAACGACTCATCTCACATTCTGTTAGAAGATGGAAATGCCACATTCTTAGTGTGCACCCTGCTGTGCCAAGAGAGAGCATTTTCCCTGGATGCACACACATGCACCCACTCAAGAGGGCACATAGGCTACACAACACACTCCCTCACACACAGAGACACCTTACAGATTGTTCATCAAACTGGTGATAGTTTACGTGACCATATAAGCAGAGAAAACAGAAATCTAATAATTAAAATCTTTAAATCTCACTAAAGGAGAGAGAGAGAAAGCACTTCTGTACAATGTCCTCAGAGTGTCACTTCATACAAAAAGCATCATACAATCACCACCTAAATCTCATTAAGAACATTCTTTCTGCTCACAAACAGCTAACAGACAAATGTTGCCAAAAACACAACAGAGGCAGAGACAATATTATAAATAGTATGATACAAAGATTTGAAATAGTGGAAACACCACTCCCTGTTGTTTGTAAAGCATTTTGTTGAAACATGAAGACAGGTACAAGCTAGTTGTCCAGAGATATTAGAAAAGTTGAGTGGACAGTAAACAGTTGGACTTTTGTGTGTTCTTTATTGTACAGCCTCACCCTCTATGAGGGGATCCACTCCATTAGATGTGGCTGCTTCCTCAGTGATGGACAACAATGGACTGGCTCTAGCACTGGAAGAACCAGATCTGGACAAGGTGCGACTTTCTTGTCATAAGATTTAGTATTAGATTGATTATATTGTCTTCAGAGACAAAGTCATTAGAAACTCAGGGAAATACACACAAGCTGTCTATAAAGTTGGACATACTCAAAATAAAACTACCTTGGATAAACACATTAGAAAGAATGAATAGATCGAAGCTGTGTAAATGATGGGCAAAATATGATGCAATGTTATGTATGTGTTGTATCAAAAGGTGGTCACCTACCTGGCAGGATGTGGTCTCCAAAGTTGTCCAATGCTTCTGGCTAAAGGTTATCCAGACATTGGTTGGAACCCCATTGAAGGAGAACGATACCTTTCCTTCTTGCGGTTTGCTGTCTTTGTTAATGGTAGGACCGCGGTTACTATCTCCCAGTTTTGTCTTTCTCTTCTTTACCTTTCTGCTTATTCTTTTACTGCGTCTTTACTGTAATAAAATAAACAGAAAAGCCCAACAAATTTACAACTTGTTTTAGGTGCTCAAGGCAAGGTCCACCTGACTCATGTACATCCTTATTGTTTATGTACAAGGTGAGAGTGTGGAGGAGAACTCAAGTGTCGTGGTCAAGCTGCTAATCCGTCGTCCAGAGTGTTTTGGACCTGCGTTGAGGGGAGAGGGTGGGAACGGCCTGTTAGCTGCCATGAAAGAAGCAATCAAGATCTCTGAGACGCCTGCTTTGGACTTGCCGGGCTCTGTCCAAAGAGTTAGCTCTGACGTGTAAGCTCCAAAGGCAAAGATTATCAAATCAATGCTGAGGAATTAGCCTCAAGATTAGCTGTTCATTCTCTTTGACCTGCACCTACCTTTGTAGTCATGTTCTTCATAAATGTTTCTCAATCTTTCTTTATGCTAATTTTCCCACTTTCAGGTCAGCTGATGGTGACGACGAAGAGGAGGTGGTGCACATGGGCAATGCTATTATGTCCTTCTACTCTGCACTCATAGACCTGTTGGGACGTTGTGCCCCAGAAATGCATGTATGTTTTTTCTGTGTTTTTATATTGTAAAATTAGTTTTCTCCAATAGGTTTCCTTGTTTTCACTTCTTTGTCCTCTTCTAGCTAATCAACAAGGGAAAAGGTGAAGCTCTACGTATCCGTGCCATCCTGCGTTCTTTAGTGCCAACTGAAGACCTTGTGGGCATTATTAGTATACCACTTAAAATGCCCATCATCAACAAAGGTACTGATGTTGATATTTGCTCCAACAGCTCACAGCAACTCAGTGGACGTGTCATATTCTACATGCATGGTACAACAGAAGGTGTACCTTTTAAACGTAGATACATCACATGGAAAAAAGTAGACTATATATCCTTCTGCTTTGCACATTCGGTCCAAAGCAGAAGGATATTCATTACATTTCACCGCTCATGCCCTTTTAATCAGCAACATTTCACTGCACACTCCCATAGCTCTGAGTAAGCCAGATCTTTTCAATAGCAAGCTGTCTTGCTCTATTGATTGATCTGCATAAACTAAGAAAGAATCACCTTTTAAATTTGCTTCTGTGCACACCACACAAGCTCTGTCAGCAGGCCCAAAGTGAAGACAGCACCAGACTCTCATTCACATGCTGCTGCTGCTGCAATCTGCTTAATGAACACAAACAACTCCTCTAATTAAAAGGAAAACTGTGCCATTATGTCCTGTGGCCTGCTCACTGTGTATTACACTGCTTTACACCAGCATGGATTACGCACTTTAAAATTTTTTACCTTCCTTTCTCTGCCTCAATCTCATCCAGATGGGTCAATGACAGAACCGGACATGTCAGCCTGCTTTTGTCCAGACCACAAAGCCCCCATGGTCCTATTTCTGGACAGAGTTTATGGTGTTGAAGACCAGAGCTTTCTGCTGCACCTGCTCGAAGTTGGCTTTCTGCCTGACCTGAAGGCTGCTACCTCACTGGATACGGTGGGTGAACAACACAGTGGACAAGTAATGAATAGCCCATCTCTGTAACATGAACTTCATCGTGTCATTACAAAATCAATAACAGTGAATAACCTCTTTATACTAATGAGGAATTCCTGGTGCAGGTTTGTTTAGTTTTATTTTCAGTTAATTAATGTTATTGTTTTTTTTACTTTTACTCATCAACAAAAAAGTAGAAAAAACAAAAGTTCAGCTTTAAAGTTTTTAAATCTATATGATGAAGGCTCGTGTCATAAATATTTAAACTCACAGTATGTCATTTTTGGTGTTATGGATCCCTCAGTCAAAAAAGGAGCAAAAAATTTAGTTTGCTGACATAGGAATGCAGTGCGAAATCATGGGATTTATTGTCGTGTTGTCTCGTTTGGTTCCAATGTGCATTTGAGTTTAACAGGGAGAGCCTCAGAGGCAAAAGATGCAGCAAATGGCAATAAGTATTCATGATTTGTTAATGACAAATACACACAAAAAATAATAATAATAATAATTAAAAAACAAACAGATGGTAACACACTGGCTAATACTGGTGAATATTTCCTGCCTCACTCTGGTTGTTGTGAGCTATATTGTCAGTTGGTGTGTTTATGTTGTGCACAATGGAGATATAATATTAAAAGGGTGACATGAGGTAAAAGACAGCACAGTCTACACTGATAAAGAACACCTGTGTCTCTGTTTGTTTCCAGGAGTGTCTTTGTACCACAGAGACAGCCTTGGCCATGAACCGCTACATCGGCTCTGCCATGCTCCCCCTCCTCACCCGCTGTGCTCCTCTGTTTGCTGGCACTGAACACTACGCCAGCCTCATCGACTCCACTCTACACACCATCTACCGTCTTTCCAAGGGCCGTTCACTCACCAAGGCCCAGAGAGATGCCATAGAGGAGTGCCTGCTGGCTGTATGCAAGTGAGGGGCAAAAGCAAATTACTACTTAAACCAGTAGAAAAAAAACTGGTTTGTCACTGATTATATCAGATGATATACTGATATATCAAAGATGTGAAAGGATAGATCAACAGTCTGTTTCATCCATAGAGTATAAAAACAGGCGTAGTCTTTTGGTTGCAAAAAAAACATTTTTGAGGTATCAAGATTCCCGATTTTGTGCACACCTTGATTGTTTTTACAGATGAAAATTCACAGACCTGTAACCAGACATCTGTTGGACAACACCAGCTGTCAAACACACTGTTCACTCATATGTATTGTCTATTTTTCTCTAAATGGGAGCAGAATTTACAAAATGGACAGGTATTGAAGAAGACCTAAAACCAGAAATTGAGACCATTAACTCCTCAGGAAAATGTTAACCTATTTTTTAACCCAAGTCAAGTGAGAAGTAGATTTATCTTTCCATAGACTTTCACTTTAACTTAGCTTTTTTCCAACTGGTGGAGTTGCCCACATTTTGGCTAAACACAATTCCATTCTTCTTCCTAGGCTTCACTATTCAACCCAGAAAAGTATGTCAATTTTTATGTACAGTCTACGGTTTCATCAGCTTTCTTGCAAACTTTACTAACTTTAACTTGTTTGGTTGTCCTAAATATCCTTCAGAGGCAATGTGAAAAAACAGATCATAGCCTTAAGATGTTCTAGTTCCAGGGTAGCAGCAGTGCTCTTATCTCTTTCACACCTTATTTTGCAGACACCTCCGTCCATCCATGCTGCAGCAGCTCCTGCGCCGCCTTGTCTTTGATGTGCCCTTGTTGACTGAATACTGCAAGATGCCTCTCAGGGTGGGCAACAATTTCTTTATCTTTTGTTTTAAGGCTCACTTTACCATCTCTTGTCCCAGCTTTATCTCACAGTCATTGTGGGCTGCAAGCCTCATTATCTGTTTTCTTCTTTTAATCTACAACTTTAATTTTTGTTATTCTTTTCTACATAACCTACCTTTAACTATGTCTTTGTGATCACTGCGTAGTCATGCACACATACACCACACGCACACGGACACAGTTGTACCAATATGTGTTAATCATCTGGGGTGAAAGAAGATGAGGGAAAACAAGGAGATGAAATAATGGACTGTGTGATTTCATACTTGTTGGCTCCACTGCTGCTCTCAATCCATCTGGCCTCAGCAGAGAAATAATGGAAATCTAATAGATTGTGATTACCCTGTGAAATGGTGGACACACTTATTCTTTACATCCATGCATGTATTTATGGCTCAGTGCCACTGTTGTGAAAACACTGTTGTCCTGTGTATCCTGTTTGTCCTATTAAATTCTGTACATTTATTAAACTTTGTCCTCTGTGTGTCCTCCAGCTGCTAACCAACCACTATGAGCAGAACTGGAAGTACTATTGCCTTCCGTCGGGATGGGGCAGCTACGGAACAGCATCTGAGGATGAACTACTGCTCACCAAGAAGATCTTCTGGGGAGTGTTTGATTCTCTGTCCCAGAGGGTGAGAAGTCATTTAAACTGCACATTTTTTATTCATTTCTTGAGTGATATGTATTACCAACTTATTCTTCAACAATAATTGTTTACATAAAAAGTCACCTCATCTATACTAATGCACATGTTTGCAAGGAACTCATTGGCACCAAAGTCATAAGGTCTTTTAGTCATGCAGATGGTTTGAATCACATCTCTCTAAATGAACACTCGTGAGTAGAGGGTGTGCAATGGTTTGGCCAAAAGCACAAGTATCTTGACAAGCAATCATTCACCCAGAGTCCCTGACACACTGATTTCACAGCTTTTAAAATAATTCTTTAGTAATGTCTCTTCCTCTCTCCTGTTACTTTAATACTGGTGTACCGCTTACAGTATGTAAACAACTAAAAAGAGTACATGTGCTACTTCTGTATTATACAGGTTTAACTTTGCAGCTATATTTTAATCCCATGCAGAAATATGACCCAGATCTATTCAAGATGGCCATGCCTTGCCTCAGTGCCATAGCTGGAGCTTTGTCACCAGACTATGTGGATGCCTCCATTAGCACAACTGTGGAAAAGTCTGTGTCTGTCGATGCTCAGGGCAACTTTGACCCCAAACCAATCAATACTGCAAAGTAAGCTTTTTTTTGCAACCACATGTTAGTGAGATCAACATGCACAGCTTCACAAGGACATGACTGTAGATAATTTGACTAATTCGCATTTGCTTATGTTAACCTTATGATAACCAACTGTCACACTCTCTCTCCAGCATTGCTCTTCCAGAAAAGCTTGAGCACTTTGTCAACAAATATGCTGAGCATTCCCATGAGAAGTGGTCTGCAGAGAAGGTAAGGCCAAATGTTAGCATCCAATGGGTATTTAAGTGTTTCAGCTGCCTTAAAGCTGCAGTGTATAGCATTAGGTGATTTTTTTTTGAAGGATGATGCAATTCTTCAGCCTCTGTATAGTTTTTGTGAACAAGAAACAATGAAATATTATGTTGGGTCCTTCATTTGAAAAAGGGCTCTGTCAAACAGTACTATAAGTCCTGACTGTGGAATTATTCTCTTTTAAAGTTTTTGTGGGTGTTTCCTTATGTTTTCAGTCATATTCCAATCTGCAGCCATCTCGCTTTACTACTGAAATGTTGCTGTTTCCTTTGTCTTTCTTGACATAACGAAAATAATTTCTTGTGGGCACTGCAGAAATGTCTGGATAAAAATTGGACTATAACAGAATTTTTTATATTCTTAAGTTTCGCTGTACAGTTTCAAAGTAAAAAAGGATTTATCTTGACACTGTTCCTTTCTCCTAGTATCATAACTTTCTCCTTTGATGATACTTCCTTTTTTTAAAATATTAAAAGGATATTCTGGGCATGGTGACAATTAATGTGCTAGCATCGATGAAAAAGGCCCTTGCTCATTTGGTGCCAACCACCGCTTTTTTGTTGTGTTTGTCCAAAAAAAAAGCTGACAATAGCAAAAACTGAATGTACTTCGGCTCTTAAATGTGTTATGCCTCCTAAAACTTTTACCCAGTTTTTCAAATAATAAATCATACCCCCAGTCAACTCAGAAGGCAATGAGGTTTGTGTTCACCCTTGTGCATCCCATGTGCTTGTGCCTCAGGTGTTGCTTGGATGGAAATATGGAGATTGTGTTGATGAGAAGACCAAGACTCATCCTCAGCTCAGGACCTATAAAGCTCTAACAGAGAAGGTGCAGTATAGCAAATGAGAAATTTGTGAAGGAGATGAATGTGGAGCTTTTTGACTTAGTCCTTTCTCCCATTTCTGTGTATGTGCTTCAGGAGAAGGAGATTTACAAATGGCCAATTAGAGAGTCCCTAAAGAGTATGCTGGCAATGGGCTGGAGCATCGACAGGACCAAAGATGGAGAGAGCATGTCTCAACAGAGAGAGAATGAGAAAATGAGAAAGATATCTCAAGTCTCACAGGTAGACATGAAAAGAGCTCAGACAAATACCAACATCAAACATTTTGGTGTTTTGTACTACTTATATGCAGTAAACATTCAAGTATTAATCATGGACACCAAGTTGATTTTGTTGCTAATCTCTTTGCATTTGGCAAGTGTTGTTTGATAACAAATGCTAATGAACACATCATATTACTAAATCTGCAATTCAGGCAAATGGATTCAATCCAAACCCAATAGACACCAGCAGTGTGGTTCTATCCAGGGAACTACAGGTGAGTCACCCTAAATTGCTTTACTTTTTTTCAGTCCAAATAGCAGTATTTCTGATGTGTTGATTGGATGAATAATGTTTTTGCCGCCACCTGAGATCTACTGTCTTTTCCTCTTTGGTTTTAGGGGATGGTGGAGGTAGTGGCTGAAAATTACCACAACATCTGGGCCAAGAAGAAGAAAAGTGACCTTGGAAGTAGAGGTGATTTGTTAACATATTCAAATGTATGGAACTCTTTCTCTCTTTCCTTTCCTTTTCTTCTCCACTCTTTAATATTTTCAGGTCTCTGTTTACTATGTAAAGTGCCTTGAGATAATGTTTTTTGTCATCTGATATCTCAGTCTTCCTGAACACTGGGTTTGTGTGTGCTTTCAGGCGGGGGAACACATCCTCTGTTAGTGCCCTATGACACCCTGACAGCCAAGGAGAAGGCCCGTGATCGAGAAAAGGCCCAAGACCTTTTCCGCTTCCTGCAAATCAATGGCTATAGCATCACAAGGTCAACATGCATGCCACTGCATATATTATTGTTTTTAATTGTTGCAGAAACTTTTTACACAACCTTTTAAGTAACTAACAGTGGTGAATGGAGTCCTAAATAAAATCTTAGTTTTTAAAAAAAACTTATTTATTGCAACTTCTTGCTGCAGAGGTTTGAAGGACCTGGAGCAGGATTCTTCTTCCATGGAGAAGAGGTTTGCCTATAGGTTCCTCAAGAAACTCCTCAAGTATGTTGACTCAGCTCAGGAGTTCATTGCCCATCTAGGTATGAGAGAATAATTCCACACTACAAAACGCATATATGGGGTTGTCTTATTACTCGAAATTAGAAATAGAAATTTTTTTGTTTTCAATCCAGAGGCTATGGCTGCCAGCGGAAAAACAGACAGGTCGCCTCATGAACAAGAAATTAAGTTTTTTGCCAAAGTAAGAACAAATTCGACTCCTGAACTTGTATGAATAACATTAAAATCATCAACCTCATTCTATCATACCATTATCTGTGTCTTCTTCTAGGTTCTTCTCCCACTCATTGACCAGTACTTCAAAAACCACTCTCTCTACTTCCTCTCCTCTCCCAGCAAGAACCTGAGCAGTAGTGGTTATGCCTCCAACAAGGAGAAGGAGATGGTCACCAGGTAGGTGTTCACTAAAAACACGTGACACAGCATGACAATAAACCTTTACCCCTCTTAACTAAACATCTTAATTCCCATCCTCGTTCATAATCTTCCCTCCAAGAATTTACTGATTTTCTGATTTCCTCCCCCTTTCTAACCTTCACACTTCCAGCCTGTTTTGTAAACTGGCAGCTCTTGTCAGACATAGGATTTCACTTTTTGGTAAGCTGATCAATACCAACTGCTCAGAAATATGTTTGTGTGTGTGAGAGAGAGAGAGCATGGATGAGAATATGCCTGAAGTCTGCTTGTATGTGGTCAGTTCACAACACATGTTCTGTAAAATGTATCTGTATTTGTAAGATGTATCTGTTACATGTATCTGTACATGTAACATGCAACAATAACCTTTAAAGGACAGCAACTTCACTGAAATGATCATTAACTAAATATTGTACCTGATATTGCACATAACCATGTTTTAGTATTGCATTATCACTCAATTCAGATAAAAAATATTTTTATTGAGTGCTTTTGTGTTTGGTGGCGTATTGTAGGGAGTGACTCTACCACCATGGTGAGCTGTCTGCACATCCTGGCTCACACTCTGGACACCAGGTGAGTGCAAGACTACCAGACACCTTTTGAATTTTTTAAAGGCAATGTTGAATGGAAAATAAGAAAGTAATAATTAATGTTAATGTAAGCCCTTGGTTTGATAATCATAACTGTTTGAGCAGTGGTTCTGTGTTTTCCCAATGCAAAGCACTGATTCAAATCCTTAGCTGAAACCGCAACGGGAGCAAATGTGTTTCAAATATTTTCTTTTCAGCACTTAATACTCCAATGTCTCCGGTGGAAGACACTGGCATTAACAAAGAGTGTCCTCTGTCATTTAAATAAGAAAAACATTTTGTTAATTCAGCTCACACCTAATGAGGCAAAATCAGCAATGTGCTTCTGTTTCTTATTTGTGCTATGTTCCAGATGATTACCAAAGACTCTGTTTTTTGTTTCTCCTTCCTACTAGGACACATCAGTGCATAAAAATTTGTAATTCATTGAGCTATGTAATGATATTTGAAATACAAAATATGGTCAGACTAAACATATTAATGCATTGTCAGTGAGTCACACAGTATTGAATAAATTGTTTACATTTATGTGTAAAAGGAATCAGGATGACACATATGTCTCAAAGAAAAAAACCTTAAAAACTGAGAGTAGATTAATTGCACATGTGAGCATCTCATGCTGTTGGTTCACTGTATTGACATATCCGAATCTCTGTCCTTCATATCTCCTCATTTGGTTTCAGTCATTTATTACACTTTCCTTCACTCCAATAGGACAGTGATGAAGTCAGGGTCAGAGATGGTGCGGGTAGGACTGAGGACATTCTTTGAGAATGCAGCAGAGGACCTGGAGAAAACGTTTGAGAACCTGAAATTGGGGAAGTTCACACACTCCCGCTCACAGATGAAGGGGGTGTCACAGAATATCAACTACACCACCGTGGCTCTGCTCCCCATCCTAACTGCTCTGTTCGAACACATTACCCAGCACCACTTCGGGGTCGACCTGCTGTGTGAGTCCAGACAGCAAATTAAAAGAAAAGGCATCTTGTTTAAGTGATGAGTCAATTGGAATCTCATATTGCATACTCACAACATAATGTAACACATTACATAACATTTTAAATCTGTTGGAGTAACTTTTATAGAGTATGAATGAAAACACAAAGAATCACCTAAAATAAGTTTCTGAAATTATTGCTATTTCTACTGCTTAAATAAAAGTCATGCTGCAGTTTTAAGGGATAAATGCTTCTTTCCTCAGTCAGGTCTGATAGTTTTGCTTGTATAGTTTTGTCAGAACCTGTTTTTAAATGAAGGACATAGCATACCACAATGATACATCGATTCTGTTCAAACAGAAGCAGAATAATAACATCACCATTAATTATCACCAGAGGTTTCACACTGCAGCTTGAAATATATCGTAGAGGGTATCTTTTTTTTTATTCCAGTGGATGATGTCCAAGTGTCCTGCTATCGAATCCTGACAAGCCTCTATGCACTGGGCACTGGAAAAAACATCTACGTAGAAAGGTATTCTTACCAAAAGATTATTGTGTATGTTATACTTGATAGTGAAGAAGCTCACTGATATGCAGTGCAGTTCTTACCAACTCTCACGCTTTGTGTGTCCCTCAGACAGCTGCCAGCTCTGGGACAGTGTCTGGCTACGCTGGCTGGTGCCTTGCCTGTGGCCTTTTTGGAGCCATTGCTCAACACATACAACCCCTGCTCAGTTTTTAACACCAAGAGTGCCCGGGAACGAGCCAGTGAGTCATGTAGTTATTGAAAAAAAAAGTTACACACACACAAAGCACAGTTTTGTTTTAATGGATGATGAACACTTATCTCAGCATGCACTGACATAAACACTGTTACACATTAAAACCTCTGTGGTGTATTTTAGTTCTAGGCATACCCGACTCAGTCGAAGAGATGTGTCCCAGGATGCCACAGCTAGACGGCCTGATGAAGGACATCAATGACATGGCTGAGTCTGGAGCACGGTACACAGAGATGCCTCAAGTTATTGAGGTGGTGCTACCCATGCTGTGTAACTATCTGTCCTACTGGTGGGAGAGGGGGCCGGAGAACCAGCCAGTCAGCGGGGGAAGCGTCTGCTGCACCACTGTCACCTCGGAGAACCTCAGCCTCATTCTAGGCAACATCCTCAAGATCCTCAACAACAATCTGGGCATCGATGAAGCTTCATGGATGAAGAGGATTGCAGGTGGGCATTAACAGCTCATGGTAAAAAGAGAGACTGAATCCATTCTCTATGGTCACATCAGATTTCATTGCATTATTTTTATGTTTTAAATTAACACATATACACAGTTGTATTTTTTTATTGAGACTATAAAAGAGACACATTTTTTCCCCCCCAAAAAAGATCATCCGTCAACTATTTTCTATAGTGACAAAGACTATCATACATACTAATTACCTTGTTGTTTAGCAAGTTTGTTGGGATAACGCATCTCATATGCTTGATAGAGCCTGTTCTCAGACATTGCATTGTTTTTATTCAAAAAGATCCAATATAGGCAGAATAATAACATCAACAACAACAATCACCAATAGCTGGGTACTGCAGCTTTTAGCAGTGTAAAAATATTAGTAAAATACAAGCAAATTCCTGATGCACCTGATGCATATTGTTTTTGTTTCATTGCTCAGTATATGTGCAACCCATCATCAGTAAGGCTCGTGCAGACCTACTGAAGAGCCATTTCCTGCCCACACTGGAAAAGCTAAAGAAGAAGACAGTGAAGGTGGTGGCTGAGGAGGAGCTACTGAAGGCGGACAGCAAGGGAGACACCCAGGAGGCTGAGCTGCTCATCCTGGACGAGTTTGCTGTCCTCTGCAGAGACCTCTATGCATTTTACCCCATGCTAATACGCTATGTGGACAATAACAGGTTAGCGCTTAAAATAGCAGATGATGGAATTCTCTTTAAATGTGTATTTAGAGTAAGATGGAGTATATACTAGTGTTTACAGAAAAAGGGCAAATTAATCTTTCTCCGTATTAATCTTTCTCTGCTGCTGCAGGTCCAGGTGGCTCAAAGAACCAGATGCTGATTCGAATGAACTCTTTAAAATGGTTGCAGAGATTTTTATCCTCTGGTGCAAGTCACATGTGAGTTCTTTCACTTCCTGATCAATATTTTAAATGTTATTTAGCATGTATTATACTGCAAAATACTACAAAAGCATTGGATTGTGTTAATTAGACACAATTGTTAAATAGTTAACTAATTAGTTTTTTTTTACATTAATTTCTCCTTCAGAATTTTAAAAGAGAAGAGCAGAACTTTGTGGTTCAGAATGAAATTAACAACCTGTCCTTCTTGACTGGCGATAATAAAACCAAGATGTCAAAGGTAGGTTTTATGTCCTTACATCAGGTCTCATCACTGTCAGCCTAATTTCCTTATTATGGAGCTTTAATGAGCTGCCTCAGGAGGCAGATTGTCTCCCATGTATTTATGTGTAATAGTATCAAAATCCCATTATAAGCAGCTTTGTAAAATGTGCTACCATTTTCTCTGCTATAGTATTAACATCTGCCTGGTTTAAGTGTTTAGAGGGCACATGGTTTTCACTGCAGTGCACATCCATACTGCGAGAGGATCTCTCTATCTGTCTGTCTGTCTGTCTGTCTGTCTGTCTGTCTGTCTGTCTGTCTGTCCATCATACAGTCCCTTAAGGTAATGCAGTGCATGACGTGTTTACCTCTCAGCTTAATGGCTTACTGTATATGCTCCTGTCGCAATGCAGAAAAGCCAATAGTTGGTACTTCTATGCTGTATAATATTATTGTGTATATTATTATTATTGTATAATATTGTGTAGTTATATATCATGCCACCTGATTGTGAGAGGCATGGTAACCTAGGTCATTCCTTATTGCCTTTTGGGTGGAAAATGTGTTATGAGTTATGAAGACCTCCTACAGCAACCCATGTGATCACATATATAGCTGCTTTACTTTAGCTCAAAATGGGCATTTTGTCCTTAACTGGTAACACCATGCTTCAGCTGATCTGTGAAACTTCTGATTGGTTCAGTGGCACCAATTTAGTGTGGTCTCAGTTTGTGCCTGTGCAGTAACAGAAATGATGCAGTTGTCTCTGGCTTTAATTCAAATGCATGATAAGTGCTCATACTGTTTAATAAAATAAGCTAATCAGTTTAATTGTTAAAGTCTATGCTTTAGGATAACATTATAACAAAGCAAAAAGGAAACAGTATATTTTGTGTTACCTCATGACACCAGCTTGTTAAACTCTAATAAAGGGTTTTATTCACTGTTCTGGGCTTATTATCATATTCAGCTTTTTATTTATATGTATGAACTTCTGTCCTGTTTTAGCCTTACCTTCCTGACTCCATGAATTGATTTCAAGAGCTATTTGATTGGTTTTAAATATCTATATGGCTTGGCTTTGGATTATATTTTAGAACTTGTATCCCTTATGTACAGCACACATCTTGGATCCTCTGGCACTGGCCATCTCTCTTTTCCAGAGTACAGGTGGAAAACTAAGGAAGACAAAGCCTTTGCTATCAGACTCCTGAGACTCTGTAACCACCAGACGCAGAAATAAGGCTACCTGTGTTATTGAGAAATTTAAGTCACACCTAAAAATGCAACTTTACTTAAAAGCCTATTCTGATTTTATCTGATTTTACTTGCAACAGTTTTACATGATTTTTTCAATTTCTCAGTTAGATATTCAATGTGTTTTATTGAATGTTGTTCTTTTCACTGGACTTTACTGTGTTTTTATATTATAACTTTGGGACTTTGTTTTTGAACTGTTTTTTGTGTTTTTTATTTCTGTTTAGTCTGGAGGCCAAGACCAGGAGAGGAAGCACAAGAAAAGGCGTGGTGAGTTCTACTCTATCCAGACCTCGCTGATTGTTGCTGCTTTGAAGAAGATGCTGCCAATTGGGCTCAACATGTGCACACCAGGGGATCAGGAGCTCATATCCCTAGCCAAGAGTCGCTACCTCCTGGTGAGAAAAAAATTAAGTTGTCTTACTGTATGTATATACAACATGACAAGTACATCGCTGCATTTCTAAATGAGAGTACTTGAGATTTGTTTCTTGCGTGTCATACATTTTATTTTGCCTCCTGCTGTCCCACAGAAAGACACAGATGATGAGGTTAAAGACCACATTTACCAAAATCTGCATCTTCGAGAAAAGGTGAACAGGTTCAGTTCAGTACTGAAGAAAATGGTTATTAGCTGCCATAGGCTGTAGACTAGAATTTGACATTTTCTCTGTAACACAATCACAGTCAGAGGATCCTGCAGTCAGGTGGCAGCTGAACCTCTACAAGGACATAGTGATGAGGAGCGAGGGGCCTCCAGACCCAGAGCGGGTGGTGGACCGTATCCAGAGAATCTCTGCAGCTGTCTTCAACCTGGAGCAGGTCAGTCTTCAAAAGTTATATAAACCTTTGTGTGTGGGAGATATTCTTCATCAAGAGAAATTTCTTAAAGCAGTCATTCCCAGAGACTCGGTCAGTATATCAGGGGACCCACAGATGGGTCACAGGAAAATTAATTTTGGGTCACTTGATACATTTTCAGAGTTTATATATCTTGTTTACCTATTCAAAATAATATGACATGTTATAGAGACATTCAAAAACATTACAAGATTTGCCCATGTCTCAAATTAAAATGGTCATGATAGTTTGTCATGTTGAAAAATTTTCTTGTCATATAAAAACTTTGGGAAATTGCATTAAGGGAATGAGATGACACAAGATCTCCAATCTGCAGATTATAGATAATAATACAGTATCCTAACAGGTTTATTGATATAAATATTATAAAATATTTATACTGTTAAAAAGAGGGATTTGTACTATTGTCAACACAGGTGAGACTGATAATGGCATAAACACATAAACAGTGCTGAATCCCAATCTGATACTGGACAGGACCAAAATGATTTGATTTATAATAGCTTAAAGAGAATTAACTTGCTTCAACACAACCTATTCACTGACACTGCTCCATCTAGGCGTCCCCAGTAAGATTGTCAGAGCATCATTCTATGTGACCTGTACTCTTGGCATATTAGATTTCTTTGTAATTTGTCCAAATGTGTGGTGTACAGAGGTGTACAATATGCTTTAAATCTTCTCTTAAGTAAAATTCTCATTAAACCTATGTGCAAGGATTTTAGCTTGGACATACAACTTGCAACACTGTCTGTATACTGCATATATCTTCATCAGTAATTTTATCAATGATAATATGCTCAGGATTTCCTTCTCTGCTACAGACATCAGGATCATTTTCTACCAACTTAAAAACTGGAGAGCTAAGTGTCTGATTCTATTTGGCACAACATCATTTAGAGCAATAGGTCATGATGAAAATACCAGTTCGCCATTTTCAGCACTGATCTTGTTTCCTCTGGTTTGACGGATAACACTGATTTCTTCTACTCCCATTAGGTGGAGCAGCCACTGAGATCCAAAAAATGTGTTTGGCAGAAGTTGTTGTCCAAGCAAAGGAAGAGAGCAGTTGTAGCTTGCTTCCGCATGGCTCCACTTTATAATCTACCAAGGTACTGTCTACACAACATTTACACCACATGTCCTCTGTTTATGGTTTCAAATGAGGCTAAACACACAATCACAGATCCAGCACACTAGCAGAAATCTCTGTGTGGTTATTCTAGCAGATATGAAATTTGCCACTGAGGTGCTGTAGAATTTTCTTTCATGTTTGCTGGTCAAATACTGCCACAATTTTTTTCCTTCTCTCTAAGTCATTAATCTATTTTCTCTCCTTCATGGTTCTGACCCTGTATTAATGCACAGCTCCCTTTCCTTCATTTGTTGGACAAATGTCTGGCCCACAGCTGTTATCAAGGACTAGAAAAAAGGGACACTGGCAATTTCATGCCCTGCTGCTCTGTAACTCAATCACTAGAAGTCGAGCAGAGAGCTACAGTTGGGAGGAAAACAATTATAAAGCCCAACCTGAGGGTGGTCATCCTCAATATGTGCTCAGACAATGCTGCCTGCCTGCCTGCCAGCATGACTCATTTATTCAGGGTTGATGACAGTGAAACATGACATAACAACGCTGGTCATAATTAGTCATTATTTACAATGCAGACACAGCAATTTTTAATTTGTTGTAATATATTTGTGTTTAAGGAATGGATGTCAAGCTTCTGGATGATGTTGACCCTTCCTGAGTTTCACGCATCTTTTCTCCTTTGTGTCTCTGTTCAGCCTTTGTTCTCTTCTGTGTCACTCTCTATTGTACCTCATCCCCTCAGGCATAAAAACAATAATTACTTCCTGAATGCCTATCGACATATTTGGCTGGGGAAAATGCATGAGAACACAGACTATGACAGTCTGCTCTCCATGCTGACGGTAACGTAGTCCTCATCCGATGTTGCTACTTTTTGACCCAGCATACCTTTCTCAGCCACCCTTCGCTTTCCTCCAGGCATGATTTATGATACAGAATTTAACACCGATCAGATAGTTTTGCTGGTAGTTCCACCGGTCCATATCTGTACAGTAATGCATCTAAAAGTGTTGCTTTAAAACAAAACTATAACAGTTTGCTTTCTTGCTCCGAACTAGATGAGAAGAATGATGCCACCCTTATCTCATTAAATAATACCACTCATGAGAGTGGTATCACTTTCAGAAAGAGCATGAAAGAGCATATGCACATAATGGCAAACTACCTCTCTAACTGTTGCTGATGTGCATATACATGGCTGATTTTTGTATTCACTATGCTGAAATCTAATCTTATAGCCCAGAGATTACCAAAGTCTGGGCCACAGACACCCTGTGGGATATGCAGGTACTGCAGGTGGGCGTGAGAGAGGTCATGAAAAGCATTTTGATTTTAAGTTTTGTCATTAAGCTTGAAAGCATTGTGAAATATTATGGACTTTTTTGAAAGAAGGTTCCTTTGCAAATTATAATTGATGGTTGGATGGACTTGGACAATCAACTGTTAATTTTTAAAGTGCTATAAAAAAAAAGTTTACAGCACTCTAGTTTTCTTGATTTATTTTTCAAGTAAATTGAAATTCACATTTTACAGTAAAGATTTGCAGAATACTGTTTTGAATTTAAAATCATTTTGGTCTGTCTGTAAAATTATTTTTGGTGGAGAGGATTTTCAGAATTTAAAATGAGTCGTGGCACTCTTAAGTTAGGGAATGGCTGATCTTGTCCTTTAATTGTAACTTCTGCTTGCAGATGAGTGTTGGATTTGCTTGATTTTTTAAAAAAATGTGTTTCTTGAGAAACAGTGTGGCAGAGAGCATGGACTGTACATAACAGCACTGACTTCAAATCAAAAGTGATAGTCTACTCTGAGGTGACCAGTTGGATGTGCCCAAACCCTAAACTAACCTATATTAACACTTCCTACAAGCAGCTTCTCACATCCTTTGCAATCTAACTCAAACTAATCTCCTCTCGCCCTTCCTCAGGCATCGTTCTATTAACCTCTTCCTCCTGGCCTATCAGAGAATATGGATAGAAACAGAGGAGTATTCTTTTGAGGAGAAGCTAGTGCAGGACCTTGCAGTAAGTACTTGTGTTGCCCCCAGCGTTGTTTTGTTGGCTTGAGAGCTGAGAGTCGTCCCCCAACCACTCTCTTTTACTTGTGTCATTTTCAAAAATGCCAGTTCCACTGTATACTGCTGAGTCATAGTCAGTCATGCATAGAGTGTTTTTTCACATGTCCCGTGTCATTGTTGGCAAGCATGACATCACTGCTGATGTCAGAGCCAGCTGTCGTGTGTAGTCTCTCTCATTAAGCTGAGGTAAACAAGCATCCAGACACAATGCTTTGAATTAATGATGACATTTCTGAAAGCTGTACTGCCTTTCCTAAATTTTCACATTCATGACGTGTCACAGTCATGGATTGAATTTGTTGTAAGCAGATTAAATACAGCCATACCACTTGCTATTTACTTTCATTTGCATTTTTCGATTTACAAAGACTGATTATAAACACATCTTATATAGGAGATAATTATGAGGGCACATTGGAATCTGACAAACCCTACTGTGCCAATGAGGTGTTTCAATCATTAAATATATTATTCAAAAATCAAATCTTTTGATTCTAATCTCCCTACAGTACTTTAAATTAAATACACAGGGCATCACAACAGAAGTTAATTTTGTAACAGATGAAGAACTTTATGACCCATTCAAGCAAATGTATATATATTACAGCAAAGCTAGTTCCAATGTGTCTGATATCATCTCTGCTCTAGGACAAAACAACAGGAAATTTATTGTAGAAAACATAGAGAGTCACTCTCTGTATACATGTAAGTGCATGTGCCTCTGATTGTGCATGCTGTTGGCATGCATGTCCACTGTCTTTTTTCTTATACTACTTCATTTTCTCTAGTTAAAAAGTGTATAGTTTTCTACTTGTAATGTATGACGTATGAAGTGTGAAGTGTTCACACAAGATGTCATACTACAGATTTCTCTGTTTAGTAGCTTCTATTGTTGATATTGATAAGTGTTGTATGGCTTTTTCCAGAAAACACAGCTCAAAATTGAAGAGGAGGAAGAGGAGGAGGTCAGAAAACAACCAGACCCTCTTCACCAGCTTATTCTGCATTTTAGCCACAACGCTCTGACTGAGTGCAGGTGAGCACACATAGTAACCTGGTACCAGCACATTTACTTCATCTGTATGACATCACAGTTTCGGCCTCCCTCTGATCTCATAAAAACTTTAATCCAAAAGCATTAATCCAAATTTTGCTTCATTTTATAGTGACTGTAACTAACCTCTGGAAATATTATTTAAAATCTAACATGTTATTGTAAGATTAACAACTTTTAATCACCTGATATTTGTATTTGTTTCTAGCTCTTTGGAAGAGGATCCTTTGTATATTGCATATGCAGATATGATGGCAAAGGTATTACATTCTCTCAATTGTATTATCATACAAGGTTCAGCAACTGTATTTCAGGTTTGACACTCTGTTTTCTCTGTCAGAGTTGTGCTGAAGGTGAAGAAGAGGAGGATGTGGAAGGAAAAGAGAAAACATTTGAGGTACTACTGAATTCTCAAGAATATATTTCTGCATTTAGACATGTTTCAGGAAACTGTGGAATGTATTGCCTTTGCACATCAGACAGGATGACTCACTTTCGGTTTTTAAGTCCTCTCTTAAAACACATTAATTCTCTTTGGCTTTTAACTCAGTTTGAGATGTTAACTTTTACTATTTTATTGTTTTACTGTCTTTTAATGCTTTACTTTTGTATTTGTCCTCATGTCTGTGTACAGCACTTTGGTCAACTGTGTTGTGTTTAAAGTGCTTTGTAAATAAAGTTGATTTAGATTGGATTGGATTGGATTGGATTGGATTGGATTGGATTGGATTGGATGTTTTTAAACACATTCACTTTGCTGTCTTTTCCTACAGGAAAAGGAAATGGAGAAACAAAAGATGCTGTATCAGCAAGCCAGGCTTCATGACCGAGGGGCTGCAGAGATGGCGCTCCAGATGATCAGTGCCAGCAAAGGCAAATAAAACACAAGCACTTGCCTCTCTGCTTTTCCCATCACTGCCTTCTTTAGTCTGAGTGTAGTGTCTGATTTATGATCATCAGGTCGACTTGGTGCTACTGTAACATTCACCCTCAAACTGGGCATCTCCATTCTGAATGGAGGGAACACAGTGGTCCAGCAGGTACACAAACCGTGTCATGTACACATTTACAGTTAATCAATCAACTCTTTATTAATTGATCTTGTATTTTAATGCAGAAAATGCTCAACTATCTGAAGGAGAAAAGAGATGTTGGCTTTTTCAAAAGTTTATCTAGACTGATGATGTCGTGCAGGTAATGGAACCATTAAACTATTATCATACTCAATACATGACTTATACTTCACATGTTTCATCTGCAACTTAATGAAATATTGAATGTATTTGGTAAGTGTATGTCCATTGGTTTGGCATTAAGGACTAGGGGTCAGAATGTCACTTTTCTTGGTGGATCTCCATTAGTCACAAATGTCCTAGTTGTACACAGTAATATATACATGCTGGACTGGTGACCTGTCCAGGGTGTACCCTGCCTCTCACCCTATATCAGCTGGAGTTAGGCACCCCCGTGAGTGAGTGTTCATTATTGCTCAGTTTTCGTCTTTGATCTCTTTTAGCGTTCTCGACTTGAATGCTTTTGAAAGGCAAAACAAAGCTGAAGGTCTGGGAATGGTAACTGAAGAAGGATCAAGTAAGTGAGGTTGATAAACATGGTATGTCTGGGGCTGTCTCATTTGATGATTTACCAACAATAAGTTGAATTCTAGGTGACTTAGTTCATAATGATACATTGTGTGACACAAAATGTATCACTGTAGAAAATATAGACAAAGCCTATATTGCATCTAAACTAAAACCATTTCATGTGTTGTACTCTGTGTTGTCACTAAATACTGGTGTATTTTTGTTTTGTTTTACACCTTTACTTGTGCATCAAATTGATCTTTCTCTGCAGCAGACAGAGTTTTCTGCCTTTTAGTTTTACTGAATATGGTCCAAACCACAATGGAAACTCAGGCTCGCTTAAACCTCCCATTTATTATATGATTTCTCAGGGAAATATTTACTCTAGAAATGTCGTCTTGACATGATCTATCTCATTTGGGCTCCTGTTGTTATTGTGCTTCAGTTTAAGCCTGTAACTGGCCTCAAGACAAATGATGCAGCATTAATATTTTCTCTTTCATTTCTTTTATATATAATCCCACCTCCATAGCACATTTGTTTTTTGGGTGTCATACTGTGCATCATTGTTACATTGCATGTAAACCTGTGCTACTGTATGTTTAAGTCCTGTCTGGCCATGTTGAAAGATCACAGTCATAACCACATGCACACAAAATGCACTCATAATCAGAGGCTTCTTTTTAATCTGATGGGTTGCATACAGTACATGAATAGATTTGCTCTCATGTCTTTTCCAACTCATTCTCACCTCATAAGCTCAGGCATAAGTGATGGTAACTGTTAGACTGTCTAACCTTTAGTCCAAACATCTGCCCAGTGAGCAGACTTTAGTGTAACACTTGGTTTATCTGTAGTCATATGTCAGTGTTGCAAATCAGTGTGAGTATGTAAAGATATATCTATAGTGTTGTCTTTCTCTCCTGTTCCAACTCTTTCTAAATTTATCTCAATGTCTTCTCCTTTGCTTATGTCTGCTTTTGTTTTGTTTGTTTGTGTTCTTCTGGTCATATTTGTAATGTCATCGGTTGCAGTCAACGTGAGTGAGCGGGGTAAATACATGGTTTAGATTTTACTCATTCAGTGCAATGCCATCGTGATTGCTCCCCGTTCTTCTTGACTCCTGACTCCCTACCCTCAATTCCCTCCTGACCAATCCCTCCTTCCTTCTCCTCTTCCTCCTCCTCCTTTGTCCTGAATGCAAAACTACCTTCTGTGTACCATGGACTGAAAGAACGCATGCATGCTTCTTTTACATTTGAATTGTTCAGTCCATGGTCCGGTGCCTCAAACTGACTCAAATCTTCTTTTGTAAGATGTTGGTGTTTTTATTTTTTACAGGACATTTCTTATCTTTAATGGTATAAACCAACAAGTGCTAAGATATAAATATCCCAAACCTGTTTTTTTTTGAGAAACAAAATAGTTTAGCTTTATTCCTGCCACAAGCCTTATTTTCTTTTGTAAAGTGATGTACTACAACTTATTTGTTTGTTCTAAAATTGTAAATGTAGTGCATATAATGCTGTTTATCAAGAGACTGCAGCTTTATGAGGAAGTGAAAGCTATGCAAGCTCTGATGCCTATACTAACATCACAGTGACACGTCTCTGACTTTCTTATCACAAAAGAGATAGCGTTAAGAGTATAAGTTAAGAGAAGGGTTAAACTAATTTCCTGTTCTCAGGTTCCAAGGTGCTGCAGAACGATGAGTTCACTAAGGATCTCTTTAGGTTTCTGCAGCTTCTCTGTGAGGGCCACAACAATGGTAGGTGGAATCTTTTCCAGCAACAGCAAAACAACACAACATAAGTGTGAACATACTCCTCTACAACCTCTGATTATTTTAGATTTTCAGAATTTTCTGAGGACTCAGACAGGGAACACAACAACAGTCAACATCATCATTAGTACTGTTGACTACTTGCTAAGGCTCCAGGTGTGATTTATAATATATAAATACATTTCTTATATTCTCACATTGTTTTTGGCATGACGGATATAATACTTAATATTTTTTTCCTCTGTTAGGAATCCATCAGTGATTTCTACTGGTACTACTCTGGAAAGGATGTCATTGATGAGGCCGGTCAAAGGAACTTCTCCAGAGCACTAGCAGTGGCCAAGCAGGTCTTCAACTCTTTAACAGAGTATATACAGGTACAACATCACAATACATTACAACATAAGATGAAATTATAAAAAAAATAATATTACAGTGTGAGAATAATCTAAATGAGATATTTCTGATCCGGCAATCTGCTCTGTGCTGTTTGCTCCAGGGTCCGTGCATTGGAAATCAGCAGAGTCTGGCTCACAGCAGGCTGTGGGATGCTGTGGTGGGGTTCCTGCATGTTTTTGCCAACATGCAGATGAAGTTATCCCAGGTATCAGTCTGTTTCTCTACATTTAAGATCTTGCCATTTAATGTATCAGTAGTTGGAATAATGATAATATATTTTCTCAAATTATTAATTAATTTGTTTGTTTAATGTATTTCTGCGTTGTGTGCCTATTTGCCAATGCAGATTGTCTACATAAATGAGTTTTTAGATAATTTTACTTTAGTGCATACATTTTACACCTCTCTATACTATACAGTATAATAGTTTAATACAGTATATATAAGCATCTAGGCATGTTATCCTATGTCATATCACATGATATTACATTGATGTAATATCATGTGATTGATGGTTCTTAATATGAAGTAGTTCACTGCAAAGATAAAATTAAAATTTTGTATATAGTCTACTTCCAAGTGATTTATCTGATATATGGAGTTTTGTGCCATGCATCTATACTGTAGTTGTCCTCATCAGCCAGAGGCTTCTTTAAAATATATCTTACCACTAGAGGGCTCTCCAAGCTAAAGAATAACACCTGTACCCACTGCAGAGTCTCCAATCAGCTGTACGATATATGACTTCATCTGTGACTTCTTACCACCATGCCCCATAAGGCAAGAGTGGTTAAAATCCAACCATCTAACCTTATCTTAATGTATCAATAGGAGCCAGGATGGAGTAGAGCACAGGTGAAGCTTTAAATTGAAATCATGGACTTATGTCTCAGATTTATGGCATGCTAAATACAGTCCCCACTGATACACTAAATGAGTCAGATTGATGATTGACTTAACCATCTGCTTCTAGACAGTAAACTAACATTAACCTTGATGGATGGATGTTTCCTAGAAGTGCCTTCTGGCCCCAGCTGAGCCATTGATGTTTCTCACAATGAAACACAGCCATGATTTCTCCAAATTCAACTTGTGGTTATGAGACAGGGCCATGGTGCCTTTTGTGGGAAATCCGTGTCATGCAGTGTCGTGTGATTCACAGGGTTTTCTCTTTTCTGTCCTCCTCTAACAGGACTCCAGTCAGATTGAATTATTGAAGGAGCTACTGGACCTACACAAGGACATGATCGTTATGATGCTCTCTCTTCTTGAAGGTTGACTTTATGATATCTCAGTAACACCACATGTACTGTTTCATCAACATTAGTGACAAGGATATTATCCCTTGTTATGACTTTCATTCAACAGATGTATGTGTTTGGGTTGTAATGAAATATTTACAGCAGCAGCTTTGCTTAATTTGTATATAGGGTTGCCTGTCTTTGCTGACACACATTTGGTTTTTCACGTTGTAGGCAATGTTGTCAATGGTACCATTGGCAAACAAATGGTTGACACGTTGGTGGAATCTTCTAGCAATGTGGAAATGATCCTTAAATTCTTTGACATGTTCCTCAAGTTGAAGGATTTAACCACATCTGACAGCTTTAGGGAGTACGATCGTGAGAGCAAAGGGATCATCTCAAAGAAGGATTTTCAGAAGTCCATGGAAAACCAGAAGCAGTACTCCCAGTCTGAGATTGAGTTTCTCCTCTCTTGTGCTGAAGCCGATGAGAACGACATGTTCAACTACACGCAGTTTGTTGAGAGATTTCATGAGCCTGCCAAGGACATTGGATTTAATGTTGCTGTTTTGCTGATGAATCTCTCTGAGCACATGCCCCATGATGCTCGCCTCTCTACCTTCCTTGACCTGGCTGAAAGTGTTCTAAGCTATTTTGAGCCTTATTTGGGGCGTATTGAGATCATGGGTGGAGCCAAACGCATTGAGAGAGTCTACTTTGAGATCAGTGAGTCGAGTCGTACCCAGTGGGAAAAGCCTCAGGTGAAGGAGTCAAAGAGGCAGTTTATCTTCGATGTCGTCAATGAAGGTGGAGAGAGTGAGAAAATGGAGTTGTTTGTCAACTTCTGTGAGGACACCATCTTTGAGATGCAGCTGGCCTCTCAGATTTCGGAGCCAGACCCAGTAGAGCGCTCTGAGGAAGATGAAGAAGACAACCAGAGTGTAGTGGAGAACCAGGAGGAGGAAGATGAGGAAAACATGATGTTGGAGTCCTCCTCTGCCTTCACAATTGCCTGCATTTCCATGAGAAAAAACTTCTGTCAATTTCACCAAATGCTTACTCTTAAAAGCATGAGGAGACAGTACAGGAAATTTAAGAAGATGAGTGTGAAAGAGATGGTGCGAAGCTTCTTCTCCTTCTTTTGGATGATCATCACTGGACTCTTCCACTTCATCTACAGCCTAATTTGGGGTTTTTTCCATATTTTGTGGACTACTATGTTTGGCGGTGGCTTCGTTGAAGGAGCCAAAAACATGAAAGTGACAGATATTTTGGGAAATATGCCAGATCCCACTCAGTTTGGCATTCATGGGGATGTGTTAGAGGCAGAGAAGATGGAGGCAAGTGAAGCAGCTGCATTGGCAGAGATGGGTCAGATGGCTCAGGGAGATGCAGCGGAAGGTGATTTGATGGCTGAGCTGCTGAACATGCAGCCGAAGAAGGAGGGAAAGCATGGGGCTGAGCCAGGATTAGGGGATGTTTCTGAGGTGGTGGTGGGAGATGCTCCATCTATTGCCAGTGCTGTCAGGCAGAAGAAGGCAGAGGTCAGTAATCATGTGAAATCAAAAGGAAAGATGATAGCCCTGTTGCTCATCATAATGTACTTTAAAACGGTCATGTGTAACCTTTCAATACTAACCAATGTCTGTTACACTTAAGCCACTGTCATATTAGTTAAAACAAGGGCGATTAATCCTGTTAGCTCCACACAACTCTCTTTGTGATTTTCAGTATAGAAGTGTTTAGATTTTGTATGGTGAATTTATAGCACTGCCCACAGAAAGTGTTTAGTTTTATGTCAAGACTAATGTCAGAGTATGTCTGAAAACACAAATAAGCACCCACAAAAGGTTTCAAAAAGATGAATTTTACTGTTCATGAAATCCAGTTGTTCATTAGTTTGACAGGACAAAAGCTTCTTGCTCCTGTCTCACCCCCAGCGCTGACAGTATAGGTCAGGTCTGATAGCATTGCTTTCAGATGGAGGATACGGCATACAAATAATGTCACATCATTTCTGTTCACACAGACTAAACTAAACAGATACAGAATAATTTCATCAACTTTAAAAGTGATGCATTGTAGCTTTAAAGCACATTTTTATAGTACCAGTAGAACCTGTTAGAGTAAATTATGGTCAGTATAGATCTTCTTCTTCTTCACAACATTCATGTACCTTCACAACATTCATGAACCTTCTCTGGTCGATATAGATGAAAAATAATATTGCTTACAGATGGCTGCAAAGAAGAGGGCTACCAGTGGAGACTTCAAATCTGATTCAGAGAAAGGAGAGTGAGTGTTCTCAAATTATATTTTGTTCATCCTCTGTGGCATTTGATGGAATACTAACTAAGGCCCACATTGATCAAGTGTGTGAGTGTGTATGATCTGGCAGTGTCATGAGTCAGTGTGTCACTAACAGAGGATTTATTGTTAACAGTTCAGAAGATGGAGAGAAGAAAGATCATGACAAGGCCAAAGATGAAGCCCCTCCGGAGCACTCAGTGGAGGAGAAGAAAGCCCCAAAGAAGAGGCTAGGCCAGAAGAAAGATCCACCAGAGGCCTTCATGGCCAGCTTCTTGGCTGGCTTGGAAATTTACCAGACTAAGATGCTGGTGAGATATTTACCTCACAGCTGTCTGAATGAATCCATATAAGCTTAAGTATGTAAAGAGACCACAAATTAACTACATATATACAGCTGAAATCCACATTGCTATTTTCACAGAACTACCTTGCCAGAAACTTCTACAACCTCCGCTTTCTGGCGCTTTTCGTTGCCTTTGCCATCAACTTCATTTTGCTCTTCTACAAAGTAAGCTTCGGGTTTAGCTACTATTTTCATAAGATTATAAGTGCTTTCATGACTAAAGAAATGTCTCCCCATCTCTCAGGTAACTGGTGATTACTCAGATGATGAAGATCCCTGGAATGGTAGAGGCAAAGCTGGGGAGGAGGAGGAAGAAGGGACAGTGGAATACTTTGTCTTACAGGAGAGTACAGGCTACATGGCTCCAACGCTTCGCTGTCTTGCAATACTGCACACTATCATATCTTTCTTGTGTGTAGTTGGATACTACTACCTGAAGGTGCAGAAAACACCCAAAAACTGAATTTGTAATGACCTAACACTTTCAGTGTGGCTTTTATATTCAGTGTAATGGAAAAATATGAACATATAAATGTATAAATGTTTCTTAAAATTGGGTTTTAACACTTTAACACAAGTGTAGGTTGTTTTGTGAGCACATGCATGCACACACACACACATTGTCCCCTAATTCTCAAGTAGTCACAAGTAAACAACTGGATATGCTAAATTCTGTGTTTCACAGGTGCCACTCGTGGTTTTCAAACGTGAGAAGGAGATAGCGAGAAAACTGGAGTTTGCCGGCCTCTACATCACTGAGCAGCCATCAGACGATGACATCAAAGGACAGTGGGACAGACTGGTCATCAATACACCGTGAGTTATTAAACTCTGACTAATAATATTGTTTTTTTAATAAACAAGCTTATTTAATGCTTATCTGGTGTTTTTTATCAGTTCCTTTCCAAACAACTACTGGGATAAATTTGTCAAACGAAAAGTAAGTGTCATTTTTGTAAATCAAATATGATGATTTTTCAACAAAATGTCAATATTACAGTGTCATCCTCATCCTCTCCTCTGTTTCTGTTTGTAGGTGATCAAAAAGTATGGAGACTTGTATGGAGCAGAGAGGATAGCAGAGCTGCTGGGCCTGGATAAAAGTGCCCTGGACTTCAACCCCACAGAGGAAACTGTCACCAAGGAAGCTTCACTGGTGTTGTGGTGAGAGATTAGGTTGCTCAAGTGCAGACACATAAATGTCTGGACCAAAAATAGAAGAATAGAAAATTTTAACCTCTCAAATTCAAAATCAATCTCTCTCTGTTGCCAGGTTAAGTTCAGTTGATACAAAGTACCATGTCTGGAAAATGGGAGTGGTGTTTACAGACAATGTAAGTATTGTGTGTATGTAATGTATTCATTCATTGTGAAGTCCTGGGCTTGGATAAAGTGAATAAAGTATTTTATGGCTTTATGGCTTGTTGTTTCATTTTCTTTGCCAGTCTTTCCTGTATCTTGTATGGTACACCACCATGTCCATCCTGGGCCACTACAACAACTTCTTCTTCGCTGCCCATCTTCTGGATATTGCCATGGGCTTCAAGACACTTCGCACCATCCTTTCCTCTGTCACACACAATGGCAAACAGGTGAGTGAGGAGAATGCAGGTCTTCTTCTGACCAGGAGGGGTCACTGCAGTGTCAGGTGTTGAAGCTGGGATGTAGCCACCACCACCAACAGTATTCCCTGATGCACAGCTACAAGTCAATTTTACCTTGGTTCACTTTAGTGGTTGTAGCTAATATATTAGCACACTGTGATCTGTTGTTATTTACTAGTACAACTATAGTTTGACGTGTGTCTAGTCGTCTGACTAATTTTACTCAATTTTTAACACTGATATGGAGTAAACAACCCCTGGGAAAATTATTGGTGTGTCTCCACACTCTCTACAAGATTGGCATCTATCATCAAACTAGTTTGTGTGTCATGTACAACTCCTTGTACAATGATGAAAGTACACGTTAAAGCTGCAGTACCTTTTGTTATTTTTGATGTTATTCTCTCTGTTTGTTCTTCATCTGAAAACAGGCCCTGTCAAATAATACTATCCAACAAGACTGAGGGAGCATTGTGTGATAACAGTGGCAGTGCATTGAAAGGCAGGGGCGAGAATCATTTATCCTGTCAAGCCTCTGAACGACTGCATTTTTGAGCAGTAGAATTCACTTCTGAAACTTTTCATTTTCACTCCATTGTGTTTTCAGTCATACTCCAACCTCTTGGCAGCCATCTCACTTTAGAAGCACAATGTTGCTGTAGCCTCTGTCTGTCTTGACATACAACAAATAATATCCTTTTTGCAGTGCAGGAAATTTGTCGAGTGATACAAGATCTTAGAAGAAGTTATGCTTAAATGCTATTAAATAGATCTACAGCTCTCTGTCGAGACATAAATGGGAAAAGTATATAGAAAAGGGGATGGCCAGATTCACTTGGTATCCTTTGACATTTGAGTTGAAATGTCTCAAAAGTCTTCATTTAAGTCCCATTTTGAGCTATCAGTTCTGCTAGTGACTGTTCAGTTAACTGACCTGAGGCACAAAACAAAATTTAATGTCACTTTAATCTTCAAGGGTGGATGCACAACCGAATGGTTGGGCTGCAAGAAATTGCCCCCTGCATTCAGCTGCCTTTGGGCAGATCGATCAAGCTGTCAATCCAAATTCAGCGTGCTGCTGCTTCCACAATTGTTGCTGTTTAGGATCAAAAGTATATCACTGTGAGAGCTGTTTGTGAATTGAGCTTCTTATCAGACGTAAAATGAAAGGCTGCATTGTAAATTAATTAACTGTATGTGCAATGTCCAACGAATATGAACTTTTCCTTGTCACATCCCTCTCCTCTCTTCTCTCGACTGTCAGTTTTGTAGCTATTTACATAGATTTAACAGATCTGCTCTTGCTGTTTCCAGGGTTTTTCTATTAATCTGACTGATTCCTGTGTTCTTCACTGTAGCTGGTGTTGACGGTGGGCCTGCTGGCAGTGGTGGTCTATCTCTACACTGTGGTGGCCTTCAACTTCTTCAGGAAGTTCTACAACAAGAGTGAGGATGACGATGAGCCAGACATGAAATGTGATGACATGATGACGGTAAATGTTCACATATTTTCAGGGCATGCATGCTGTTTTAAATTCATATTCACTTGACATTTGTACTGACTATCCCTCGCTGTTTGCACAGTGCTACCTGTTCCACATGTATGTTGGAGTGAGAGCAGGAGGGGGCATCGGCGATGAGATAGAGGATCCAGCTGGTGACCCTTATGAGCTCTACCGGATCCTTTTTGACATCACCTTCTTCTTCTTTGTCATCGTCATCCTTTTGGCCATTATTCAGGGTGAGCTCAAACTGATTGAGTGCTGTCTCCACAAGTCAAATGAAGGTTGTGTCTGTATCACACTCAATTCCTTCTGGGAGGAGAGTGGTGTAAGATTCTGGCTTCAGTAATTGCACATGTACTATGCTCACAGCACTTCTTTTTTGTGATTGTAGGTTTGATCATTGATGCCTTCGGAGAGCTGAGAGACCAGCAGGAGCAAGTCAAAGAGGACATGGAGGTGAAAGGAAATTTAATTTTCACCCATACATGCCTGTCTATAGAGCACAGACGCAGCAGGTTCAGAGGAGTGAGAACATGATATGTGTTTTGTCTGATGACGTCTTATGGTAACTTTCTAGAGAAGAAAAATGCAGTAATATTGCACTTGGAATAACATAATTTAAAGAAAGGATAGCCAGCAATTTTAACATTGTGTGTTAGAAATAAATGTTTTTTTTTGTTTGAGAAACTAGAAGAGTCCAGAATGTGAGGGAAGAAGTCACAAGGTGAATGTACAGCTATTTCTTAGCACAAAAAAAACCTGATGACATCATTAAATGGCTGGACACAAAACCTTTCACAGATGCAGTGTTATTCACAAAATTTTAATTTTTTAATGAAAATAAAAAGAGAACATGTGCTATAATCATCCTTTCATTTTCTGTCCTCAGACCAAGTGTTTCATTTGTGGGATCGGTAATGATTATTTTGACACAACACCACACGGCTTTGAGACTCACACCTTACAAGAGCACAATTTGGCCAACTACCTGTAAGTATCTCGCTTTTATATGATATAGATATCCTCTGTCTCAGACATGTGTTGCTTCTATTCTGTAAATGAGCCGTTTGATTACTGGCTTCAGCACTTTACCACAGCGTTAAAGCCAAAGTCACTAATAGCTGCAGTGATCCAGAACGCTACATCCCCTCAGGTAGTCTTTTTTCCACCTGTCTCCATGTTTCCTCTGCACTCTTTGCTTATCCAGTGTCTCTCTGTAATGCCTGTGACAATAGAACGCCTGAGTCCATTTGCACTCACTGTCATCTGGCCAGAGGGATATGTGACTGGCCTCATTATGTTGCTTCATTACTATTTAATGCCATGAACTTTATTGGAAAATAGGTTTGGGATGGCGTGCTCTCATGTAGTATTTATCACGAGTTGGCATGCTGAGATGCCTACAGATATACAGCGGGACCGTTGTCATTTACACTTGATTTTGGAAACAACGGGTGATTCTATGACAAAGATGGTATGGTGTTTTTTAGTGAAGCCTCCTAGTATCACATGGTGTGACATTACTTGTAAACAAAGGGTGTAGAAATCAAATGAGCCTCACTGAGTGAATCTTTTATCATTTCTCTTTTCTGCAGTTTAACAGAAAAGAGAAATGATGTGAAAGATGTTTGGGAGTGAGATTGTTAAGACTGAATGTGACATTTTTGTTTTGTCATCAGGTTTTTCCTGATGTACCTTATCAACAAGGATGAGACAGAGCACACAGGCCAGGTAGAGTATAATCCTACACTAATACATCACCCGTCTCTGATGTGATCTTCAACCAATTACACAAAAAATGAATCAGTTATATTCCTGTCAATGCTGGAGAAGATACTAAAGAGGTGGTTGCAGATTAATATGTAATTATAGTGAATTATATTGTGATAGTGTGGGGTTTAAATTGTTTAGTTATTCTCCACATCTGTATGGGGATTGCATAGTGTTATGTAGGAAAGGATTGTATTTGTTTTATTTATTTTATGTAAATTGCAAAAACATGTCAATTAACATTCACATGTGAATGTGCTGGTCTGCAGCCATTGGCTAATTTCCATTTGTGTTGTATTGTTGTTATAATACAGAAACAAAGTAGAAATATTATGGTAATAATTTGTAATAATAAAGTAATGTTATGGTAATACCATCTTATTTCTTAAGTAATCACTAAAGTCAATAAAAGAAATGACCACTATTACCCACCTCACTGTAATTAATTGTGATAATGAAGGCATACTGCTGAGAAGTCACATTTAGCTGTGATGACATCACACTACTAACTTCCAATGTTGACAGTTTGGTTTAAGTAGAATGAGCTGCCTCAAAGCTTTTTTTGTTGTCGTTGTTGCTGGCTAACAACAGTAAATACAGTTTTGACATTAACATGGACAACATGGCATTTGTCAGTCATATACGTGTGTGTTTCCAGGAGTCATATGTGTGGAAGATGTACCAGGAGCGATGCTGGGATTTCTTCCCAGCTGGAGATTGCTTCCGCAAACAATACGAAGATCAGCTCGGATAGAGCTGATGCATCCTCTGTACTTCCGTCCATATCAAGTGGGCTGCTGGAATATGCAGTCCTACATGCAGCGTCTGGACTACAACAGTACACGGTCATCACACCAACGCATTAGACTGGCCTGCAAAGAGGCAAGGCACAGCCACTTTTAATCTCAAATAAGAGAAAAGTCTTCTACCTGTGTCAGGTGTACCTTTGTCAGCGTTGGTACAGTGCCAGTCTGTGAAGAAATGACCTGTAACTTGCTCAGACATAAGATTTTTATTTTATTTTATTTTATTTTTGTTTGGGACAGTGTGTTGCCTTTTACTCCACAGAACCCCAACCTTATTGCACAATTTTTAATTTTATTTTATTAATTTAATTTTTTGTCTTTTTGAGAAACACTGGGTTGTGTGGGGTTATGAGACAGTTTGTCAGTCACATTATGCACACGAACCTTACTTCAGTACTTTGAGAATGTCTAACTTGAGACTTAATGCCAAAAGAAGTGCAGTGGCGTGCAGTAGACTTGTATAGTGTGCAAAAAATGTCTTGTGGAAAAGTTTTATTTCAGATGTTGTAACCATGCATATTAAGATGAAGTTGTAGAAAGAAAAAAAGGTTTATGTAAGAGTATAAAATGCCTAAATTGTCCTCATGAAGTGCCTTACTGTACTGTGTCTACATTACAATGAAGCTATGCAAGACTTTGTTTTTTTCTTTATTGTATGTAAGTACAGTAATTTTACTGGAGCAGTAACAAGTAGCTGTCCAGACGTGGTTTGTGGCTGAGGGTTTTCACTTGAAATTGAAGAGCATTGGTTTTATTTATTTAATTATTGTTATTATTATTATTATTATTATTATTATTATTAGTTTATTTTTTTGCTGAATGCCGTGTATGACGTGTAAAAATGACACATCAGAATTTGAGGAACACCTTCAAACTAGAACAAACATTAAATTGCTATTGTATGGCCATTTGTATGTAGTAGCTTTGCTGATCTGTGCATTTCTTTTGATGGGAAAAATAAAGAAATCAATGCAACAGATCTCACTTTGTCTGGTCTGTGATCTTTAAACACATATTCAGAATTCATATTTACATCACTAAATAATCTTCATCATTTAAATCTATCAGGAAGATGCAATCTGTCTCCGCAGCCAATCCAGCTCTTTTCAAAATATGACGCTTAATGTGTGCAAACAGCATTTAAAAGTCAAATAGTTAATTTGACTTACTCCAATGCTCTGTCATAACTGTGACCTTCCTGCAGGTTTTAATTAGTGTTTAATTAGCAGTGGCTGAGCAGATTTGCAATTCTAGTTGGACAGAAAGGTGGGACAGGATCTCAGCAGGCTGCATGATGGGAGTTTTAGCCTTATTACCCATGGTGCCACCTGTCAGCCCGCATCATGTCACTACACCTCAGGCACCAGAGCACCACACAGTGCTGCAGCCTGCCACTGAGAGCAACTCTTCCTCCTCCACTCGTCATCTTATACCTGTTAAGCAGTACGCTGGCTGCTTTTCATCGTCCCAGCATGAGTGATTTCTTTTAAGTGAAAACCAGAAAGAAAAATGTTTCACATGACAACTGCAAGATTAAAGAGCTGCGTTCATCTCTAATTGTTTAAAAGCTGCTTGCCATAGTTGTAATGTTAAAAAGTAAATTTTTCACAAATGTAGTTTTGCGTGCACTAAAGCAGAAGCAATATTATAAGAAAGGCATTCTAAAGTTTCAGATATTATATTCCAACAAGTAAATTAGTTTCTGCATTATATAGCATTATTATGTGGCCATTACGGTAACAGGAGGACACCGTAATTTGACATAATGAAAGCTGTGGGAAGCCATTCTCAACATAAAACGGCAGCAATTAAGTCATCATAAAAGCAAAGCGTAATATTCTAGTTTCCCATTACAATGTTTCGTGGCACTGTGGCAGCAAATGAGGTTAGGTCTTCAATTTTAGTCTCACGTGGCCTGCTGAAATAACTCATACTCATGGACTTCATGTTTCATAGTATCATGGTGGTTATGTTCTTCCAAACAATGTAATATGTGAATTAATGTAATGAAATATGTGAATTTAACTCACAAACAGCTAACATATTTCCCATTATTTATCCAACACGGGCACAATACAGAGGTATAGATTTTAAAATAGATCTTTCGATCATATGTTGAATTAAAAATATACATTATTACGTTTTTTAATTCAAAAATTGTAACTTGATGACTGTTGATCATTAGCTAAATGTCTCTTTTCTTTGTGAGACTACATAATTAAAATGATCAGAGAAAAGATGATGGGCTCCACAGAGAAGAACCAACACATTTTCCCATTTTCCTACTTCACTTTACCTGCTCATATAGGAAGAAAGTGGCACAATTAGTGGTCAGCTTTTTACAAATGACTTTTTTACACATTCAGTCTTAATGTCAACGATTTACACTTCATTTCATTAGTTCAGAACAGAACAGCTTTTTTTCCCTCATAAACATAAACTTTTAAATTGCTATTACATTGAACTTGGAAGATAGTGCTGTTGCCTGTGAAGCAGAAAGACCCGGGTTCACCACGCGGTCGCAACAAGGGCCTTTCTGAGTGTGCATGCTCTCCACGTGTGTGAATGGGATTTCTCCGGGTTTACTGGTTTCCTCCCAGTCCAAAAATATGCAGAGGTAAATACACTAAATTCCCTGTAGGTGTGAAGACTGAATGGTTGCTTGGTGTGAATGGTGAATGGTTGAATGGTGAATGTGTACTATGTCAGCTGGGATTGGCACTAGTGACCCCGCGACCCTGTGGAGGATAAAGCGGTAGACGATGAATGAATAAACTGATTCCTAATTTGACAATATGGCTCCCTCTGCTCCACATTATTATTATTATTATTTTTTTTTAGTATTTTGTGACCTGTGTTCTCCATGCGCTGAGATGCAAAGCCCACAAATAATCACAAAATCCTGGTGAAACTTGTATTTGGACAATCATCTGCCCCCCACCCCCCACCCCCCCACCCCGCCAAACGGTGCACAGCGCCATGAAGTGACAAGGGGAAAACAGAAAGCAGCTTGAATCACAATCAGTGCTGTCACCTGCAGCTGCTGACCCGCAGTGAAACCTCCAACCTGTGACCAGACGCTGCATATGGTCCTGGTGATGCATCCTGTCAGCGTTTGAGTGTTTTTAAATTAATGCCGCATCACACAACTATGTCGGGAGAGGAAGAATCGAGGCTGTGTTCATTGGTTTCACTCATCTGCCTATGAAACGACGCTGCAAACTCATGATATGGACATGCTCCTGTCCACTGTCAGCAAGTACTATTTTATCCAGGATCGGTTAATATGTGAGCTCATTAAGTTTTTAAGTCATTAAGATAGAGCTGGGAATAATGACCAAATGGTGTCCAACAATATAATAGATGAGAGTAATACATAGAAAGTGAGAATGTGGAGGTGGCCGTGGTTTCAGCAGTCAGCTGTAGGGCAGGTGACATGATTAACTCACCTGAGTTGAGTTGACTCATCAAGCTCTCTTTTGTCTCTGTGGCAGTGGCAGCAGCTCGGGACGAGGAGCCGACAACATTTCAGCTTTTCTTTGCATTTGAACTGGTGCGTCGTCGGCTGAAGACAACACTGCGTGGGCCATTTCGGGACACTTTGAATTGAAATGAAATCACTTGTCTTGTCTGTGGTCTCTAGTGGGTAAACCTGTATCTGTGTTTGAAGCAAAGTAAAACGTCGTCGGTGTAGTAAAAAAGTTAAATGTGCTCTGACTCAACATCATTTGAGAGGATAAGTACACACTGGAGGCTGAAGCAGGACGAGTTGGACTGATGGAGACACAAAGTTGAGATTTACTCCAGAAAATGAGACTGTAAGTACTTTAACGTTTCTCTCTGTGTGTGTGTGTGTGTGTGTGTGTGTGTGTGTGTGTGTTCTTGGACTTTTTGGCTGGTCCTCACTCCGTATCTTTAAAGGGTTTTTTTTAAGGGTTAAGACCTGGTCTGGGTTAGGGTTAGGGTTAGGGTTAGGGTTAGGGTTAGTTGTGAGGGTCTATCCTCACTAAAACGTAAAAATAAAATTGTGTGTGTGTGGCGAGCACAAAACCCCCAGCTGTCCTCAGTTTCCATGCATGTGCCGCAGTACTGGCATCCACATCTGTGACAGATGTGCTCTTCCCTGAGGACGTCTACAGTATGTCCAGTGACGTTTACGTGCACTTTGAAGAAGTTGGTGTCTGTGTGTGTGAAACACAGAGACAAAGCACAGAGGTGAAAAGTAAAGCAGTATTTGTATTTAAAAAAAAGTCACCAGAGGTTATTAACGGAGAGTTACTTCAAGTTTCTTCAAGTTTCCCTGCTCATGTAACTGCCTAACTGTATCTTGTACTAAATGGAACTAGCCTATTGGAACGATTAGTAAAGTGTGAATTTCATGACCTACCCTTTCTGCAGCGTTTGTACCTCTGTTTTTTTAATTGTATCAAATGTGACTTTTATTGAAGTGACTGCAGTCTTTTGCACAAGCCATTTGAACGACACATTAAAAAAACTACCGTAAGCATCGTCCAGATGTTTGATCCGTAGATCTGGATTGATTGAACGGAGAAAACTACGAGGACTTAAAACACATTTTACTGACGTTTCGTCCACAGTTGTTCTCCCATGACACTTATCCTGGACCGATCATGGTTTAGAGAGACTGGGTAGGAAGCCTCTTCTCTGGACTCCTCTTCCTTTCGGCTTCCAAAGGCAGAATTGTCCTTGGATGTCTTCAGAGAAGGCATAACATGTCCAGTGAGTGCCTGAATGCTGCATGGGTCAGCAGTGCAGATGTAGAGTGATTTGAGCTGACCGGTGCTGGATGAGGGTTGAAGTGAGCTAAGCAGGCTGCTTCATGTTCCACGAGTATTCCATTGCGCTGATAAGGCAGGAGGACAGGTCCAGTATAAATCCAATTCTGACACTAAGCCAAGATGAGGAATGCGAAGTGTGAATATGTGACTTTGCAGGCATAAACATTACGTCTACGGTCCAACATTTAATTAGCTCTAAAATGAAAAGGCACCTCAACAATGAAAAATGACAATTCAGACAGTGTACACTCATAAAAATGAAAATATGTTGTAATTTCACATCAGTCTTACACACAGGACCTTTAAAGCTCCAGTGCATAATGGCATAAACAAGCACTGTGTGCACTCACTTGACAATGGTTTGAATGTAACGGGCATTTTTATACCTAACACTATGCTACAAGTTTTTCAGCCGTACATTGAGCCAAATGTAAGTGTTATAATGGAACGTGTACAAAAACAAATGGATGATTCCAATCAAGGTCATCATGTGGGAGGTTGTTGTCGCTGAGTGTAAACACATACAGCAAGTAGCTGTTTGTTCCCCATCCCCATGTTGTCATTCGGTGTGCTTCAAGCTTCCGAGTTTTTCCCCAGAGCGGGATGCCAGCCTTTTTTTTACGCAGGCGAACCTAACTGAGGTTTGATCACACCATGCGATTCATTCATAGTAAAGAGCCCGGAGGAAAAAACAGGCCACGGTGTCCTTCAAGATGAGCAAAAATGGACGATTGATGAGAACCGTGAAGGCGGTGATCGTGTGACTTAATCCTGAAACGCTCCTCCTGTCTATGAATAATATATGTTATTAAGAACGCAGCATGAATGGGGCGCTGAGGCTGACTAACGCGAGTCAAGGACGGGCGTGGAGGCTTTTCGAGCTCTGGCTCCATTCTCGTGAGCCGTTTTGGGTTTCCACTTCACGGCTCGTTAGTTCTTCCCTGGACGTTTGCCAGAACGGGCTGGTGTGACACGGGGCATCGAGGTGCACAGGAGTCCAGTACAGGGACGTCATAGAGGGATTTGGAGTAGAGAGTTGAAAGAAGTTGATAAATCCATGCACTTAGTGCATCTTAGTGAGGACACGTCATTGACATAATGCATTCCCTAACCTAAACCCAGCCCAAAACTTTGACAAAATGTCCCCACAAAGGTTTTTATGTTTTTTGGCCCTCACAAAGATGCAAGTATACAAACACACACACACTGGTTTCCATGACTTCAAAGACATTGCACTGACTTACATTAATTTGGAGACTAACCCTAGGGTTAACCCTAACCCTAACCCTATCTGGAGACTTAGTCTAACCATAATTACTGGTGTCCTAACCCTAACCCTACCCCTGACCCTAACCTTAACCTAACTTTAAAACATGTCTTCACCTTAAAATGTAATAATTTATGGGGACTTGATTTTGAAGACAAGCCCCTATAATGTGACTGCACTAAATGAATGTCATTGGTTTTGATCATAAATAAAAGTGCTGGCCAAATTATCCCATGTTTACAGCAATACGTGTTTGTATTAAAACACCTTTTATTATGGCTTCTTTTTTTTTTTTTTTTGAATAACAACTTGCCCACCGCAGCAGCTGTAGCAAATGTAAAATGAAGATTTCATCTGTAATCATCCCCGTGGAGAAATAAATCAATAAAATCAAACAATACACCCCAGCAGCCGACAAAAAGACATGTAACTGTTCACTGCATCTCATTCACCTTCATCATGTAGAATCAGTCTGTGCAGTTTAATAGCTTTCAAACGTGTTTTTGGTGCAAACATGGTTTTCTAAATGATTTGCTAAAGGCACAACTGGCGAGGGATGTTTTGAGAAGCTTTTCTCGCAAAAGTGGGCAACCAGGACAAGGAGAGGAGCAGCCCCAGCACATCGCACATGACAGGTCTCTATATCTCTGTGTTGCCCTGAGGTTAATAAAGAAGCATGCAATTATGTAATTTTTCTCCAGACGGCACTGAAAAGGGAAAACAGATATAATAACGCCATTTGATCCTGAGTGGAATCCTTGAGTGTGTTCCACAGGTAATCTCAACATGACACGAGCTTATAAAGGCAATTTACTGTTGTTTTTCACTCAGCTATATTAAATTCTGCGTCCCAGCACTTGGCTGTTATCTTCGACAGCTTTAGGTTATTGTGCACATAAAAACAAAGCAGATGGTTGTCACCAGAGTCCAAAGCTACAGTATTATCTGTTATGGGTCTTAAGTTGCCACTGTTATCTTGCCCTGAGATAAATGGACCTATATGTCGGCTGGTCTACCCTTTGTGAATATTATAATTCTGTTTTAAACCGCTGGGACACGAAACAGAAAAGCAACCATGAGACTGCAATCACTATTAGAGTTGTGACTCATGGTGTCCTCCACAGCAGTTTTTAATGTACCAGCAGTGATTTCAAATGTAATAACCTCTGTTGTGTGTCTGCTGCTTTTGATTTTGACCTAAGCTGTCCTTGACCGCTACATGCAGGGGACAAAAGAGGCCGTAAGTGTCCTTTCAGCCACTACATATGGAAACAAACATGAGGCCACTTTCTGACTGCCATCAGCCATTAGAATATGTCTATATTTTTCTCTTGCGTCCAACTTTTTCATGATGTAACAAAAGGATGATAGCTATGCAGTGAAAGTCAGAGGTTTGTGTGCATGTGGGAGTGTCCTCTTGTATTCATTACCTCTTTAGGGCCTTGTCAGGACCAGTGGTCGTCATGGAGACCAAATCCTGCTTGTAAATGAGGAGAACCTCATCTCTGAGGAACTGGTTAAGTTTAGTTTGAGTTGTGGTTAGTTTAAGGTTAAGTTTAGGCATTAACCGTTTATGGTTAAGGTTCAGGATTACACTTTAGGATTACACTCATTCCTTTTTTTTAAAGTTTTTATTTGTTCCACATAATTCATACAACAGCAGCAATGAAGTAAAAGATTTGAAATATCAAACATGCAAACAGTAATTACATTGTCAACTACTTGTTGAAAGATGTTTGACAAAGTCTGATAAACCTTGTGAGGCCCAGCCTGTATAAATAAGCCTTGGCACCATCTTAGCTTTATTCTTTTATCACTCAACTGTGAAGCTTAGTGCAATTTTGACCAATTAGCACACAGCACTGCCGGAAAGGGAATCTCATCAATAAACCATGGCACATTATTTAGAATGGAAATGAAAGATTCATGCGTAAGGATCTTAAAAAGACAAGTACGCCACTTCCAACCATCAAGTTGCACTTTGTGAATTCGCTTTGGCTCTTTCTCAAACTTTCAGAGAGATGTCACTCTTAATCTTTGCTCACTGGCCCAGCTGGATAAGACCGAACCCTCTCACAGTCAGTGTATTGGTTCTCAGCAGTCAGGGAGACCATCTGTGTTTATTTTTCATTAAACGTGACTCTCTCATCTTTCTTCATTATGGGTAATCTCCGCAATATATGTATTAATTAATAATTCAGAGATATGGAAATGGGACGATTGCACCGATGAGCAACAAGGAACCTTACTTACTGACTAATCTTTCCAAGCACACCATCAGAGATGTTTACCACCAGTGTTTTTCACGTATACATCTTAAAATATCCACACTGGACACAAACTGATGAAGCTGAAACAATATAGAAATACTTACTTGGGGCAATGCACAGCGTGATTCATCCAAATAGGGAATTCATCAGAGCTTTTTGGATTTAATGCTAAGTTCATGTACAGAGGCTGTGCATGTGAGCATTAGGGGACCACATGACGGGCTCTGGCTGTATGCCCAAAATAAACACCTTATCAAAGGGGTGGTGCTGGGTAAATGGCCCACAGTCATCAGCCCACTGAGGGGTCCTGACAGTCATCTCACCTAATTAGAATTCAGCACCTAGCCTCCTGCTTTGGGCAACAAATACTATTTTAATATAAGTTTTCATCAGGAGCAAGCAGGGTGACTATTGTTTGTGCTAAGTATAGAAGGAACGTCTGCAAGTCCAGGCATGCAGCTGACACACACACTTGTTTTTTATCTCTGAGTGAGGACACTAACCCTAACCCTAACCTAAAACCAGTTCTAACCCTAATCCTAAAACCAAGTCTTAACCCTGGAAAAGCCCTTCAAGGTTGTGGGGTCCAGACCCATTTTTTTCATATAAAATTTCATATAATAGTTAGTTTTGTACAGTTTTTTTGGCCTCACAAAGATAGAAATACAAATACATATATACATATTCCAGTCAGCTCTTATAAATATGTAAATATCTCAAATATGCACACGAGTAAAGGCAAAACTGTTCATTTTGTAGTGTAGTTGAATTTGGGATAGATTGAATTCAAAGTTGCAAAAGCGTCATTCACTTTGTACGAGCATGAAAGAGTCTCTGCCACAGTGTCAGTGGAAGATCTCATCGGGAGTCCTGGTACTGTTTCACCTCCTCTCAACATCCTACATTTTCTGGAACCTGTGAAAAGACACACCTGCCATCCCTTCACTTCACACAGCACATCACCTGACAGTGTTACCCAGAATGTGCGTAGACAGGCTTTAGAATTGTAAAGCATGGTCAAGCAACTGTGAAATGTATTGTTTTGAGAGATATGGTACTGTCGATTTTTTAAAAAAATAATGTTGCGTTTGTTTTAACATAACATTTTCGGTTACAAATCACCAACAAAAATGAAACCTACATGACTGTTGAGAACTCTGAGAAGCCCCTGCATCATATTCTGCTCTGTAGGTGACAAACAACGCAGACTAGAATCATGTTTTGATGAGTTTTCCTTCATGTGTAGTATCTCATGTTTTATAGGTAAATGGACAAAATGGGCAAAACAAAGGGCAGATGCTGTATATGTATAAATAGTGTCCATGGTCACATCACATGGAAATTCTTGCAGTGCAGCGATCTGTGCAGGAGAAACTAAAGACATCACTAGTATCTCTCCCAGTAAAACCTATATAATACTTAATATAATTAACTAGACAAAAAATGGAAACAATCTAACCATGTCTTTTGTTTCACAGTAACAAAAAAGCAACCAAGCTGTTTGTAAGAAAAAGGGACAGAGAAAAGAACTGCACAGAAAGACAAAGAATTCATTCCTGGTCAGCCAAATAATATCAGGGTTTAACTATATGAGGGAAAAGAGCTTGGGGAAAAACAAACTGGTATTTACATATTAAAGTTCACTCTAATTTAAAAAAGGTCAGGTAAAGCAGCGTAAGGAGAGCCGAAGAACGGGTAATGAAATGCTGTTAATTTAACTTTAACAGAGTATGAGGCATTCATTTGACTGCTGATGATATTTCCCTCCCTAATGGGCTGTGCTGTTTTAAGCTGTCCCCAGGTGACATCAAAAATCTGCCACAGGCTTGCCAAGGCTGAGAAAAACTCTATTTTTAGTTAAACATGCTGGGAAATTACTGCCAACGAAAATGAAAGAAAAGTCACAGCGAAGGCTGTGCTCAAAGTAGAAACTGTTGCCTTTTGTGTCACAAAATTTCCACTTGGTCAGAACCGGGTCCTGAAATCATGCCTCACATTTCAGACTCTAATGGGACTGGCAAAGGAATCACCTAGTTTTGGCCAAACATACTGTGTGTGTATGTACAAATCTGTGTCCCTTGGGTGCCATTAGAAACGGCAGCTACTTCAGCCTCTGGACCCAGTGAGGGGCTAAGCTGCTGTAATTTGTGGCTTGAGAACAGTGACTTGTGGCAGTCCCACCATGTGGCTCCGTCAGAGTCTCACAGAGCTCTGATAATGAGGCAACTTGCCTCATTAAAAGCCATGAGGCTTGCACACAAAAGAACCTGACATCAAAAGCCTCCACGCAGCCTTGAGAATAACTCTGCACACAGGCTTTTCACCACAGTATGAATGCTGCCACAATATTTAAGTCCAACAAAAGACTTCTCTGCTGCTGCACATTCTCTCTCTTGCCGTTGTCTGGTACCTAAATGCTGCTGTGTGTTTTACTTAATAATTATTCTGTCATATTCAGCAAAGAAGAGAACAAAGATTGATTCTTGGGTGTGTGAGGCAGTGAAAGCAGAACAAAGATCATAAAATTTGGGGGATGCAAATATGCCGTATTCTACCGGCTATGCTTTGAAATATGTCAGCAATTATTGGTTGGATAATCATGCATAAAAAAACAAAAAAAAAACACATAGTCTCCTGAGGATAAATTGTAATACAGGTACGTTTGTGATATGACTCTTCATCGAGACTGTTATCGTGAATATTACAGATGCCTGTAGTTACACAGAAATTTAGTGTATGACCAAATGCCAGTAAAATTATAAACAACGCCATCATCAGAGACAGATGAGTAGAGTGTCAGCAGATATGACTCGAGATCATTTGAGACCAATAACTGCAATATGTAAAATGAAACCATATTACTATCATATTTTAAATTCGGATGGACTCTTGTCACTGTGAGTGCATTAGTAAGCTGAAAGCACCAGTTTGTCTAAAGTCAGCTTCTCATGCCTTTCACACCAGCAGGGCTATGCTTCCCGAACCTAATTTGAACCAGCCAGCGCATTCAAACCAAACAAAATTTGGTTCGGAACCAAAAAAACATTGGGTCTTCCTCGCAAACTGTGACTTTATCAGTGGCCGTGTCATATTCTGGGTTGTGCAGACGAGGGGGAAGTAGAGGAAGTATGGATGAAAAGAATTCCTCATCTGCCTCCCACTTTCCTCTTGAACTGGTGTGAATGCGGGCTGGTTCACCAGAAAGCACCAAGAGCCAGAGCCAGAATCAGAACCAGAACTGTGTTTGTCTGAAAGCACTAATTGATGAACCAGTTTGGAGCCGGTGTCTCACGTCGGGCCACATGTTCATGCCAAAGAACCGCCTCTTTTCAAGGACCGCTTAGGTAGTGGGTGAAGAATGAAGTCCAACATAACACAAAATGGATGTAATTTTTTTTAAACCTCACCATGCAGTTTAATTTGGAGCACCTACTGTAAAGTATTCCATTGTAGTTGTGCTTAATTTGCTGGCATGAGCACCTGCCCAGGAAAAAGTACTGTGGAATTCAGAACACCTTCATTTGCATAGCGATTCAATTTGACAGAATGTTTTTTTTTTCTTGTTCTTGGTACAGCCGTCCCACTGTTTTCAACTGTGTCCTGACATTTGGTTGCCACAGGAGGGTCGTCAGCTGATGTTGATCACCTGGCCATCTTTAAATTGTCTCACAATTATTCTCTCTCCCCTGCCTAATCAAAAGCAGCTTGTATCATCTGTTCCTTCTGCACAGGCTTGGTAACACCTGAACGGCCCACGGCAATCATTCATGCACCGTTTTCATGGCTGATCTTACTGATTTAGTTGTGTTATCTATCCCAACCACACCTAAACTTAAACTATAACAACTTTCTCAAAGCTGCAGTCACACCTATGATACAGACCTGCCAGTAGTATCTCCCTCATAAGACAGTGATTGGTCTGGAGCAGTGTGGTTCAGCCAATAGCTTTGAGTTTGACAAGATGGATTATTGCTAACTGCATCTTCTCCAAAAGTTATACAATTATAAATTTGCTTTCAGCCTACAGCTGTGCACATATTGTCATTTGTTTGTTTAGAGACCATTGATGCAGCTTTCTCTCAATCCTGCTGCAGGGTTTCTTTTTTTAATCCCAATGCAGTTAACTTGCCCAATAATACTGTTTATTTGTGCTCAAGAAAATGTCTCGCAGCGGGCAGTGTTATGTATTAAATATTGAATTGCTGCATTATAATCACGTTAGTTCTCAAAGTTGAAAAGTATATTGTTGATATAGTATAAGAACATAAATCATATTGCAGGTCAAACGTGCTACCAAAGACTTCTACCTTCATAAGTACCTTATTGCATCTACAGCAGATAACTTTATTATGGGAAAAACATCTCTTTTTCAAACATCAGACTTCACCAAGATGGTGGTAGTTAATAAATAAAAATAAAAAATAAAAATAAGTTAATAAATGGCCAAGGTTACTATGAATGGATGAGGAGAAAACTTCACCACTAACCTTTGAAATCGTGAAATGTGTGTAGTGATTTGGGGTCAGAGACCTTTTGATTTTCTGATTTTGTTGGATCCAGTCCATTTTACAATGTGTGGCAATAGATAATTTCTACACAAGTCCAGGCACTGAGCCATTAAACAATTGTGGCTTCTCTGCAGGCATCTTGCCATTGATGTGTATGGGGGAACAGGGTTTTGATGGTGTGTGAGTGGGACAGAAATCAGAAGAGATGTGCTATGACAACTTCGCTTCACCACCGCGGGACTGCAAATGTCAGCATCCAGACAGCGTATGTACGGAGAAGAGTGAGACAGATGAGCTTGCACTTGTGTTTGTGGGTTAGACAGTGTAGGATACGTATCTGTGTCCATCATCTGTCTGTGGCTTCAAGTGGCAGATGTGTACATGTTAATAGCTTGCTGGAATATCAAAGCAAGGCTTGATGTACCTACTTGTACTTCACTTTACTGCACACTTCAGGCACATAAATGTGAAGCCGCCAGCACAACCTGGTCGCCAGATGCATTAGATGACCCGAGGTAAACTGTTACTGGGCAGATTCAGAGCTTGTGGAGATCAGGCCACAAGGAGGGTAGTCGGGTATGAGTTTAATGAATGTTGAGGCATGAAATGTTTTCAGAGAAATTTTGACAGGGATACAATGAAGGGAGGAAGATAAAGAGCCAAAGTGACAGAAACAGGGGAGGCGGAAAAAAGTGAATGAATCACCATGCTGTAACCAAAGTACTTTCTTTGTTTGCTCTAAAATGGGCCTGATCTGTTTAAAACCACATTTGGAGCAGTGGATTTGCAAACATATCGCTCGATTTTGACACTGAACTCATGAGAGAGAGCACAGCAGGAAAACCTTGAGAAAATTCACGATGCCAAGTCGGTGAGTTTCTTGCCTCCGACACGCTCATACGAGATGCCACACCTCATCTGAATGTTCTGGTCATTGTCATGTTGTCGAGCTTGTGGTGTTGACACAGACACAGTCCTGGTGCGTCCTCAATATATGAGCTGCAAACACAAATTATATTGCTGAGAAGCAGAAGTGAAGCACTGACTTATCACAATGTGGTGCCTGTTCATACTGGTAAGTAGAAGACCGTCATCCAAAATGCATCGCAACCAGAGCATCTTGTCTTTTGCTGTTGGGTTAGGGTTGAGTGGCCGACGAACAGACTAATGCATTTTTTCCTGATGAAGTGTTTTAATATTCAGATGAACAGGGATATGGCCCAACAGTTTTAACTATGTTTAAAGTAAGTACACCAAATGGTAATGCATAGCAGCAACACATTAATCTAGGCAAATTGACACTTGTCTCCAGTGATCGATATGCATTAGTTTGGCCGGAAAAATACTTAACTGTGGAATAACCTCTTATTGTTGGGCAGTGCATTTCAAACAGGTGGAACGTCTGCTGTACTCTCAGCAAAAGCAATTCTGGCTCGAATCCTTTTGCCATTATTTGAAATAAGTTCTTCTTTGCAGTGATGCATTTCCTGAAAAAGGTATTCCATTTTAAATGGCTTCAAATCTGGTGCACAAATATCTTGCATTCATGTTTTGGGATGTTTTTCATGAGGCACAGTAATGAGTTCACTACAAATGAACCTAAAGGAACAAACTGTGGCCTTCGATTTATAGGCTATGAATTTAAAAATGTCCTTTTTACTCCCAAAATGTTGACCTGTTGTATGACGATTCCCTGCTCTGACAGTACATTTTAGCATCGGCTGATATCTTTTTCCATCACCAATCACATTAAATCCAAGATAATTGGATTTTTTTTTTTCCACATTTGAAAACTTCTTGTTGTCGATGTGGTCATTATGTTTCAGCTTCATGTTGCTTCTCCTGCTAAACTCCACTGTCGATTGCTGTGGCATTTATTAGTCCCTCCACCACCTCAACCCACATCTTATCACCATAACTCATTTTGTGCATGAGGTGTAATCTATACCTCTATAAAAAAGTGTCTTTTGGGTTTTGCTCTGTATATTTCTTTTGGGGATTGACATGCAGTCTGTCACTGTATATGTGTTTTGTAGAAAAAAGAAATTCCCCCAAAGAAATGCATGCAACCATACATGGATTATTATCTAGACACTTTCTAAGTTTCCATGAAACTGCATTAGGATAATTTGAGAAGGGGGGGTATTCACTGGTGGATCTTTCACAGTAATACTCAGGAGAGAACTGACAATAAGTTTGAAGGAGATGTGAAAGTCAACATCTAATTCACCTTATTCAGATGAGAGAAATGTGAGTTGATTGTGGGTAAATTAGTGTGTGCAGCAATTTGGTGCCCGCTGTTCAACTGAGTTAATAAAATGTGTGTGTGTGTGTGTGTGTGCAGTTGGCACAGCAATACGTCAGCTCTCGTGAGCAGGTAAACCCTCTGCGCGGTCGGTGCTCTTTTATGCTGGAGCTGTGGTGCTGAAACAAGGATAATCACAGGTTAATGGTGCAGCACCACTCATCTGTGAAGCCAAATTATCTCCCTTTCTCTGTTTTTGACACTCACCCAAACATAACAGCCAGGTCACACAAAGCACCACGGGTTTTGCTCACTGCTCATGTAACAGAACGTTACATAAGCAGATTTTTCTTTTTTTCCCGTGAAGGACTAGGTTGATGCATACCAGCAATATTAGTTATTCTGATACTGAACTAGGACTATGGGTTGGAAGGTGTTCTCATTACCAGAGGCAGATAACTTGTGATACTTCCACAAACCCACATACCCAAACTGGGTCATGCTGTTTTTGGTGGCAGAATCTAATATTGTCTTTTGGGCCACATGCACAATTTTAAGGGTCAATGTTTAGACTGAAGACTGTTGTGTGACGTGCTCTCTCTGTCTCTCTGATTTTGGACACAAGTCTTTGATTCAGAAACAAATAGCTACTGAAGAAGTGCTTTGATGGAACGAGTGTCCTCTTACTAGTGTATGTTCTGACTTTGAAGCAATAATTCACATAATTTCGACACTGGTGGATGTTCTGCGTTCTGTGTTCTGGGGTGTTTGTTTTTAGGGCGTGTTTTGTTTTTGCAAGGTTTTAATCGCATTATAAAAGTCACTCATTTCAGCTAAAGGTTGCACATGTATTTGTAACTGGGTTTTAAGATATTCCAAATGAGAAATTAAGAATTTATATAAAATAACAAAACAAACAAAATAATAATAAAGCAGGCATGTAATTACTGCATTATGGATGAATGTTTTAGGGTAAAGGTTTCATCTTTTTTAAAATAGAGACAGGTATCTACTGGTTTGTAAATGTATCCCTACAAGTGGATGATTACATACTTGAGAATAATGCATTAGAAACACTTGTTAAAGCGTACATTGCATAGAAATTAACAATATCCTGAGAATGACCACACAGTTATCTGATATCAGAACACCTGGGAAGAACAGTGAGAATATTCTCCTGAAGAACAATCGGACTTGTGCTGGAAAATGAAGACAAGATTTCTGCTTGTCCACAATGGATAACTATTAAAATGACAGCTCTGTGCTGTTTAGAAGGTCCGCCTTTTCCCCACCTCTCACCTCAGAGAGGGGTAGACGGCGGCATTGAGTGGGTGATTCTGAATTATTACTGTAATTAAAAGGACACAGAGAGTCCTGTGTAACATGAGTGCATGGCTGTGTCCAGACAGACAAGCAGGGTCAGAGAGACAGAGATCAGATATTGAACACCATTTATCAATTATCGTCTCCTACGTTTTTCTCTCTGGGGTCAGACAGGGGCTAGCTGTGCTGTAAAAGGTATTCAATTTTGTATTTTCTCTCTCCACAGTGGAAATTTGGTGGGTGCTGATAAGACTGTGTCATCGGCTCAGCTCATTTTAGGCCTTGACACTTTTTGCAGACAAGTAATTTAGATGGATGGTGACCGGACGACCCCGAAAGGGAGGGACTTTGGACATTTTGCACATGGTGTTCACAATAATACGTGTCAGGATGCACATGAGTTTGTACACGTCATACACCTGCGTGAACAAGGACGATATGAACTGCAGTGTCAGTGCGCTTAACCCTTTGCCAAGCTGTATGTTAATGTGTTGGTGTGCAAATGAGTTTGCTGATATCAATATTTGAACCCAACTAAAATGAGCTGGCCATTTGAACCAGCACTCCAAGAAAGGGGTTATACCTATGATAAATGCCAACCACTGGTCAATTTTATGTGTTTTACCCAGTCATTATTCAGAAGATAAATTATCTGAGGAGTGGTAAAAAAAATAAGATTATCTTCAAAGAGTATAATACGTTATGTTCTTCCCCTTTTCACAGGTACCAGCAAGTAAGGGGGAGCAAAATGTTGGTGCAAAATAATTCTGATTATGGTAAATAGTGACAGACTGGGATACTGAGAGATTCTACACTGTGGCAGCATTGTTGACCAGCTGCATCAGCGACTCTTTAAAGGTTTTAAATCGCACAGAATTGAAACAGTCCTGTTGAGACGTTAATTTTTCTGTAGTTATGGTATAACCAATTTGCATATATTCCAGAGAGGAGGCGTTAGTAACATCAACCTTAAACGTGATTAAAGCTAAGATTGGAACTAATGATTGACAGCGTGTCCTGTGAGAATGCGCAAGACCCGATAATAGACATGTGATTACGTGCATGCCGTGACATGTAAATACTTGTATGTACAGTTAAGTGAATAACTAGACTTATTCGTTTTTAAGCAGCCACTCTTATCAGACAACACGAGCAGACATGCAAGAGGTGGGCAGTGGCCTTGTTTTGTCCAGACAAGGTCATTGTTTTTGACGTAGGACTGTCTGAGGAGTTGGTGTTGGATGTCCTTAAAAGGGGTACAAAGCCCAGGTCCACAACAACAGCTCAATCAGAGCTGCCTACCAGAGCTAATCTCCGCTGTCAAGGCAACATTAAAGTTGCATTGAACGGAAGAAAAGCTCATGTGCCACCTGATTGGTGTCTGATGATGTTCAGAACTGGACGGTCATATATTTAAAGGACAAACAGTAAATGCTTTTGGGCTTAGATTTACTGTATATAAATTTCAGTATGCACTGACCCATTCAGTAGCTTTGACAAAAATACTTTTTTTAAATGCACAACTATACAAAAACAGTTTATAACAAGGTATTCATGCAGCAAATTGCTCAAACCAGGAAAACCTAGTGTGGCTTATCGTCTAAGAGCTCCCGACAAACCTGTCTTTCATACTCAGGGATAAAAGTGAGCTCCACAGCAGGGGGACTCGTAAATCCACTGACAAAGTACAAAGTATTGGCAAATCATTAAGTCAAAAAGGAGATGTTGCTCAGGGCCAGTGGGAGACAGAAAATAGTAGACACAATAATAGATCAACAATTTCTTGCACATCAAAGCCTTGAAAGGAGAAGGACAGCTGAGAAGTCAGTTCATTCAGGCATCATGGAGACACACAAAATATATGCCAGGGGTCAACTGTGGTACATTGAATGAGGCTCCAGAGTGAGGAATTGATCGTATCAGTGAGGTTATTCAGCCGGATCTTTATTGTTTACAGTGATGGAGGTTAATCTTTCATTAGGCTAATAAAAATAAACCTCAAAACCGTAACTATTTTCAGCTACATTGACATTTTGGTACAGGAACAGAGCTTAACACAGAATATGTTCAAATTGAACATGGAATTTGTGGAGGAAAGAAAACTGATTGCACCATGTAGTGGCTTTTATCTTTTTTTTTTTTTTTTTTTTAAAAAAGAACATATGGGTGCACAATTGGGTCAGGAGATAAGCAAGCCTCTGTGGACTGTGGACAGATGTAAAGCATCTCCGGCTGTGTTAATGTCCTCCCCCATCTCGTCTCTCTTACATACAGCCAGTGATCAGACCTTGGCACGTGGAAATACAGCCATGCCTTCAGGATGCAAATGAGTGGAGAGGAGAAAGCCCAAATGGCATATTTTAGTCATTTCCTGGCATGGGCTGTTTTTAACTGTCATTAATAATCTTGTCATTATAATTTACCAGAGAGGATGAGGTAGGGTTAGGGTTAGATCAAAATCAACATGATCCCTGAAAAATCTATTATTTTGCGGCTTTAATGTTAACGGTCAATGGCTTAATTTCACTTTATCTTTTCATCACATTTTAGTCACACGTCTAATTATGAAGCTAACTAATTAGGGATGATTTTACAGTTTAATCAATGAGGCACTCACTCACTCACTCACTCACTCACTCACAATAAGGCATCACACTAATAAAATCAATATGAATGGGTTTAAAATGTGACATGCTTTTGGTTTCATGCACTAGTGCTCATGTGTTTGCTAAAATTTGAAAAATATGACGACGCTGTAAACTCGGTGCAGGTCAGCAGTTGTGGCAGGCTGGATGGAGAGTGAATGGCTGGTGAAGAGAGTGATATACAATGATGTGTTGACCGGATATGATGGGATTTTCATGAACTGCATCAATCATGGCTTTAGCATACAGTAAAGCTCTGACCTAGGAGCAATATAAATTCTTTGCCCATTATGGCAAATGTCAGTATGAAGTATATCGGCGTGTGTGTTATCTATTTTCCGTGTTCTTGCTTCCTCTGCTCCGCAGAGAGGTTCAGATTTTAGGTGCCCGCATATTATTATTATTGCTGCACAGCAACAGAGGCTCATTATTATCATATTTAAATTAGTTTTAACCATTTTAATTATTTAAGTCTACATTTTGTCTTAGTTTTTGTTTGCTTTCATTTGTCTGTTTTTTTATGAAGAACTATGTGATCTATTCCAGCCAGTGTTCTTAAAAGTTTGGTGACACACGAAACCTAAAAAACACAAGAATTTGTAAAAGAAAAAAAATTATTAAATAAAATGAAATTGGTGACACAAATAAATTAGGTTCATTCGAGTTAAAGTTAGCCAGTTACATGTCATTCTCTTCATATGACTTCCTAACTTTATTTGCATGCTACTGATATATATATATATATATACATACATATGCATATACATATGTATATTACATTATATAATTATATATTATATATTATATATTATTACTAAATATATTGCAAAGGTTGAAAATGTAAGCAATTATTTCATAGTCCCACAGTTAAGAAATAATTTAATTATATTAAACAGTACCACAGCTTTACCATATAACCCGACCTTACAAAACTGGTGGTACATTGATTCTGAACAGGAACCAGAATAACAACCAGGTTTGTCCTGTGACCTTGAGCCTTTGGTCAGTCACAGTGTAATGCTGTATTGTATAGCTTACAAAGAAAGTATTATATTGGCAGCAACTGGATTTATTAGTGCATCTCTCTGGAAAATGGATGGGTGCTGATGAAAAAGACCTGCCCCCATCATCCAGATTAGAACATATAAGGACCTTACACACATCCAGGGCAGTCAAACAAATATTTCCCCCATCAACCCTGACACACTTGATGTATAAACACATGCAGAAATACACACACACACACAAAGGTCCTAGTGTGAAACATCTGTCACTCCAGTCGTCTGCTTATCTGCCCCGGCCCACGTCAGTGCTCCGCCATGTGAGCCCGGAGGCAGCAGTGGTATTTTATGGTCTGCAGATGAGTTTGCTGATAACCAAGCTGCTTTAACCCCAGCATTGTTCAAACACCAAGAGAGCTGAGAGTGCTGATTAGTAGGGTCACTCTCTCTTCGTGCTTTCCCGTAAATAACAGACAAAAAGACATGCCCATGGCGGTAATTAACAGTTAGTCTGACAATGACAAGCAACCTCACGGGCCGTTTTTGCTCGATTTAGCTGACTTAAATATCAACCGCCCCCCCACATGCTTTTCCACCCACACTTTCCCCTCTCAAACGAACCCCTTAAAGCCGACCCTCCGCCTCCCTTTTTCTCCCCCCTCTCTCTCCTCCTTCCCTCCCTCTCTCCTCTCTGTTCTGAGACTCATGCTTACTGTCCCGAAACATGATGAACCATTCAGCCCTATGGGAATTTCTCCTCCCAGCAAGCAAGCGTCAGCTGCATCTGTGTCTGTCAGCCAGAGCAGATGCAATGGCAGCAGTGGCAGCAGTGTGGCAGTAGCAGTGACTCCTCTCAAGTGTCAGACCTGCAGCATCTCTGTGACATTCTGCCTCAACTTGACTAAGAGGCAACAACAGCTGATTCAGCTCAGCTCTGACTGGGAAGAAAAAAGTTCCTTCCACTCCTAATTTTTTTTTTTTGGCTCCTCAGATTCTACTAATTTCTAAATTACAGAAGAAGGATGCTCTACAATTTGTGGATATCTTTTTTTTTTTATCTAGATTCACATTTGCTGTTTCGGATGGCTGATGGGAATGCGTGCGATGGTGCTGCACTCTGTACCTCATGAGCAGCGATGATCTTTATGATGTCCACCCTCTTCCTCCGCCTCTGCTCACACCTTTCCCCTCAATTTTCCCTCGATCAAGTTCTCAGGCTTTCTCAACCACCTCAATCCTCTCTCCAGCTGTGACGTGATCCTGTTCCGCACTGCCACACTTGACCTGACAGCTTCCCAGGCAAGACAAAGGGATTTACTCTGAACTTTGATCCAACCCGGGGGGAAAGAGTCTGTCCTTTTAACAACAAAAAGGTGAGTGCTGATAAAAGTCAACTGGGTGTAAATACCTAGTTCATTTTTGTTTTTCTTTTTTGTCTTTACACCCAGTGACTTGTCTGTAAGGTGCGTCTTGACTAATTAAATATTCACTTTTTGATTAATGCATGACCTGGATTAAAGAGGAAATAGCATCATGTGTGCACAAGTGCATGTCTGGGAGGTCTGAGAATGGATTTTTAATGTAGTCTTTTACCATAATGTCAGCAACAGCGAATGTGCTGGGAAGGTGTGCTATAATTTCTTCATTAAATATGTGTTTTCTTCTGGGACATTTTAAGGCTTACTAATTGTTCAGTAAATTATGTTTCCATAGTAAATTAGATAATAGCTTTTCTAGCTCAATCATGTTTTTCCCACATCCTTTCTCTCCTTCTTTTTCTTTAATATCCATTTAGTCTAAGAAATGCAGGTTGATTGTACCTTTTGCAATATAATTTTATTCCTTTCCCGATTGAAATAAAACAACAAATCCTTCATTTATAGGCTGAAGCTCTGCACCTCCTTTTTATTAAGGGAAAATAAAAAAACGGGGCAGGATTAAGTAGTGAAGCATGATTTTAACAAGTCCTTCCAATCCCCACAGATCTTGTCAGGTGTAAAGGTAGAAAGGTGGTGATGCTCTTCAACAAATCCTAGAAACAGTTGCCACAAAGCAGTTATGGTATGGTTGGTTCTGACACGTGTGACTGGATTGTAGACCAGTTTGGGTCTGCAGCAGTTTGTAGTATTGAAGGGATTTGTCCAACAGACATCTGATTAGATATTCCAGGCATATTGACAAGGACAGTCATAGATTATGCTTTATTGTCCAAGAATTTGGGGTTAACTGTATGTGTGCCCCCTTCACCATTCACTGAAAAACATCTTAACAGCATAGCCTCAGGTTGAAGAAATTTGGTGTTTTATGAGTTCGGCGCAGTTACAGACGTACTCATAATTAATAAAACTTAAATCGTTTATACCCAGACGATAATCCAAATGATGAGGCATTAATGAAGTGTTGTACTCACTCATAAAATAGACATCCAAGTGTTGTCATTCTGTTCCCGTCAGAAGCTGCCAAAACCACTTCATCATTTCTCATTAGTGCCGTGATGTTATTAAAATTCCAGAGGGGAAAGGTGATAGACATTTAATAAACAAAATAGAGTAAAACAAAATTCTTGTAGATGTGTTGATTTCCCCCCACACACACACACACATCTGAATTTACATGTCTCATCAGTTCAGCTATATTCTCTCTTGTCTCCACTACCAATGTCATAAACAGATAATTTTTCCAGAATTCATGTTTGGGATTGGAGCAGCTATTAATATAAGCACGTAAGTGCAGGAATTTTGACCATGGGCCGACTACAGCACATGCAACCATTCTGCCAAACAGCTTTGGGCTGATTTGTACATCATGCACTCACTACATAAACACACATGGTGTCATTCACCTCCTAATGTGCCTGCCTCTGAAATCAGTATAGAGTCTCAGATTCGTGCTACCTAATTGGTACCCATTCCGATTCATTGTTAATTACTGGCTCAATTGCCATTATTTCTCCATTCTGAACACCATTTTTCAGAGGGCAGTCTGATACTCTTAGTTCTTAGTTCACTCTACGTACAGCAGAATTAAAAAGGAAGTCTTCTGTTTTCTGGGCAAAACAAAGTTCCTTGCAGAACTCTTTGGCACTAGCTCACTGCAATGACCTCTGGGTATTGTATTGAGCTCAAAGTCACAAACACAAACAAAAACTGGACCCCCCCCATCCCCCCACCCACCCAGACAGTGTTTCAGTGCAATTTTACACTTTAATTCCATTTTAATACCAAACTGCATGTGATAGAATAGAACATATTCAACTATTAATGGTGATTCAGAGTTCACCCACCTCTCTGAGGTCTGAGTCAAGAGGCAGAACAGATCTATTGTTTGTGAGTGTGTGAGTGTATACTTGTATTTGTTGACACTTAAGGACCTTTTCTGGCGTAAACAGGAAGGAACTGACTAAGTTTACGGATGGCGCTTTATTTTTAGATGTCCAGGTGAATGGAAGTCAATGCAGTGTTCTAAGAAGAATAGCTGCACAAACTTGAACGTGAATGTATGTGTTTGTGTGTGTGTAAGCAATACAACAATCATTGATGACTTAGAAGTATCCTTCTGAAACATTATACCTGTCTTATTAATTAATTATTTGACGCATCGTACATAATCGTGCTCGTTTGGACCATCTATTTTTTGTGCATAAGAAAATAAATACTTTAATTCAATTTGACTTTTTAACAGTTTTCACATAATAGCTGATGTATTTTGTGTGATATCCCATTGTACTTAACTCAAATACAGACTTGCAAAGTGAAAAATAAGTGTAACCCAGTAGGAATTACAAATTTAAGGTACGATTTTATGCATAGCACAAACAGCAGAGAATTCTGTGGACAGATTCAGGGCACCTCTTACAAATAGTGTAATGATGTGGGGATTTGAGTGATGTGATATAAAATTGGCATTTTGTAACAGCACATAGTACAAGCCAAGCCCTGCAGGTGGAAATAAAATAAATATGTGCAGAATTGTATTGTTGGCATAAACTAAGAAATTCAATCTTTTGCAGTATCAAAAGGACTGAGACACATCATTATCCCCAAGAATATATTAACCAACCTAAGGTTCTCTGTTCAGTAGCTCAACCTCAGAGTCGATTTCACCAATTTTATTGAATTTAGTTTTCTAAGGTGTCCTGAGTGATACCATAATTTTCCCACTGAAGTAAGGTAAACAATACTCACTCCTGGATAGTTTTAGTTAGTTTTGGTCAGCCGGCACCCTGAGCATTTCTGCTCTCTTGTTTTGCCGTGTTAGTCTGGCACAGCAATTAGTCAACTTCGGCTGACAGCCTGGAGGTTCAACTGATAATACGCACACTGAGGATTTTCTCGGCAGATTTGATGAACCCTTGAGTTAATTGTTACGTATGTGGACAGCTTGTGCCTCCCTAATCATGGATTTGAGCTCTGTTGGTGCACTGGTTGTGTTTCCAAGGAGGAGGGTCATAGACAGTACACAGATGCTGAGCTGTAACTGAAATCCACATATTATGAGCAGAGCAAATGCCATGGCTAAAAATATGAATGCCACTGTACCCAATTGTTAGAGGTCTTTCCTGAGATTGAGAACCAAATAGTTCAACTGGGAGTGTGGAAAAATATTACACTGTAACCTCATACTCACACACTGTAAGGTTTGAATGAACTGTGTTTGCCCAGGGTGTAACCATATGAAAGGGCCCTTTGTAGGTCATAAAATAAAAAGGCATGGCAGTATCCCAATGGGCTTATTTTGTAAACATGAGTCCAAATTGGCATTAATATCCCCACTTTTTATTTGTGCATGTGCACCTCTGCACTCAGCTGCAGGTGGAGGGATCAGATGAGGTGTGAGATTTTGCTGGTGGATGGTTTTGAGTGACCTCTACTGGTAGAGAAGGGTATTACGTGAGCCCCATCCACCAAGTAGTGTCTTGCAGGTAACAAATAAGTATTCCCTCAGCTTTACCTAATGGCAGCACCACTGTTCCCTCACTATGGTGGAAGCTGTGTAAACCTAGTTGTATTCAGGTGCTGTTATTTTGTGGTCTATGTATTCCAAGATTTCTTGGATTAAAACCAAGAGCATAACCCTCATAATCCGCACCAGACTGTGCAAATTCCAATCCCAACACAACATATATCGGTTTTCTTGTTTAAAGAACTATCCATCATTTCTTTACATTAGAAAAACACGTCTGTTGCCACTTGAAACGGCTACGAAAGGTGCAAATCAAAATTGATTGCACAATCAAAATGTGCAATCTGATTCCATCATTGTCTAAAAATTACTTCCTGATGTGCAGCTCTGGCATACAGTACATGTTATTTTGTGTTTGGTTGCCAGTTGACAGAGGATTGTCTGGAGATAAAGAGGTAACAGCATTTTCTAAAGAAATAAATGGCCACACCACACCTCTACTAAGCTCAACGGTTCTATTTCTGTGGATGATCACAGAGGGGAGTACATGGACGACTGATATATCTGAAAGTGTCCAATCAGCTAATGTTTACCTTTACAATTTTTAGTGTGGTATCTAGGAGGTACACACAGTACAATTCAATTGGATTGCATGACTGACGAATTAGTTATTAACTGAGTTAGAAATGTTTGCAGAGATTTGGATGTTTCAGCAACTTCAAACTTAGGCCTAGATTTAATTTGTTATATCATATACAGTAAAAAGAATTACATGGTTGAATGACCAGTATTAGTTTTAGTGCAGTGTTTGCAGTTTTGGAAATTACGTCACATTGGGCTGTCTGTAAAAGAAGTTACAGAAATTTCCCAATATAATCTAATTTCAGTTGCCTTTGTTATCGTGACTTTTCAATAAACCTGAGACCAGGAGATATGGCCAGCTCATCACAGTAAATCTCTAGGAGGAATTAGATTAAATAATGATTTAAAGCAGCCGGCAATCACTGTTCATTCCCAAAAGTTAATTTGTCACTCTACATTGACTGTAGGTGTGTCAGCTGGGATTTGGCTTCAGAGGTCAACACGACCCTCATGTGAAGGATAAAGTAGAATGAATGAATGAATATTAACCAATCAATCCAAGTAACAAAACAAACGGATAAATAAATAAAAATCCGGGAGCAGAATTATTTTAAATTGCTTAACATATTAAGCTTCACCTCATCTGCTAGTTTTAAGCCACCTGTGACTTGATGCTCAACATGTTTAAATATTGCCATCTAGTGGCAATCAATATAACCTTTTTTTGCAGGGATAAAAGGATGACCTTTTCTTTCTCTTCTTTCCAGAAGACCATCACAGGGATGAAAAATCAAAACACACGTGTCATGTTTGGATGCCAATAAAACACACAACCATGGAGGGAGAAAATATACTGAACACCACTGTGAATAGCAGTACGATGGATATCCACCTAGTGACTCACAGTCTCTGGGAGGTGATCACTATTGCGACTGTGTCAGCTATCGTCAGCCTCATCACCATTGTGGGGAATGTCTTGGTAATGCTTTCGTTTAAAGTCAACAGCCAACTGAAGACAGTGAACAATTACTACTTGCTGAGTCTGGCAGCTGCAGACCTCATCATAGGTGTTTTCTCAATGAATCTATATACCTCTTATATACTGATGGGCTACTGGGCCCTGGGAAACCTTGCCTGTGATCTGTGGTTAGCAGTAGACTATGTAGCAAGTAATGCATCTGTCATGAACTTGTTGGTGATCAGTTTTGATAGATATTTCTCCATCACCAGGCCTCTGACATACAGGGCCAAAAGGACTCCCAAACGGGCTGGGATTATGATAGGCTTAGCCTGGCTGGTGTCACTCATTCTGTGGGCTCCACCAATACTCTGCTGGCAGTACTTTGTAGGGAAAAGGACGGTCCCTGAGAAGCAGTGCCAGATACAGTTTTTCTCTGAGCCTGTAATAACCTTTGGGACAGCAATTGCAGCCTTTTACATCCCTGTGTCAGTCATGACAATCTTGTACTGTCGAATCTACAAGGAGACAGAGAAGAGGACCAAAGATCTGGCTGAGCTTCAGGGGATTAACCATACCACAGACTCTGGGGTCAATCAGCCTCAGAAGACCATTATAAGATCCTGCTTTAGTTATAAAATAAAATCGGCTTCTCAAGACAGAAACCAAGCCTCCTGGTCATCTTCGAACAAGAGCAATGCCACCAAATCAGCTGCCAGCACCAATGACGATTGGTCCAGAGCTGGTCAGCTGACCACCTTTAACAGTTATGCCTCCTCAGATGACGAGGACAAGCCTGCGTCGCCAGGGGGCTTCCAGGCCTCATACAGGAACCAGACTTGTGAGGCCAGCAAGAGTGGAGTGGGCAGTGAGAGTGAGCAGCTCAGCAGCTTCGATGAAGAAAACTTCTTCCAGGTGCCGCCAAAAAGCAACTCACAGAGGAGCAGCAAGTGCGTGTCCTACAAGTTCAAAGCCATGGCCAAAGACACTCACACGGGGCATCAGAGCAAGAATGGAGACACCAAAATGACATCATCAACATTTTCTTCGGCTGAGTCCATGAGTGTTCCATCCACATCGTCAGCGACTAAACCTATAGACTCCATACTGAAAAGCCAGATCACCAAGAGGAAGAGGATGGTGTTGATCAAGGAGCGAAAGGCCGCTCAGACTCTGAGTGCCATCTTACTGGCTTTCATCCTAACATGGACGCCCTATAACATCATGGTGCTGATTTCTACCTTCTGCTCAGACTGTATCCCCCTCTCCCTATGGCATCTTGGCTACTGGCTGTGCTATGTCAACAGCACTGTTAATCCCATGTGCTATGCACTGTGTAATAAGACTTTTCAAAAGACCTTTCGCATGCTCTTACTCTGTCAGTGGAAGAAGAAAAGGATTGAGGAGAAACTCTACTGGTATGGGCAGAATCCAGTGGTCAGCTCTAAACTAACATGAACAAATACTTTTTAGGATGGTGAATGATGACAGAGGTAAATTGTCTGGATTTCATACAAATTGAAATATATTAATATACAAATATAATGATATCAAGAGGCTGGATTAACTTGGTCAGCAAGGCTGTTTTTGATCAGACTATGAAAATGGAAGCACATTCTAAATTTGTCCGAATATGCTTTAACCTATGATATTGTACAGATTTTTTTTAAAGTTCCCCCCCTAAAGATTGGTGCTTTCATCCAAAAATAGCCATCAATTAACACATGTATTATTTCATATTGTAATGTATCTGTATTGACGTTGCACTGTCTACTAATTGGCTTGCTATATTGGTTCACAAATGTTACAGTGTTAAATGTTTTTCATCCATCATGGAGCTTTACGCACAGAAGATCTGATCTGTTTATTATTCTTGGGGCTGTGTTCATCTTGTGGAGTTGCTAATTTATTTTAAAGGGCTAATATGTGTCTTCTTGATGTTGGAATCTGCTTGCAAGATTGTTCTCCGATGATCAAATCTATGTTTTTTTTTTACATGTGCTGTTGTCGCCTGTAAGATGAGTGAATATATACAATATCCATGGTTCTCATCTGACATGTTCTGTCCTGTAAAGTGTCAGTAAAAAAAAAGTCTAATTATTCCATAAAGTGAACTACAAAAATAATAAATAATACCAAATGAAGGCCTACCCTAAAATACTTTTCGTAAGGTTTACTCAAACTACATTATAGACTTGCTGAACAATATCACTGTTTACAAAAGGAACAGTTCATGGAGGATTATGAGCACATATAGAGTACTTCATTTTATTTCATTATCCTCAGGATTTTTTAAATTATTTTCTTTAAGTATTAAAATACAGTATTTGCTTTATATCAATTACAGTAACCAAATCAATTTCTCATCATATCTTTATTGTATTTCTGGTAAACTTGTAATGTCCTGTGGCAAAAAAAAAAAAAAAATGTTTGTTTGTGAAATGTTTTTTTTTTTTTTTTTGGTAGGCACTAGATAGAAAAGTACCCAAAAATATATTTTACTTGTCATAAACGAAATGTCATGAAACTCTTTCTTGCTGCTGTAAAAACAGAACTCTGCACTTACTTGAGGAATGAAAGATATTGTTTTTGCTTCTTGTATTGATATGCTGGAAAAAACATTGATTCATTTTATACCGTGTTTCAAGTTTCTGTTTAACTTTTCATTCTTCAGTATTTTGCGATTATGTTCATGAATTTCTGAATTAAATGTGATGAAGTCAGTGACCATTATAACTGATGTCATCCAGCGTAGTATTTGTTAGAGAGATATCCTGTATAAAATACAGCAACATAAAAAAAACACATTTCTTAAGAATTAGTCCTTTAACAAACATAGCATCACAAAGCATATGAACCTCATAGCTCATCCTTCTTGCAGTCTCTGCTCTGAATCAGTTTAAATGTGTCTGAAGGTCTCACCATCATCCATGCATATTTGCACAGTCGCTCTTTGTTACAGTCCTTCTGCCAGTAGATGACATTTCTACGGTTTAGATTAGCACCAGCACAGGCATCGTACCACCACCCTCCTCCAGGCACTCCCTGAAACTCCAGCTTGGCACAGTTTTGAAAGTAGTTGTCATTGTCTCTGTCTTTAGTGGTAAATTTCTGGTTGTCATGTAGATAGTTCTCTGTGTCCAGGGTCAAAGCGTCCACAGAGGTGCCCTGGAACAGCCCCAGCCTTAGCCTGAATGCTGAGTCTTCATCCTCCACTAGAAATGGGTCATATTCCCCAATCTTGGTGATGGCATCTGGGTCAACTAGTTTTACTCCTAATTTGTAGCGCGCAGGGCCACGGGTGAGCTGATGAAGGTATTCATTCCCAAGCCAGTGGTCCCCAGAGACACGACCAAAGCCAAGCTTGTACTCAGCCCAGGTGCGATCGAAATTTACACTGCTGTTAACAGTGATATGCTGCACAACAGTCCATCCTCCTTCCTGCATGGCACAGTAAGCCACAATAGGGGAGACACTTGGTTGGATTAGGTAAAGCCCATCTTGCGCCTTGCCTGAAGAGATCATCAACATTTCATGACAGTCCCTGGGCAGCACTGATGAGCAAATAAACAAAACAGTCACGACTGTGAATCAATAACAGGGAAAGGTTTAAAAATGGAAAGAGTGGGGAGGTGACCAGATCAGATCAAACTGTAAATGGTAAGTGGTCTGTATTTATGTAGTGCCTTTCAAATCTTGATGACCACTCAAAGCCCTTTACCCTACAGTTTTGCCAGATCATGTAATTCCCATGATGTCACAGTGAAAGGCACAGCTAAAGGCTTCAACTATTGACTGTGATGGAACAGCAACAATGTTTCTCAGTGACTTCCAGGAAATGTAAAAGAACTCACTTGCCAAACTCTTCTATTGTCTGTCTATCTTACTGAGCTACATAGACGACCTCACACGGTCCATAGTGAGTCACTGAGCAATTTAGATCTACAGTACATTCTGGAATTTGACCCAGACACACAGGAAAACACACACACAAAAATAAATAGTGATATGATGAAAGCAGTATTTAAAAGCAAGCATGAGACGATTTGGGCAACGCTTCACACATTTTGTATGTTCATTCATAACAGCTGCAAACAAGGAGCATCAGCGACATACACAGGTCTAACTAAAACTGAGTGAATACCTCTCATTTCACGGTTTCGCACCAGCTTATGCTCATCTGGGGGAAGCAGATGAAGGTTCTCAGCTTGCAGTTGCTCCACAGTGACTCCAGCGACACACAGCAGTAGCAGGGCTGCTGCCTGCAGCCAGCATCTCAAACACCTCATCCTTCACTTTCCTATGTTGTCAAAGCAACAGGGTTTAGGTAGTGATATTATAAGTGTCTTTAGTTCAATTAACATAGCAAGACATGCCTAATTAAAGATATTGATGGTGCTTACCTTCAGTTAAGACCCTTACTAAGGTAACAGAAATATGTTGTAAGTGAATCTTCTCCTACTACAGTATTAGTCTACTTAGGACTAAATGACTAAATGCACCAAATGCAACCAAGCTAAGGCTGTCAAGTGCTATATTCAGATTCAGAGTTCAGTCACAGCTGGACTTCAGCCTCGGGTTCACATCACAATGACAGACACCAACCCTCAACTTATCTGTGTCAAGTGAGATAAAGCTGCATGCAAATTGAGAGTTATGAGCAAGGTAAACCGATATCTCTGTCCTATTTAAATCAGATCAAGACTAAGTGAGGCTGAAGTCCAGGCCAGACTGAAAGAAAGAGATTCAACTGAATTTTGCTGCTGGGAATTGGCTGTACTACAATTAGAAGAAAAAAAAATATATGAATCAAATATAAGGTTAATAAGTTAAGTAAACATATGAATGAAACTAATTTCATGCATTTATTCTTACAGTCATCAAAGCATATACATTTCACAATATATCTTTAACTAGAAAAAGGCACATCTCATACCACGTGTCACACAGTAAATATTCGTAATGCAGAATCTCTGCAAATATACCACACTATAGTGAAAAGGCACAGTAAAATACAAAAATCAGTTCCCCTCTATTTCCATGAAGGATTTATCATAAAGCAGACAAAGAAGGATCTGTTATCTGGCTCTTCACTGCTGCAAGGTAAGTTGAGACAGAAAAGAGTCAATGACCTATGGGAGAAAAGATTAAATATGTAAGATTGGTGCATTTCTTGTATAGTATGTAAACACATACGAACATTCAAAGTCAATAATAACAGTGGTAATGCTGTATTTATGTACTCAGTACTGACCTTTACCATGTCTCCTGCAGCTCCCGGGACAGTTTTCAAAAAAGGTTCCTGCAGCCAGAACTCCAACAACTGTTGATTAAAGAATTGGAAATTCCTGTGATAGATAAAAAAAAATACATTATTATAATGGCTTTAAACGACACATTGTGACAAATTTTGAAAACAGTGGCAAATTCTGACAAATTTTGTGACATTGTGTGGGTTAATTAAGCACTAACTTCTCTAACAAAGGTGAGGATCCAGTACAACCACTTCCTCTTAGTTCCTTCCACCATTTTTTCAAGACTGCATTTATCCAGTGTAAGCCAACTATAAGGTACCTGTAAGTGTAAAAGGACATGGCTTCTGTCTGCACTTTTATTATTATGAAACTGTTCTGTAAAATTGCAGTAATAATCCAGCATGTAGACTCACTCTTCATATGGGTTGTTGAGGACTTTTTTAACTAAAGGAAAGAGGTCAACACAGCATCCAATAGTAATCCTTGAAGAGTCCTGGTCAATGCTGTGGGATTTATTTTATCATTATTTTTTTTCAAACTAAATGATATAAATTTGATTTGCATTTTCCTTTGTAAAATTGAGATTACCTTTTGCTTATTAGGGGGAGAAAATCAACCAACACACCAGTGTCTTGGATTCTGCTCAAAATGAGTCATAGTGATATATCAATTTGAAATTTAACCAGATTGCATGTCATATGTGTTAAACCAGCAACATACAACATACCTGAGAAAGTATGTTAACAACTCTCCAACGTTTCTCCGCCACAATGTTAAAGCTACTTTCAGGTTTAGATTTCTTCCAAAGAGTATGTCAGTCATTGTACTATGATTCTTTGTGAGCTGAAAAAACAAATAGATGATGCATTTAAGAACAACAGTGTGTCCTAGCAAGTCCACAGCATAAGAAACATGACACAGTCTAATCTGTGTTAGTGTTTCTGACCTCAGTAAGTATAGAGATCTCAGTTTTATCAGAACCAGTTCTGCTAGCCCTGTCATTATGGCTGACATTGAATGTGAACTCCAGTTGGTCCATATCATACATTTCCTGTTGCTTGTCCTGTAGGCAGCTCATCTCATTCTCCTTGTTTATAGCATTGTATGTCCTTCCAGAACCAATCGGCTTCCTACGAGCCATTGTCAGGTGATGTGTCTTCCTTTTACATGACACCACACGCTTCATCCTGGCCGGGTTGTTACCAGAGCGACCCCCTGAATACCTGGGTGGAGTAAAATGTATATACTGTCTGGGTGAAATAAAAATACAGAATGCATGTGCTGTTGTTAAACACAAACTATGCACAACCTACCTCTTTTTAAATAATTCATCTTTCTTATCATAATCCGCCTGCACAGGACAACACATTTTACAGTGAATTGACACTACGATATACAGCTGAAGAGATCTGTCATCACAGAAAATTTGATTTGTCTTTTTGTGATGAGGAACTCACCTCTTTTGTGTTTTTCCCATGAGGATAGGTCGCTTTATACTGAGTTGAATCCGGATGGAAGACCTTTTCATAGTCTCCATCCTCACTGTTGGAGTCCATTATACCTAAAGAGAGAAATGCCAATTATTATCAGAGAAAACACACACACACACGTTTGTGCTTCTATCAAAGTGAGGACCCTCATAGACATAATGCATTCTCTAGCCCCTTACCCTAACCTTAACCATCACAACTAACCCTAACACTTACCCTAACCTAAACTTGATTCTAACCCTAACCCTAAAACCAGGTGTTAACCCTGAAAAAATGCCCTTTAAAGGGTTGAAAGAAAGTGAGGACCAGCCAAAATGTCCTCACTTTGTCAAAATGTCCTCACTCTGAACACACACACAGTGCACTGCACTGATTTTACATATACACAGTGCAACTAAAAATTAAACACATGAAACTGGTAATCAAATTTTTAATTTTGTCAGATTAAGAACACAAATAAATAAACTAATATTTGGGTCGTCATTAAATAACAATTCGCCAATCCTGATAATTTAAAGAAAATTGGGTAAAAAATGTCTCGATGAATTTGTCTACCTCTACTCAACCGTATGAGTGCAGGTTATAAAAGATGTGGATAGCAAGCTGTGCCCGTAGCATAGATGTTCTAAATGTAAAAATACAACTCAATTGCCCATGATTCATTGCAGTATTGTTTTTTTTTTTCTACACAATGACGTAGTAGTCCGGAACTACTGTCAGTAGTGTTGTGAGTGTTCTGAGGTTTTATTAATTTAACATTATCAGGCTAATGTGACTCGAAAAGACTTCGTGCTGTTGTGGGAACTTTATTTTCTGACATTAGACTGTAAGTATTGTTCAAAGCCAAAACGAACAGTTTTCTAAATGTGCGTAACGTACTGTTACTTAGCGGTTATAATAAGTGACAGAGTGAGCAAGCTACCAGCTAACCTGATGGAAACAACTCGGACTAATGCTACAAGCTGTGGTTTAACGAATAATTTATGACATTCTGAGTGCGTCGCAGCACTTTACGTGTCATAACTTTAACTGAAAGTGTGTCATGTACTCACCTCGCTCCTCTTTTTTCTAGGCAGAGATAATAATGGAGTTTTTGATTGTCACAGATCAAACTGACTCAGTTATCAGACTCCTCCAGCTCATTCTGACTAGAGCTACTGCCCTTTATAAGAGGATAAAGCATTGTATTCATAATGCGGTTTATGTGACTTGCGCCCTCTAGTGACGCAAAACACATTCAAATACTTCCTGAGACTTGCTCAGTTTTCAAAAATTCTAAACACACGTTGAAAAAAAGTAAACTAGACTTTGTCAGAACTCCAGAGATCTCTCTTCTCAAAACTGAAACACACAGAAACAAGACACACAGCCCTATAAAGAGCATCAAATAAATATTTATGTGATAAATTCAAAATGCTGCCATTTTGTATGTTTTGTGGCTATTTTGCATATTGAGATATATACAAGTGTATGGAAATATAAAAATCAGTGCACAGAAAGAAGATTAATTTACTTTATTTAATTAATTTTATCCTGGTCAGTGAGTTGTATCATTAGCTTTTCTTTGCATTTTATTGATTCAAACCAAGCTTTTGCTTGTTATCTAATCTCTGTTGCACTTGAGCTCACTTTTTTCCCCTGCAGTACTTCCCCTTAATGCACAGCGAAAAACAACATCAGCTGCTTTTATTGACTCATCATCTCTTTCTGCACCATCCTCGCTGACTCCACTGTTTTCTTTTCCGCAGTTTCATCATTCAGGCTGACTGATGTTCAATCAAAGATCAAAACACAGTTTGTGTGTGTGTGTGCGTGCCTTTGTGTGTCGCTGCCACAGAGTAAACTAAAGTCGGGTAAGCCAAAAGTGTATTTATTCACTTTGTTTTATGTCAATCCCCTTGGTGTCATGTGATTTTTGGAATCATGGCTCTGAAAATCATGTGACTGAAGAGGCCAAGTCAGTTTTATTTTTGGTGCTATTGTAGCAACAGTAAGCTTTCTGTTTCTGAAGTGCAGTGTTAAAATGGTGCCTGTCTATGCTGCCTGTGCTGTGTTAAGTCTTGCACCATGGTTGGTGCTTGGTGTTCCCCCCATCTGGACTCAGCCAGAGCAGGTGCACCTCTCTTATTCAGGTAAGTGCTTGAACTATTTCTATTACCTTCATGGATTCTATTTTCATTTTATAGGCACAAGGCAGGTCATATGGATTACAGATTCACCGATGTTTTGTACTAACAGTATATAGTGAAATTTCTCTTCTCTTTATATTGAAAAGCCTGTGTGTTTTATGTAACATTTGATCATCTTTGTTTTTCTTTGTTCAGCCACACTTTGGCAGTAAACTGTGTTCAGCTTGTCAGGTACTTTCTCACTAAATTACCGTAGTCAATTTATAAACAAGCAATATTTAAAAAATATATTGTCATAGTGATTATTAGTAATTAATACAAGTTGGACAGTTTGATTTCACAATCTCCATGCCTGTAAAATCATAAATTAATGGTCACAAGCACTGGACATTTGACCCCTTAACCGGATTTTAACCAATCAGAAGAAAGTAGGTTTTTAAGAGCCCTCTTAAAAATTAGCAGCTGTGGAACAGCATGAATAATCTCTTTTTATTAATTATGAATCATGTAGTTACTCCACTAAAGACCCCCAATAATAATATAGAGCTGGTTAGGCCAATTTTAAACCTTTTTTGCACTCTGTAAATCATTTACTTCAGCTTAATACACCTAAGAGCACATCCACATCTAGAGCTGATTTAACCCGTATTTTTTAAGGTCAGCATGACATAAACATTTTGTGCATTCCTTGTGAAGGTGAAACATGTGGTAGTCATTTAATCAGTTGATGAATTGAGTACCTGACAAGTCCTCAGCTCAACTCAGCTCTCTGAGTCTTGCCAGCTGCTAGATCAAAAGTGTAACAAGTCAGCCTTTTTCCATCATCATGTCTTGGCTTGAATAAAAGCAACAGTAAGTAAATCCAGTGGTTCTATCAGATCAATCTTCATCACATTTCAAACAAGTGGAAAACTTGTTTCATAGGAACACCAGGTTCCATGGTAGTGACCTGGACCACCTTCAATAAGACAGAGAGCAAGGTGGAGTATGGCCTTCTGGGTGGCCAGCTCTTTGAGATGACAGTCAGAGGTAACGACACTCTGTTTGTTGACTCGGGAGAGGAGAAGAGAAAGTTGTACATCCACAGAGTCACTCTCATAGGCCTCAAGCCTGCTGCTGTCTACGGTGGGTAGACTCACTCTTATCAACTCTGTCTTTTAGCATGATAGACCAAGTAACTTGAAGACTAATATTTTTCAATTATTTCAGTGTACCACTGTGGCAGTGATGAGGGCTGGAGTGATGTGTTCTACTTTATTGCCCTGAATGACAGCACTAGTTTCAGTCCCAGGTTTGCTCTATATGGTGACCTGGGTAATGAAAACCCTCAGTCTCTTGCTCGACTCCAAAAGGAAACACAGCTTAGCATGTATGATGCCATCCTGCACATAGGTAAGATCCACACTGATGGAAGAATATCATTGTTTTACTATGTAATATTAGGAGTAGTAATAATAATAATAGTAGTAGTAGTAGAAGTCGTACCATCATGAATGGGGAGCCCAAGGCAAATCTAGTGAGCCAGCTGAGATCCAAAAGAAATCTCTAATGTACAGGTAATACACGTATCATGATTGGAATTACTATAATCAGATACCATTATGTTAAAGTTAGCAAGTTGTAATGCACTTCTGCACTGTGCTAATATAATTTGTTACTATATAATACCGTGCAAAAGTCTCAGGGCACCACCAGCTCTGTCAAATTCTGTGATCATTGGCATTCAGACTGGAATCATGCAACTGAAAGTCAGTCCTATATATTAGCAAGCTTGTCATTAACTCATACAACATGTGTATGTAATGCTCGAGCATGTCTTGAATAAACCCAATGACATAGACCTTTTTCACAGAAGATATTTGTTGACATGAAATAGTAAAGTAGTAGAAAAAACACAAGTTTACCAATAACATTAAGTAGGTTTTCACTCCAGTTTCAAAAGAGCCAGGGTCACGTAAGAAGCAATTTTTTTGTTTTGCTTGTTTGTTTGTTTATTTGAGGTTTTTCTGAAAAATGTGTAATTTTTAAAACTTCTACATGATTTCCCATATTTTCTGGATATGTCCCAATCGAGTTACTTAGAAATAATTATACTGTGTGATTATAGAACAGTACTGTATAATTAACTTCCTGTCAGCCATAGCATATAAGATTTTCTCATCTAATTCTTTGGAGGAAAAATAAAGCACATTTCCCAATATGGACGTTGCTAATTTGAGTTTGAGCTTGTAAAAAAATATATAGTAACTTAATGGTGCATATACAGTGTTGTCAAACTGTACTCTGATAATAAAAGTCATGTTCTAATATTTTTGTTTGTTTTACAGGGGACTTTGCCTATGATATGCATGAGGTATTTCACTCTGTTTTTCTAAAATTACAAACTGTGAGCTCAGTTAAAATCACTGACCACAATCTTCTTTCATCAGTAGCTTATTCTCTTAAAACTGTGCTGATATTCCACTAATTCCACAATGAAAGCTAAGATAACCACTCTACCTTTCCCCACCACCCCCACACTAACCCTCACCACTGTTTATTATCATTGCTTATAAACGCACCCGGTTGCGGTGGAGACATGCAGTGTATGATTAGCATTAATGTGAAATGTCTTAAGCCTGTGGTGAAAGATGAGAGTTTGGGTAATGTTACCCAAGAATTTAATGATTATAAAATAATGATATTGAAAAGTCTTGATCTTTAGTCCCAAACACGTTTTCTCATTGGAAAACCTAGCAGCTGTAATCTTTTATATTTAGCAGATATAGTCTTACCTTGATTGCTAGTATTTTATTTTAATCAAATGAGTTGAATTATTAATGCATTTCTTTACTTCAGAGAGAATGGTAAATCCAATCAGCAGACTCCAGATGCAGAAATTAATAACTATGATTCATCCCAAAGTGTGTTTTTTGCTTGAATATACAAGCACATCCTGTGGCTTCATTCATATTATAAATGCAATAGCAGAAAAAGGAACTTTGTCTTAAAGGTCATTGCTGGCTGGTAAATGAACTGCCATTAACCACAGTGTGTTTTTAAAACTTGTTGAGCCAGTATCAGATTATCTAAGGAAAAGACACTTGGTTTCAGTGAGGTTTGTATAGTAGACTGAGTAAACATTCCTCTGTTCATCTGGAAAATAGATTCAGTCAGTTTTTAAAAACTAATTTGGTTAGATATTAGTAAATGAGAAAAAGGAAACCTTTTTGGGGTAAGTCTGTGGCGTCATATCTAATGGCTAAATGACACTGTTCCAGGACAACGCTAGGATCGGGGATGAGTTCATGAGGCAGATCCAGTCCATAGCAGCCTACGTGCCTTACATGACCTGCCCAGGCAACCATGAAGCTTCATAGTAGGTGGAACTTATAGAGGGAACTAGGGGGGAACTCAGAAACTCTGACATGTATACTCTGAATGTAACTCAAAAAATATGTCGTGGCACATTCAGAGATGAGGCAGTCTTCCAGTTTTCTGACTGTCATTTGTCTCTCCTCTGCTTTCTCTTGGCCATTGTTCCCTTTTTTCAAACTATGCATGTGCATGTCCCTGCCACCACCTTCCATCCCACCCCAAAAAGCCACAGTTTTTCCGCTATAGCAAACACTTTGGTCTGCCGAAAACTCCTCCTGTACCATTTGAACAGATGGGAGCTATTTTGGTCTGCAAAGCTTGGAACCGCCAACATCTAAACAAGGCGCTGCTATCCAAACAAAACATTTATTTGACCAGGAATCATACAGTATGTTTGTTATCTTATCATGTGAGTGATGGTCTGACCTGATGGGAAGTATTTGTCTTTTGACCCATCATCACTGCATGTGGGAAATTTTCATAACAAATGAACTAAACAGTGAGCAGAGAGCAAAGCATGGACTTAGTCATATAGAAAATAAATTCTGATCTGGCAGACGTTCAAATTTTTTAAATTCCTAAACATTTTCTGGTTTGCTGTTATCCTTGGTTTGATCTATATACGTGCAGTGGATGTAAACAGACAGTTTTGTTCCTATTAGCTTGACAATATAACTCTAAAGTCTGAGTGTAGTTGAAGGTTTTGCAAATTAAATAACTGTATGTGCGAACAACCTGATGAGGATAAAAAAATAGCAGCTTATCTTTCGTAATAGATGACTTTAATGTGCTATATTGCAGTATGATATTTTTGCTTTAATTTTCAGGGTATTTATTTTTAGCAGCTAATATTTTATACATTCCGAGTGCTTCTGGTGGAGTTAGTTAGCTGTGTGTGCTTCAAGATGCCTGATCAAGTACCCTAATATTTATTCATCACTGCTTTCTCCTGGCCTTGCCTGTGTAATGTGACTACTACTGCTTGCTCTTTATTAAGGAGCTGCTAACAGTAGTCTCTTTTTCTTGGAGCTGCATCTTGACATAAGAAACTGATAATCAAAAACCAGCTCCCTGCATTACATAACTTCAAATCCAACTCTTCTTTCCCTCTCCTATATGTGTAAATGAATGCTTTGTTCCGTGGTGTTGTTAAGAATCCAAATATTCCAGCTGCTGGCCCCTGCATTTCTTCCTGACTCTGTTGTGCTCCCTTTTCACTTTACTCCTCCATTCGTCTCTCTTTCCAACCTCAAAACCTAATGGGTAAATGGCAATTTAAATTGTGCTGACCACAGAAGTCAACATTCCGACAGGATGAGAACAGCGGGTCCACAGAAGATGCTAAGGCCCCAATCAAGACTGTCTTTGTTCTCCCAGCACAATGTATGGTTCATCAGGCCCTCTGGAATTAAGACTATGGTCATTGCTTGAAACAGTGTCCTGTGATGAAAGTCAGTCACATGTTTCCCTTACACCTACCACTGGCTCTCTTAAGTTCTCCAGTTGCCTGGATTAAGTTCATCAGATGATGAAAAGGAAGATCTGATGAGGAGGGAGAATCTTGTTGTGTCTGTTTAAGAGTCAGGTTTTTCACTTTGAATTTGACATTCGCTAGATTTCTATCTCGATTTGTATTTTAGCCAAAACGTAAAGACACATAAAAACAACCATACATGGGGCTTCAGTGGATGACTCACATGTTTCAGTCCAGATTAGTGACACAAATACAAGATTATCATATTTGCTCTCAATCAGATTTTCCACAGTTTTGTCCTAAAAAAAAAACTGTTAAGCCTGTGGTGGACTTCATTTCTATTGGCTAATCTTTTCCCTTGCGCAGGGTTCTGTCAGAGTGTTTGGCTCAGACAGACTGTATTATTCCACTAAATAAAGAAATTGATTGTTTATTGTTACAAATGCCTTCCAAGATGCTTGATGGTGTCTGTTGGGTCCCATACTAGCCACAAGGTGGAAGTACAAACCCACTTCTGTCTGTTTGTGGTTCAGTGCTATGACTGAGAACTCCAGGTTGAGTTGCTTCTCGCAGGACTACATCTCAGCCTTTTGGCTGTATTTTAACTGTAGGGACATGTGTGCTGTCTGGTATCATGTTGGCCTTAGCATTTGTAAAGGTTTCTGCGATTCAACATTTGTTTCTTGTTCCTGGCTTATGATCTCTGACCCTGCTGTTTTCTAGTTACCCCCAACCCAACATTAAATCAGTCAATGGAGAGATCTGAACCGTCTCAAACTGCCTGTGGTTGCCATCCAGAATATTGACCCCCCCCCCTTACGTAAGAAAACCAAACAATTATTCGAATCACCTCACATAGTTAATGGCCTATTGAGAAGACTGGCTCCTGCTTTCATGCTAAAATTAAAAAACATGAAAAGAGATTGGCTGATTGGCATCATAGAGAGCTTTGTGTGAAAGAGTTTTTCCCTTTTGCATGATGCATCCATTGTACTATTTGGATGTGACTAGTTTAATGTGCTGCTCCCTTGTTCTCTAAAGTTTTAGAAGTATGTTTCATGTAGTTTGGTGCAGTGTAACATGCTTAGACAGAACATACAGTAAATGTGGTAGTGGATTTATCAAGGCAGCACACTGATATATTAGGATCAAGGAGGAAACCAGCATGACTTGCTGGTACAATCACTGTGGAAGAGCCTTAAGATTAAATTTCTGTAAAGACAGCTACATCTAAAATTATAGTTCTCTTTTAACAAGTTGTTATGGTTTCAAATGGGTCGATTTAGAGGCCTTTTTTCTTGATTCACAGGTGTAGTAGGCTTAGCCATGGTGGCTCTTAATTGCTCTTCCCATCTCAGCTCCACCCAGGGTTTGTCCTGCATAGTCCAATTTTTAATTATCTGACTTCAGAAACTGGCTATGATTTAAAGCTTTATATTTAAGCTTTAAAACATCCCCTTAAAACCTATAGGATGATGTCACAGAGGCGACGGTACATCCATGTTTTTCTACAGCCTTTAATTTGGCTGGACAGTCATTGATAGCCTGGCTACATTAAAGTGTATGGTTTCTCAGAACATCCAAGAATGGCTTGAAGCATTGCTTTGCTAGAAGCAGATGTCACCACCACAGTTTTAGGGTCATCTTTATCTGATGATATACCACCCTGTGATCTCTGCCAATGAACATTAAACACTGTTATTGAAAGAATTACAGTCTCATTGTATAGCAAAGCTTGATATTATCTGCAGTGTATTTTGAATGCATTGCAGTTTTTTGAGTTTTGGTGTATGCACCACAAAGTAAGTGAGAGCAGCAATTTGTGGCGTTGATTGCTGTTTGTTAGACATTCAGGGAATGTAGATTATATGATCCCTCCATATGATTGCCTTTCTCACGATCTTGTTTTGTTCTCAGCAACTTCTCCAACTACAGGAATCGCTTCAGTATGCCCGGCCAGACTGAGGGCTTATGGTACAGGTAAGGAAACAGGACGGGATATAAGTATGAGTTGCTCTGGCTCAGATTGACTTTGATAGACTGAAGTAGGTGTGTCAGGTGTAAATCAAGGCTGGACCCAGAAGCAGGCACGATGAGACCCAAAAACGTTTGGACAGCGTTTATTTATAATAATAATAATAATAATAATGGGGCGGAGCGGAGCGCAGGTATGACAAGGTGACCCCTTGACAACCAGGTCATGATCAATAGGAGCCAACAGACATATCTGTGTGTACAGAGAAATGAGAAATAAGTTATTTGCCCTATAAAGTCCATTTATAGGGCCACACGGTTTGGTGTAGTGTGTAGTTAGCACTGTTGCCTTTGCAAGAAGACCAGGGTTTGTGACCTGGTCAGAACAAGGGCCCTTCTGCATGGAGTTTACATGTTCTCCTCGTGTGTGCATGGAATTTCTTTGGGTTCTCCCATTTCCCCCTACAGTCCATGCAGATTAGGCAAATTGGACATTCTAAATTGACCATAGGTGTGAGTGTGAGAGTGAATGGTTGTTTGTCCCTGTGTGGCCCTGCAATTCACTGACCTGTCTAGATTATGCCCCACCTTTCGCCCTATGTCAGCTGGGATTCGTACCAATCCCCCCGCAAGCCCCATGTGGAGGGTAAAGCAGTCGACGATGAGTGAATGAATGAGTCCATTTATAGAGGATCTCATGGGAGTGTGCCAAACCTGCTCTCTCTTTGTAATGAGCTGTAAGAGTCAGCCTAGTGAGAGTGGAAGCAGCAGATGGCAGTTCTCCATTCTCCTAGTTTGGGCAGCCTTTACATTTATCTCAGGGACATAAAGGCTACACAAAGCAGCTACACAAATGTGACTCATAACCCACTTCAGACCTCCTTTACACAGACAGCATGATAATACCCTACTAGCCCACTGGTCAGCTGCCTACTCCTCAATCCTTGACCATACATTAAAATGGGCCTATTGACTGAGAGGCACAAATGTACTGTATGTTATCTCAGTATCGTACATCATCTGCATTCCTGTGACAAAACACGTGTATTTTGCTCTCTTGTTTCATGTACTGCATCAAGGCTGTATATGATTTTAATAATGTGTGTCCACAGCTGGAATCTGGGGGCAGCACACATAATCTCCTTCTCAACTGAGGTTTATTTCTATCTTGAGTTTGGTTTGGAGCTCCTCTTCAAGCAGTATGAATGGCTGAAGAAAGATCTGGAGGTGAATGGCCATTGATGATGGCTAAGTACTCTCTTTTTTTCCTCCATTTGCTCTCTGCCTCTTCCTAACTTCAGTTTAAAGTAGTTTCATTCTGCTTCTCTCTTCATAAACCTACTGATTAGTCACAGCTGTCTTAAAATTGTCTTGTCCCTCTCCTTATGCTGTTTTGGCTCACATTTACAAATGTGTGTCTTCACCTCTTCCTTTTCCTCATTTAGGATGCCAACAAGCCAGAAAACAGAGCTGCACGTCCATGGATCATCACAATGGGACACAGGCCGATGTACTGCTCAGATGATGACCAGGATGACTGTACCAAGTTTGATTCCTATGTGAGTTCACACAGCAGAATACAGTCTTTTCATTCATACATTTTATATGAGGAAAACACCAACAAAAACTAAGAATTTTATATTTTTGTAGAAACTTCATACTGACAGGTTGCCAAAACCAGAAACTTACTCATTGCCTTAGGACATCTTTACTTTTCACGTGCTTGGTCATACAAGGAGCTGCATGTCTGTATTTGTGTAAGCTTTTATTATGTGACATAAATATATTTGTAACATTTGTAAGAAGATTTTTCTGTGGAGTCACCCAATACTTTGATTGCCTCTGGAAGCAGACGTGTCATGCCCGTTGCAAGCTGGCCCTTCGCATGGTAATGCTTTCATAATCGCTGTAAATTGGACAAAATAGTTTCCAGTTAAGATAATTCCTCTCAGCACTTGGCAGTACTGGGAGAAAGACTGGCATGGGCATAATGGGGCTTTACCGGGTTGTGTTTCGTCCACTAATGCTAGTTTATGCCACCATTATACTTCTCTGCTACATCTCAGGTCCGACTGGGGCGGAATGACACCAAACCTCCAGCTCCTGGACTGGAGGATCTATTTTACCGCTATGGTATGTTCCCTATTCAACAACCAGCTGTGCACTGCTAATGGGTGTTTTAAGATCACAAATTTGCACGCTCAGACAGACTAATGTCTCAACAGTGGCGGAGAGTGGAGAAATCCAAACATTTATTTAAAAAACAGGCTTTTGGTTTGGCTGTTGTCCCACCAGCCTATTTCCAAATGTTTTCATTGTATTGCATTTCTTGGGCTTTTGTTTGTTGCATTTAATTATTTAGCAGGTAGTGGAAAGTTGTAGGTGCCCTGCTGTTTAAATTTAGTTGATTGCTAAAAATCTCAAAATGGAATATGCAGGGGATCTGAGTAGCAATAGATTGCACAGCAGCATATGTGTAAAAGAGCTGTTTGAGTAGTATGTATTTTCTTTGTAAGCTGTTGACTATCATTGCTTTCACAGGAGTGGATCTGGAGCTGTGGGCACATGAACACACATATGAGAGGCTGTGGCCTGTCTATGGTGACAAGGTCAGCTCTTTCATATCTTACAGAACTCTTTATGCCGTTTCCATTTGTTTTGGATCAAAGAGATAGAGTCATAATGCTTGTATTCTTCAGGTGTACAATGGCAGCAAAGAGCAGCCATATCAGAACCCAAAGGCTCCAGTTCACATCATCACAGGCTCTGCTGTAAGTACTTTACATCACGTCCATTTCACTGTTAATGTTCCCACAATAATCAATGCATGAACTGACAACAACATCAACAAAAACAATGTTATGTATTGTACCCAGTCCTGTCTGTGCTGCAGCTGGTCTGCCACAAGAGTTTAGTACCAGCTGTTCCTTTGGTTAAGTGTTTTCTGATGTGGTAGCCAGCAGTGCAGGGCATGCTTTCTCATCCAGCCACAGAGGGATTAGTCATTATCATATCGAAGCTCAGCCAGACTCACATGGAGGCCTAGCCACAGTTGTAAATGTCACACTGGTCTTCAGAAGAGGAGAGGAATGTAGTTTATCACTAACAGATTCAGTTAAATTACTGTTGTTTCTTCTGCAGGGCTGCAGAGAGAGGACTGACAGGTTCAATCCAAACCCCAAAGACTGGAGCGCCTTCCGTAGCACGGACTATGGCTACACCCGCATGCAAGTGGTCAATACTACTCATGTTTACATGGAGCAGGTCTCCGATGACCAGGTGAGCACACATGAAAAACACTCACACAAGCAAAACAAAGTACAGGTAAAAGGATACATTTTAAGGACAAAGATTATTGCATAAATCATAACAAAGCCCTCTTCTGTCTTCCAGTATGGTAAGGTCATTGACAGCATATGGGTGGTGAAGGAACAGCATGGTTTCTCTGCCTGGTTCTGAAGACTGTCCACCCTAAAATACACTTTACTGCTCAGGAAATGCACTTTGAACTTTGAACAAGCACCAATTACATTGTGGTAACACAAGATACTTATTCATTCATGATCGTCCGCTGTAGCCTACACATGAGGGTTGTGGGTCACTGGAGCCAATCCCACAGCCAATGACACAGGGGAAAAAGGCGGATACACCCCGGATATGTCACCAGTTCATCACAGGGCCAGCACACAAAGATTAAACAACCATTCACTCTCACAATCGCATGGGGAGAACATGCAGAAAGGCCCTCGTTCGGACTGGGTTGCAAACCCGGGTCTTTTTGTTTCAAGGCAACAGTGCTAGCCACTACTCCGCCGTGTAGCTCTAAAAGATATCCATGAACCTTACAATTTAAAAACCCATGATGTGTATGCTTTATGCAATCTGAAAACCACCACTTTATGTGATAATCATCAACTGCAAAAATTTTATAATGTAAATGTAGCACTTGTCATACAAATTAAATGTACTACAACATGCCATTAAGACCATAAATGTAAACACACGAAAAAGGATTTTTTTTTTTTTTGATGACACATTAGGAGTATTATTCTGTATCCAAAACAATAACTCAACACTGTCTCCGAGGGAATATACATGTGTCCTTATCAGGGTCTTGTTACTGCTGCATTTTTATGACAGCCACCAAACAGGAAGTGCCAGTGACTTGTCTTCTGCCCCATTTAATGTAATTTTATTTTTCTCAAGTGAATATCTTGGTTGCTGCATGAGCTATCCACTGACAACAAACGTAGACATCTTACGTTTGGCAAACAACAGACCCTGATCCCTTCAGAGTATATTTTTTAATGCAGGAAATACACTTAGACAGATCCAGTCTCGCCGCTATCACTCTATCAAGATGACAGATTCTCCTTTCGCTCTTCCTATCAGGAAATTGGAACCTCATTTCACTGTCCATCTGTGTGGCCACCAAGAGACAAAAACACATGGAAATCTACGCCTACACAGAATGAAGTGTTATGTAATCCAAAGGTGCTTGTGGCTTGGGCACATGCTCAGTGAGACAAGGCACTTTCCATTAAAGGAGTGTTGCTCTTGCCATGACTCTCACCGGTGTGGTGTTATTAATCCATTATAACCGCCAGCTGCCCCTAATGAATATTGGCAAACAGCCAGCATGGATCAATGTTGTCAATCTGTGTGTTAGTACCAGAGATCAGGTTACATATACAAAATCATTGAATTATTACAACTCCACACATGACGTAACATAGAGTTCGATACATGCCAGCTGTTTTTGTCCAAACCTCGACACTTCTGTCATAATTAAACCTGAACACAGACCTCTAAACAATCTAAAGACACAAATTATGACAGATATGACATCTTGAGAAGCTCAGAGCCCCGTAGTCAGACATCAGCAGCATGTCAGTCAGTCTAACCTCAGATTTCCCTAATGTCAGTGCCTCACAGAGCAGTGGTTATTGGCAGAAGGAAAAAAAAAACAAACTATCAGTGATCGCACATCAGACTTGCATACTCTTGATGTGCCTACCCACTGCTAACCACTGCTCACACATAGCCTCGTGACAGAGTGTAACTCTGAGAAGAAGGCCCAGTACTAGAGAGTTCCTAACCTCTGTCCTGCTCACGCAATCCTTGGAAAATTGTTGTCTCCCACTGAGTGCGAGGCACCAAAAAAGTACAGCGTTGACTGCAGACTGTACAGACCAACGGCGGGCTGCACAAGAGAGAAGATACTGCCCGACTACAGCCAAGACATTCACTTTATTTGTTTACAATTTTTAATGACCATGTTTATAGTCCAATAAATGTTGGTTGTTTTCCAGTTAGTCAGTATGTACAATGTATGATGCAAAAATAAATGAAAGGAAAGTTCCTGTCTTAAATAACAAGTTTGTCACGTGTCATACACATTCTTCATATTTGCGCTTGTGTGATTTCCTAAAAACCAGGAAAAAAAAAACCATTGATTGCAATCCAGGAAAAAAGAGAGGAGAAAATAACATGTCACTTCAGATTGCATGCCTGTTGGTCAAATAAGTGCTTATTACCGCCTGTGATAGATGCACAGTAGGTTTGCGGTATTGTGGTTATTGGCTTTTGTTGACGGAAATTAATTCATGCCTTTTAACAAGGCAAAAGTTTTTCTTCTGCGTCCATGTTCGTTACTCTTTCTAGGGCTTTGACATGTCAGAAATTAGTTTGGTTAAGTTGACCAAACTCAGTATGACTCTGCTTGTCTTCACATATTCGGACATAAAGCAGTCTGATAAGAGCAGTACAAAATGACCAGATAAACTCTTGTACATTGATGCTAATGGAAGTGCGATGTGCTACACTGACCAGAATTTGTCCTAACATCAGAATAATTTCAAGTTGATGATCCACTAAAGCAAAATCTAACTGGTTAGACTACTTACCCCAAGACCTTGACATAACCACATAGCTTTCTCAATTCAGTTGATTTCTTCTCAATGGACTAATTTCTAATGATACTTTGCCAAGCTTGAGGCTTGGTCAACTCTAAATGTAATGATCCCTCCAAATATTGGGGACCAGATGTCTCTTACTCTTCACCAAACAGCTATGAGACCTCTCTAAATTCACTTGAGTTCAATTCTGTGGCTTACCAGCCTTATTTATCTACCTTTTGGAGAGTCAGGTAGCTCTTACACTCAGCATCCCACTGCCTCAGGAGACTGGAGAGCACTTGCGTGCGTGTTTTTTTTTTTTCCATGGGGGTCATAGAGCGGCACTTGATACAAAAGGGTTAAACTGAGGAGACTAGGGACATATGCAGTGAATTCGAGGTCCTCGGGTGCCGGATCTAAGGGATCCTTCATCAATTCAGTAGCTCAGTGTTCTTCCAGAACAAAGTGCCAATCTTTAACAGCCTCAGACTACCACTGAGAAAAACAACCAAGTACAATCTTTGCAGGAACATCATTGCACATTCTTACCATAACTGCACTTTCAACATCAACACCACACTGGATTACAGCGCTGTAAAGTGTGACATTAACAGAAACACATGCGCTGAGGATTCTCATGCCTCTCTCTATATGTAAAGTATTTACATATGAATAATTTTTAAATACATTTTTTTGATTTAAATTTTTTACAAAGTGTGTGAGGGAAATACAAAACACATTTTTTCCCAAATGGAAAAATGTTAACTGAAACAGATTAGATATTTTATAAGCAGTATATTATGGGAGGCTGGACGCCAGGGTCAAATAGCATTTACACTGACATCTGAGGATGATAAACCTCACTGATAAACTACCATAGGGAGGCAAACAGCATGAATCCTGTCTCCCCTCAGCACAGGCGCTGTAAACTACACCAGTTTAACAAAGAGACACAATATAGCAGATAATGTTTCAGGATAAAATTACTATTTGAGAGAGTTGGTATTCAGAATTCTTTAGTCAGCCTCCTTTTTTGACCTCAGTTTCAACCAAGATATATATGGCCTTGTACAACAGTCTGAACTTTAATTATCAGAGGATAATTGAAATAATTGTAACAAAACAACACATTTAAACTGTGATGTGTTTAAATGACAGGTTGACTTCACCTCAGTAGTAGACAAATGCAAACTTGATCAAACCAATGCAAGCATACTAGGTTTTCTTTTTATTTATTTATCAGCATGTCAGTGTTGAATTACATTAATTTTGTAGGAAATTAATTAAGGAAGCATCATAGGAAGCACCTTATCTAACCTGACAGATTTGGGGTTATATCAAAAGATGACTGGGAACAACTGAAGTAAGGGATCAGTCTGTATAATATGACTCAACATCCATACCCTAAATAGATTTTACTGTGTCAGATTATTTACAAAGGGGAAACATTTCCATTCACTTCTGACCACAAGCACAATTTGTACAATTTGTAACGCTGCAATTTATCAGAACGGCATTAGTTTAACTAGTCTTTTGAAGCCAAGAAAGAAAACGTTCTATTTAGTACAGGGCTCAATGTCATCACCATCATCACCATCATCCTCCTGCAAGTTACCACTGAAAGGGTCAGCCACCAATTTTTTGTGTCTCATCCAATCTGTTCATTTTCAAATAATCAGCCTTCTGCACCAATTGGAAAAACATCAGGATATACTACAAGACATGTTTGTTCTGGATAAACACATGGTTACTCTTTGAGCCCTGCTAGGCCAACCTGACATTCCTCTTAGTCTGCATCAAGTGCTAGCTTTATGCCAATAAGCCGAGGCTCATTAACCTTGAGCTTTAACACTTGAGAGATGCTGAGAGCTGCACAGCAGCAGGGGTACACTGCTGCAGGGCGGCATATCATTTGGTGCAAGGAAGTTAAATGATCTGTTGCACATTTAATCCACTGCAAGTGCACCATCTGCCAGCTTTGTCTTCACACCTATGTTGTAAAGTGTTACCAGCTTTGCCATCCACATATACTGAACACTGTGGAGCATTGTCTTGGTGAGATACATTAACAGCAGCAAGAGAATCTCTGGGGGATCCTGGTGAGGTGGTGGCACATGGCTTGTGCCAGAAGCAGGACACCTGTCCATTCACTTGCTTTGGATCCTCCAGAGTTCCTCCCACTATGTCCGTACATAGGCTTACTCAGTCATCAACTAGATATTATACGTTGTACTAGGGAGCTGGCAGGAGAAACCGCACAGTGACGTTTGCATTCCCACAGTCCTTCTGCACAAACTCTTGAGTGCACAGCAATCATTATCGTTTTGGGTACAAAACCATCATTCTTTTAGCCCTTGAGTTCTGAAGCCCACTGACCTTTTTGTAGGAATTGTATCACAAGAACTCCTTCAAAGCTCTTGTTTAATACCACGTAGATAGGAATGAGTTGATAAACGATGGATTTTACACTCAAAAAATCCCTTAAAAGCCCTCTTAAGATTATAACAGAGACAGCCTGAGCCAGACTCTTGGAGTACTGTCAGCTTTCCTTGCATATGTAGTGCCATACTTCACAGTCCTCACACTGGGAGACAAACAGAGGGAAGGAAACCACAAACCCTTTTGAGTATTTTAAACACATGTCTGCTGCTGGGATTTGACATGACAATCACCCTGCAGTAAGCAGTGCCCAAAGGAAAACCATATAGCTCTGCAAGAGTGTTATTACAAGGGCATGACCTGACCCCAGACATAAGAACATATTTCAACATCTGATTTCCTATAGGCAGTTGATGCAGGATCTTTCTGTAGGAACTCCTGTGGTATCCAACAAGGCAACTGGTAGCACAAGCAAAACATTTTTCAGCTCAAAGTATCTTTTGGTTTCAGTAGATTGTCTTACTTCATGTGTCAAGAGCCTTGTCATCTGCACCTCAAACTCTGTGAGACATCTGGTGGTCCAGAATGCCATGTGTGGCCTCAGGTCTCGACTCACAGGAATACGAGTGTGTGTTTAGAAGGATGGCTTGAAGGAAGTAGAGAGGAAAAAATAAAAGCACTGAAAGCTGTATTTGTCCTCAAAGCCACATTTCATGGTGTAAAGGTAATCATCTTGTGGAGATGGGATCTGGTGTTGTTTTTGAAAGGATGTGATAATAAATAAATGACATATACAGTCTAAAAAATACACTTGTCTCTTCCTCTTATCGCATGGAATACAATGTATCCATTAGTGAACACTGATAAGACTTGGGAAAGACAAGTATGTCCCCCTTCTAGACCCAAAAGGGTATTTATACCATTTAGTTCAGCCTGACTGAGGTGAAGAAATTAAACTTTCTTTTGCTGAGTTAAAATATAACCAAAGAGCAGGACTTTCATGATGCTTTTTTTTTGTTGTTGCAAAAATAGCAATATGCATGAACTATCAGGGACCAGCTGGCAGTCTCTCCCGCCTCCCCTTCCTTCTGTGTGTGATTGCATGAGTAGAGTCAGGTGTGCAGGAGTCAGGTCACCAGCTGCCCTGCATCCTCATCAAGCTCTGCCTACAAATACCTGGTTCCACGTTCAGTGCTCTGCCAGATTGTAGCTGTTGGGTGTAGACTCTGTTGTGTGTGTGTGTGTCCAGTCACCTTTGAATCTTTTTAAATGTTAAGGCCTTTTTTTTTTTTTTGACTTGTTGCTTTTCCTCTCACCTCTGCATCCAGCCTGCTCAGTTTTTAAACTCGAGCCCCCTTCTCTTGACTTGGTGCTCAAACCAACCTTTAGCCATTTTCCTGTTCAACCCTTCTTACCTGCTAATTTTAATAACTATAATTAATCAACAGGTAACTTAACTGGTTCACTGTGTGCCAGAACATGAATTTGTTCACAATTTTTATTTATTTTTCAGCCTTAACTTGCACTGCAGTTGGACCATTTACTGGTAGAGACTGAAACGTTTCAGCAACTTTAGTTTGATTGCTGTCCATTTCTAAACAAACATTGGTCACCACAGGAAGAATTTGATCATCAGATGTCTTTCCTGCTGTATCAAGACAAGGCCCGACATTTACAAAAAATTGAGTGGACTGCTGTAGGTATTTATGCCCCCAAAAGAACGAGTTGACCCTTACGTCCCTCTGTTCTAAGCACTAATTAGCAATGCTAGGGAACTTGCAACGAAGCATTGTCGGTGTGAACGTGTCACTCTGCCGACAGTAGCGTGTAATGCAGGCTACCTGGTGTTGATTACGTAATGTGAATACACCCAAACAAAGAACGTGATACAGGTGGATGAAGTTTATGAACCATCACCAGCAGCAAGGAAGCTAAGAAAAACAGGACTTGAAGTGTTGTTTCTACCTTACAATAAGTATGTTTGACTGAACATTAAATGGACCAAGGCATGAATTTAGGCATAGAAAAGCAAGCATGGCTGGGAAATGGCTTTGTGTGGCCCCTGGCCACCAGAGGAGCTTGTTTAAACAGACCCAGACTGAGAGACTTAATGGCCATGCTGACAGCAGTCATACGAGATGTCTAGCGAGGCTTGTGTTCTGTGGCCGAGAGGCGCGGAGAGAAAAGGAGGGATGTTGCGGTCGCCATCTCTTTGCGCGAGCCCCAGAGAAAAGAGGCACACGAGATTCATTTTTAAATTGGACTTTCTTTTTTGAATTTGTCTTCCCACCAAACCTAAACCAACACGAATATAGGAAACAGTCCTATGGCAGCTTGCTGTGTTTTTCCTGCTACCAGACGTGTTCTATGGTCTGCTCCGATGTCATCTCAATTAAACATTAGCACGTGGACAGAGAACAGCTCTGACTTTAAATGCAGGTTTGTGTTTTTGAAGGTAGTGGTAAGTTTGGATTACATCCTAAATATAATTGTCCACATACTGGAGTCAGTTTTGCTGATTTACAGTATTTGATTCTCCAAAGCCCACAGGCTATTAACACGTGTCTAACAGAAGACAGCTGATCAGCAGGGAATGTGCATTTGTGGAGAAAAGAGTAGTGGCAAAGGTAGAGCAGTTACCGAAAAAGCAAGTGTTATACATCTTTGCCAACATCTTATACTGTAGGTACCTGTTTTCTGTATTTCAAAAATGTATGTTAACACATCCAAACATTCTATCTATTTAACTCTTTACATGACCAATGTATATTGCGATGATTTGACATTTGATATTTTAAAGACTTTAAATCGTTAATTGGCTTGCTCTTAAAAATATTGTTATATAAAATATTGTTGCTTGTGTTCCTTCCCCGTATCTTTCGTTCTCCTCTCCTGAAACTGAAGGGGGCAAAGTGTATCCAGTGTGACGGTTACGAGAGTCTCATCTGTATGTTGAGCTCTATAGATGGGTTTACTGTAGAAGTCTTTTGACCTTTTTACAAAAAATTTCCTTACACAAACAGCAGATTTTACATGAACAGTATAAACTTTGTCATATTCATTAAATAATAAACACGACGGTTAATACAACTTCAACATTTGAATATGTTTAGATGTAAAATAATTAGCAGTGTGACCAAACTGGTGTGTACAAATTTTTCTTCAAGCACAGTGAGTGTAACAGTATAACAGTGAAACTTGGATTAAATAAATTTTTTGTGCCGAGCACGTTTGTCAGCCATTTGGTGGTATAGTGTACAAAAGAGCTGCCTGATCCTTCTGGAGAATTGATAATCTTAAAGAGGTTTAAAATACCACCAGTGAGCTTAGGGGAACTACAGTGTTATGTACATTACAAATATTTATCTGCTCAAATTTGAAATTAAATAAAAAAAAAATAATAATGATTTCATGATATCACATCTTCTTGAAATTTGATATATGAATTAGTCATGGTTGGTGAGAAGAATGCATGAGCCTGCAGGAAAAAGGAAAGCAAGTTTCTGTTTGATGATTTTTAAGACTTCCCAGTCTGCATAATTGTGGCTATCACCCACATCCCAGGCTATAAGAGAACAAATTAAATATTTTTGGAGAGGGTTGTTCAGTGGTCCTCCTGTTTTGGTTAGAGCTTTCAAAAAAGGGAAAAAAAAAATCTCAAAGGTTATTTCAATGAAACTATTCCCTTATGGTTAATTTGCTCTCTGTCTGAACAGTATGATCTGTGCCTTTGTAGTAAGAATGTCTTCGTATGAGTAATCTCACGATGGCTGTCTCCACTTTTGAGCGTCTGGACACTGGGAAGAAAGAAACAAGTTGTGCCTTCAGCTGCCTGTTAGTGACAAATATATATCACATGGGGTGCACGTAATGTGTCTGAGGATGAGGATGAGCAGTGAACTCAATGAACTGAAGGACAAGGACAAGGTGTAGCCTAAAAAGCTGCCTTTTTTTGGCCCATAGCAAGTGAATGGAGGAACAAACACAGTTGGCAGCTCGTCCTCTGCATCGAATACACTTTCTCACGCTTGTGAGAAACTGTCAGGGTCGAATTTTGAGAGACTTTTTCGAGCCAGTCTGACACTGGCATGGAATTAGAAATCAGCTTAGCATCAGGAAGAGGTGTTCCACCTGTGTTTAGTTTAGTTTAGTTTAGTACTTCCTGTATTTGCTTTGCATGTCCTCTTAATTCATCTCTGTGACATGTAGATTGTCATAGACTAGATCTTACTCTCACTAAGAATGTACTTTTCTTCAGCTCTAAGAGAGTCTGACAGAAGTCTATACAATGTCTCGCCATGTCAGTTTTGGATACCGGAAATTCACAGATGTCACCAGCAACTACGTGCCATGCGGAGCTGGGTCATGGTGGTTAATTCCTACATCTGTCCTTCTTGGGTGTCACTTTTCAAAGCTCAATTTATTTTGATATGCAGCTTATGATGGTGGAGAATGGTGAATTTCCCTAATACTGTATAAATAAGGCCATACATATTCATTTTCGTAACATTTGTGGCTCTGACAAAATGCTGCAATTAGGATTCCTTGGAACGCAAAGGTTTAGTTTGCTCTTGCCTGATTTTTTAACATTTCAAAAAGATTAATCAAAAAATAAAATTACCCTTGACGTGCAAGTCCTTGTGCATCCATGTAAATCAGCATATGTGACTTTTGACTCAACAAGTGTGTGGGCTTGTCAACACACACTCCTCTCAGGTACACACATGCGGATTGTTTTTCCAAATTTGGCTTCGAGTCCAGCTTTTCCACAACTGCGACGGATCCAAACTCAAGTCACACAGCCCAGAGCAATGTGATTCTTAGTGATCTGTAGTGTTGCGTGACTCGAAGCTCTCTTCCCTCTTGCCTCCTCACGTTGTCTTATTCTCACTCCCACTCTCCTCTGTGGAGTCGGACTGTGATCTCATGTCAATTTGGATGTGCTCCCTTTATGGTCAGCTGTGGGACTATGTACAGTCTTTCCACAATTTTTAGACATCCACTGCAAGGCTAAAATGACAAACAGGGAAGGACATTTCTTTGCATTCATTTTTGTATAGTTTCTTTTTAAATAAAATTATTACACTGATACACAGTCTGTTCTGGAATTAGCATGTGCTGATTGTTGCCTTTTTGGAAAGTGAAGAATTGATTCCTTTATGAGGTGGTAGTCAGAAGAGGGGAAAAAAAAAAAAAACGACTCCAGTGCTGGGTGTTAAAGAGGACCAGATGATGGGCTAAGGGTGTTTTTCAGCACTGGGGTTTCCGATCGCTATATTTCCCGACAAAATGAGAGGAGCGGAGGAGAGTTGCAGATGTTGAGGCATATTCTACTGCCCTGAGATCTTCATGTGTTTGTCTCAATCTGTATTGAACACTAACTGACAGTGCGCAAGATCTGCTCCACAGTTCAGCCTTTGTCCGTTTCTTCATTTGCTGATCTCCATAGACTTGCCAGCATATTTGAAATGGGGTGTGAAGTGATCCTTTGAACACAACAGACCCGGGGTGAGACAGGGTTAAAAAAAAAAAAAAAAAAAAGACCTCAGGATACAGAGGCCGCAAGTTTAAGCTGAGAGTTTCCTGGAAGACATGTTTTTTTTTTTTTTTTTTTTTTTTTTTTTCTCAAGTCAGCTATAAAAGAGTTTCCTTTTCTTCCACACATGAGCTTTTAAATAATGTCTTCATTTCTTATTAGAGCTATGCACAGTGGAATGCAAGAATATAATAAAGGCAGTCAATGAAATTAAATGAGAGGGAAAGTTTGTCTGGCCAGCATTCAGACACATGGTGTCATGTCGGCCTTGGGCCAAACACCACAGCAGCACACACACACACACACACACAGGGAAGGGTGTCCAGTCTCTGTATATCACACAAGAACCAGAAAACTTCCCTTAAACATTTGTAATAGCAGACTATTCCAGTCAACAGCTAACAGTACTGCCTGACTAGTAATTGTTATTGCAGTGCATAACTGATTTTTGTCATTGATGATATTATTCTGCCTTTGGTTTATGTAAACATAAATATTCTAAATATAAATATTGTAATGTTATTGGTGTGTTGTGTCTTTCATCTGAAAAGAGGCCCTGTCAAGCAATACTATCAGACCTGACTGAGGGAGCATTTGTGTGTATAGAGCAGGAGTGCAGGGTTGGTGGGGATGAGAAGGTGCTTCCTTCTGTTCACAGTTGTCTCTCTTTACTGGGGGCTATGTTGCTGTTGCCTCCATCTCTTGACTCAAAACAAATCACTTCCTGTGTGCAGCATGAACATCTTGCTAGCCAACACAAGGCGCAAACACCATTATATCTGAGAAACAGCGAGTTGAATGGAGCTGAAAGTTACGCATGGTGGAGCGTTAACACTCCATCTTTAAACGGTCCAGACATCTGTACACAACTACTGTCAACCTGCTGCAGTGAAGAGCATCTTTTATTTCTGGCGACAAACTCTTCTGGCATGAATCTGTAAACTCGGTAATAAAAAAAAATGTGGTTGCCTATATGTACTCAACAAATCTTACACATCACTTAATGCATTTCAGTGACGACAACATTTATGTTTATTTACATACTTTTGGGCATTTTCATTTTAAAATTGAATGAGGAAACATAGCTTTCACACAGGCCTTATAATGGCCATCATTGTATAGGCAGTGCATTGTGTTGGCTCTTTACCCAGATGGCACTGACTTTTGCTGTTGCAATGAAATGCTGCAAACTAAACATGTGAATAACCAGAAGTGTACAGTATCAAGCTGGCCTCATATACAGCCCAGACAGAAAATCATTCACATGGGTGAAATGTTGACAAGCCTTCTGCTACATTTGACTACTTTTGTTACTAAAAGACTTCATCACAGAATGTAATGTACTGTTAAGTGTTTTGAATTTTTAGGTGACGTATATATTTTAGATCACAGCTTCTTGGCCTGTCTTGTTGCTCTGTTGTGCAGTCTATGCCAATCAACAAAACAGTTTTAATGTGTGAAAACAAAAGCAAAAAAAAAGTGTTCTCTCTGAACTCATGTAAAAAGGCCTTTTTAATGTGATTAGTCATTACTCACCGTAGTGTTTAGACCCGATCCTCTGCCAAAGAAATGTTGGAAAAGATTATCATCTTTGTCTTTTGTATAAATGTTTTTGATGAACAATCTTACTGTTTCCTGTGACTACTTCACAACAGATGCCCTAAAAATGCTTTTAATGTGAGGTAGTAATAGAAGGAACTGCTGAGTTTTCAAAAGGCTGTTATGTTAGGTTACGCGCATCGTATTCATGTGTGCATCATGACCTTTTGTGTACGTGGAAACATGAATTCATTGTTTTATTTAGTCTTCAGCTTTTATTCATTAGACACTAAGTTCCTCAAGGACAGGAATTAACCGATGAACAGAACTGGGCATCGGTCATCCTCAAAGATAATGATTTGCATCAGTGAATGCCTTTGCTTCAGAAATGACCCACTACTGAGCTGAAAAACAACAGTGTTTCTGCTATAATACTAAAAGTTTCTCGGTCCGTTTGCCAAAGTCAATAGAGGAACATTTTAAAGCTAAAAATATGTTCCAATTAATAGGTAAAAGAGGTAGCAATTCTATCTTGTTTTTCTCAAAATGTAAAACATATTTGGTTCTTTCCACCGGCTTTGCCTTTTCTCAACAAAGGGAGGACAAATGAGGTGGGGCGACAAACTGCACAAGAAGAAGGGGAGAGAGGGCTTCGGGTAGGTCCACATTACTCCACCTGGAAAATAAAACAGGTGAAAGGATGGCAAGAGATGTGCCTGTCTCCAGGAATTCAGCCTGTATTTTCCACAGAGCCTCGTGGATAAACATCAAGCTGTCAGTGGGCAGTGACAGATCCAGCTCTCCACTCCACCACAGAGCCTGTATGATCAAAATAGAAGGGACAGCAGATTCCATAGCGACTCCTCAAATAAGCAGCACACGGCTCAACACCTCCCTTCACAGGAAAACAAGAACGAAGATGAGAATGAGCGAGACAGAGACCTGACTGTCCTTTTCAGCCAAAGGAATGGGAAAACTAAACACCTCGGTTTAAACATTCAGTAATGGAATTCGCTCATCTGTAATCAAAAGCTCGGACACCTCCCTTTTTTTTGTTTTTATGATTCATTTTTATTCTATGCACATATAAATTTACAAGAATTTACTCGAATAAAGGCTGCAACGCCTACACACACCCAAATAAAATTAACCAACTATATCTTTTCCACATCCTTCCTTCCACAACAGTACAGCTGCTTTAGCCATGCTAGTATCATCAAATATTAGATGGATGAGCATAAAATTTTTTTATCCAAATTCGTGCTTTGTTGATGCCCCAACTATAATTTTTAGGTTTGGTCAAGGCTTGACAACTTCAAGATTGATTGTTTTTAATTTGTAATACAATTGTTATTTCAGTCGCAGACTTGGGAAACATAATTTATTTTTCATCTGCCTTTGTACATACTACATGTCACCTAAGAAATATAAGTGGGACCCTTTTTTTTTTTTTTTACTATAACACCCAGCACCTAAAGAGAAGCCATGCATGGTAAAGAAAATGTATAGTGGTCCTCAAGGAGCCACTGAGGCTTTCACCCCTTTTATTATAAGAGTGTTATTGTAAACCCTTGCACTGGTGTCAGGGCCTGTTTCCTGCTGATGAGGAAAAATGCACACAGATCTCTGTAAGAATTCTGCAGCACTATGTTCTCAGAGGTCAATCAAAAAGACATTTAACAAAACATGTAAATTCCAGATTGACAAACATTTACAAAAATCGAATCATCGTATCATTTCAGGCCTTTATGTCTGCAGTGAATATGTCTATAAAAGGGCAAAGGGGAAGTGATGTCACAGAGCAACAATTCAGCAGCTGGAATCCTGGGCGATACTCGGGGATGACAGAGACCAGCTGCTGCTGACTCAGTGACTCATTTTTACCTCAGCAGGGAGAAGAAGGGAAGGAGAGAGGGAAATGGTAGAGCAACAACTCTCAGCCAGACAAGGAACAGACGCAGTTAGCTCCAGTGAGGGAGAGTGGTCAACAAAACACTTCAATGAACAATTCAGAGTCTGCTGTATCAGTTTGTACTGTCCATTTCTTCTGGCACCAGACTTAGATCATGCCGTAGTTTGGTTTATAAACATGATATGATGGAAAGTTCTCATAAAAGTGGAATTTTGGAATTCAAAACTTGTTTGTGTGTGGCTTTTCTCTGTGTGGATAAATGGTACTGATTCAAAGATCGGTTTCTCTTTTCTTCCCTTTGCATGACCCTGTTTTGATCCAGAAAATATGTGTGTCTGGATTTTGGTATTACCAATATTTTTGGTAGTGGATGGCTTACACATTTCTGGCAGTCAGGCTTCATAAGGTTGGAAAAATGAGAGAGGCAGGCTACTCATGGAGAAGTAAAGTACATGGACTGATGGTTACATTCTTTACAATACTGTTCGAGCAAAATTATCTATAAACAATGACGTGTTCATTTCAACTTAATAAGGTAAATGGTCCTGTTGTGTTCCTATAGCTTGTGGCCTCCAAACCAAATATTCTCTTTAGTTGTGCTTGTCAGTTTTCTGTCAGAACTCCACAAAAGGGAAAATTACAGAATAGCTGTGATGACAGACAGATGGGACGTCCTGCCCCATCTGCTGTATCTGTTCTTGTGATGATACAGAATGCACAGTACTAGGAAATGGCACACTCGAATGGAACGCAGCCAGTGTTTAATGTTATAATTACACTGGGGCTTTTCCTACAATGACATCGAGTCTGCATCCTCCTGAGTGTATGAAAACACCATGATCCATTTTCAAAATCATAGATTAATTAACACAACTAGTATGGGACTAGTGGGTTCTCACCGGGTACTCCGGCTTCCTTCCACAGTCCAAAAACATGCAGATTTGGGGACTAGGTTAATTGGACACTCTAAATTGCCCATAGGTATGAATGTGAGAGTGAATGGTTGGTTGTTTGTCTCTATGTGGCCCTGTGATGGACTGGCGACCTGTCCAGGGTGTACCCTGCCTCTCGCCCTATGTTAGCTGTAGATAGGCACCAGCGCCCCCCGTGACCCTTAGTGGATAAAGCGGTAGAAAATGAGTGAGTGAGTGAGTATGGGACTAGAATGAAACAGCTACTCACACCCTTTACAGCAACAATGGCACTTTGAAAGATGTGCTCGTGAAGCTGTGATGTATCAAGTTCACCCTGGCTTTTCATGAATCGGCTCTGTTTCATGGTAATGACACCCACTGGTGGGCATAAGCACTGTAGATGAACCCATTGAAAAGCATAAGCCATGAGAATCTTGAGAATGAGAATCTTCACAGACATAAGCCATGACACACCTAAATGAGCCTGCACACACATACAAAGAGACATAAAGTATACCACAAAGCACAGATGTGTGCTTCCCTACTCCGGGAAGCACCAATCAACTCATGTGTTCTGCTCAGATGTGCCAGATGGTTTATCTCCCCAACACAGAAAGTGACAAATCCTCACCACAGATAATATGGGAGACATGCAAGTCTGCATTTTGGAGCCTTTGAGGGTGAATCCAAGTGATAATAGTCTTGGTTTGTGGCCCATCTGCACTGTTTGGCAACCATAAATAAAGTGAGACTGTGATTGCAGACACATTGTGTTTGATTAAACCCCTTTCACAACTGGATGGGGATCATTCTGAAACTGCGTCTTAATCACCAATAGACAATAGAATGAAATGTTGGTGTTGCTCAGTACAGTAGCACATCTCTGGTCACCACATCAAATATGTCTTAATGTGAGTCACAATCAGTCGGTGCATTCAGAGAGCAAAAACCTTAATTACATCAACAGTGACAATGGGAACAAACTCTTTAGAACCACATGTTGCAAGCTTGTTGTTTCCACAGTCTCAAAGACAAAGTACTGAGCACACCGTTAAGAAATCAAATGTAAAAGAAGAAATGAAAAGGGAAAAAAAAAAATAGCACAGATGAAAGACAGCTGTGAAGTTGGAATCATCATTTATCAGAGTACATACCATTCCTGTCTGGAAGATTATGGGAATTTCTGCAAAGATGTCACAGTAGCCTTGCCCTTATATGGCAGCTGCTGTCCTGGTGTGGTGTTCCTCTGAGAAGGACTGCCACTCTGAAAGTCTCAGGAACAGCAGACTTCAATTACATAATATACTTGGCAGTGACTTATTGTGTATGCTTAAGGCTTAAATCTTGAGCCATGTAGGATTTGTCAATGGAGGTGACTGGAATGTCTGGTATGGCTCTTGGTACCACCGGCACACAAAGAAGGAAAATCTACAAGTTGTTTCTTCTGCCAAGAACAAACAAGCCTTTGTTGTTGTCCAAAGTGAATTATGTAGCTTGTGTAACCAAATCAAACCAAAAGGAAACAGTGTATAAATGAGCATCCTAAATGGCAGGTTCTGACGATTTATTCCAAAAAATACAGACATGACGTCTGTTTATCAAAACAAAGGATTGATTACCAAAATAAGTCGTATGAAGCTTTTCCACTCTGACGATAAAGTCTGATGAGTTTCATTATCAGATTATTCTTTTACGGAAATCGGCATGAGTCAGGTTGCAGGCATCCCCCCCCCCGCGCAAAAAAATGGGATATTTTTTGGATTATGGTTCATTGTGCTCGTCTGTTCGGGTCAGTCTGCCCTTCTAATGCCCTTCAATGCTAAGAACAACATGTTTGCCATAACAGTGCAATGCATCATTTCATAAAACACGATATAAAATCATCATTGGCATAGACGTTTTACAGATTTTTGTTAGTTTATTGCAACTTTTATTGCATTTTACCGTAAAGAAGAATGACCTAGGAAAAAAAACAATTCTTCCCCAAATTGCATCTCTTATCACACATCTGCAACAAGTTAACCATATTAGTACACGGCCAAAAAAAGAGTCATACAGATTCCTTGTTTCTGTGTGAAGTGGCCTTTTGGGAGTCTTTGTTTAAGGAATACGTAAACTTTGTTGCTACGCAGTGAAAGAAAGTATGTTTGTATGTACAGGAAAGTATGTTTTGTATTTCGACTAAATAACAATCAATTTAGCTTCCATTGTCCTGTAACATTTACTGTACTACAGAAATGTTCAGTATGTGCATGAAATGTGTGATAAACTAATCATAAGGAAAATCTTACTTCATTATTTCATGTGAACGTTAATTAATTATCCTGGTTATGAAGAAAAATGGACTTTAAGGACAGCAAATGACAAAAATGAGCTTTGTTTTTTTTTTTTGTTTTTTTTTTTTTGAGACATTGCACCAACTCAATATTAAAGTTATGGCAGTGATGGCAGAATCCCATCACTAGGTAATTTGCAAACTGATGACAGGTCTGGAGGACTGGACCCATGTCTGGACATACAATATGCAACATAATTAAAAATCAACAGCATAAAAAGAGTGAATATCAGATTTTGTCTAGTTAGGATGCTCTGATGAAAGAGGGTCTGGCCTTTTCACATTATTTTACTGATTACTGGAACTGGGGTTCCTTCATTGTCACCTATTTGTGATTGATTACCAAATGTTTATTGTAATACAAACAGTGCCAGGTGTGTGATAGGTATTTCTAATAATTCGAACATTTGCAAACTTGATCTTATTACTGAATGACTGGTTGTGCATCACTTCTTCTATCAAGAGAATTTCAATCTTAGAGAAAGAGTCTCTAGAGTAGAGAAAATTGACTATAACAGAATAGAGAAAATTGAAAAATAAAGTTAATGCAGAAGGAGAATTACATATTCAGTCAGACAGAAGGGGCACCTTATTTAAATCTGATTCACTTCCAGTTCAAAACATCTCCCATGGTTCACATTTACGTTGCATTTACAAGCACAAATGCATCTGAATTTCACATAGAAATGACCCACTCTACTTAATTGTTGTTTTAGGCTGTGCTGTTGTGCCAGTGCAGGTTGATGACAGTAATACTTATCGCATGTGTACTGTATTGGCAAAAAAGCCAATGCCACGTATCGGAAATATGCCTGATCAAGGAGCGCATACTCAAGGAACACAAATCTGATGTCACATTTTTTCTGCGGAAAAGATGTGACTGTTGGGAGTCATTTCAGCCTAGTAACACAAACAAACAAAAACGCCCACCTATCCATCAGTCCATCCATTCATTTGTCATCTTTCCTTCCTCTATGCTTCTTATCCTTTTTGAGAAAATCATGGGGCAGCTGGAGCATATCCTACCATTGCACTGCAGTCTTAAGTCATGTCATCTTGTGTGTTCTTTGATTCAATGTTCAGATTCAAACCCAAGCTGTTTCCACTTATGTCCTTTCAAATGCTCTTTTCTGCAGGTTGTTGCAGTGCACTGGAAGAAGGTTTAGCCTAAATTGACCATTTATATTCAAATGTTGATGGCCTGAAGAGAATTGCCGATCCAGGTGCCCAATTTAGAGATAAATGCAACACCAAGTCAAAACTGCTCATTTCCTTTAGAAGAACGAAGCTTCATTTTTCCTCACCAGCTGTGGTTGTTCTTGTTTGACAGCATGTTGCTTCTTGAGATGTATCCTGGCTGTGATATCAGCCGACTCTCCAGCTGATGTTTGAACTCCGGTCTGTGATAAATAAGCAAAGAAGTGCTGAAATTCTCTCCTACTCTCTAGTGGGTCTTTAAAGACTGGTGGTGCTTTTCTTTTCATGCAGACAGTTGCTGATTTGATCACAACGTGTGCTTAAATTAGTGTTTTGCTCGATGAGTGAGAAGTCTCTGAAATGACAAATCCAAAGAAACAAAATGTCCAGGATCTATCGTTCAGGCCAACAGGTGGCTCTGTGTGTGAATCACTCTGCCTGTAAGTTCACATTTGGAAAGTCAGATGGTACATTGACTCGAAGCCCACAAAGAAACCTGACATGATATATACAGTATTAAAGCTGTCTTGTTTAGATTATATAGAGCTGGATTAATACAACTGCAACTGTGTTTATGTGAGGATTTTCTCCACTCATAACTGTGGCTAACCACAGCATTCCTGCCACAGATATCATTTTTAGTCATACCTGCATGCAGGATTAAGCTGCAGGAGCAGACAGACACCCAAGTAATCATTCCATCGTCCAGACGACTATATTGTTCAGCCACAAGTGGTGCAAAGATTATATTTGAGGAAAGGAAAGTCAGACGTGAGCAACACACAAAAGCTGAGTAACTGTTTGGTAATAGTTCCAGCCCTGATTCCTCAGAGTGAAGATCTGAATTAGGAGGATTTCATGACTGATTTATGGAAATGAAAATTCTGTAAACACTGCGTGACAGGAGTATTTTAGCAGGGTAATAAATCCTGGTGGTGTGATGCTGCAGTTTTTCATTCGTGGTGTGTGGCGTGCTACTAAAACGTCAAGGAAGATATGTTTTACTTTAAGGAAGATATGTTATCTGAGAACCAGTGTGCTATTTATTATCTAATAAAACAGTTTTCAAAATTAACGTATCAAAACATCCCCGCTTTCCTTGTGAAAGAGATATGAGTAACTAAAGATGTGAATAAATTATTAGCAAGTCTTACATGTTTTAAGTTTGAATGCTCTGTGCTGTACATGGAAATATCGGGAAGATTTTATTAAATTTCAAAATTGGATCACCAACTGGATGTAAAATTAAGGTCCTTTTTTTTTTTTTTTTTAAGCTTCACTTTATATAAACTGGATTAGAATCGAGTTGAACAATAATTGACACTTTTTTAATGAAGGTTGTCCATGCATTTTTATTTTTTTGCTTCTATCTTGATATCTTTTGTTTTGTTAAATATTCTAAAGTCCAGAGATACAATAACAGGAAAGTTTTTATTATTATATTTTCTGAGGAGCTTCGACAAATTTAAAATGAATTAAATCTTCTAACATTCAGATTTAATTGTGCACCAATATTCATGTGTCTGTACCAAAAGACAAGGCACATGTGAGTTCAGTGTCATTGTTGAGATATATATATATATATATATATATATATATATATCTCTATATATATATATATATATATATAATATAAAATCAACAATGCCATATCTTATCCACAGTAATATCAGTAGTGCAGTGAATGACAAGATGTAGTTTAGCTTTGCATGAGTCATCTTTGTCCCTTTGGGTGACAGTGTTCACCTTCTTAGAAAGGTGGTGGTGGTTGTTGTTGTTGTTGTTGTTGTTGTTGTTGTTGTTGTTGTTGTGAATGTCATGCAGATGCTGTGATGGTCTCACACTTAAACTAGGTTTAAACATTTTAACTGTCTGTGAAACCATTTGAAGTTGGTAAATCAGTGTCTAAGACTGAGGTTGAGTTTCACTTCCAGACCGTTGAGGATCACGTCTTTTGCTACTGAATAAACTGTCATTCCACAGGGTATTACGGACTTTGTTTTGGATTTAAAAGGTGACTATTTCATGAGCAGTACCGGGTAATGTGTGCCACAAAGACATTTTTATTTTATGTGAATTAAAAAAAAATACAGGAAACCACCATGACGGGCTGCAAATTTTGGACCTGAACAGAATGTTTTCATTAATGCTTTTTACAGTGTCACATGAGAGTTCATTTTTAACATGAGCCTCAGTATGGTAACCAAATATATTTATTTCATTCACTCCCTGTTTAATTCATGAGCATAGTTAAAAGAAACATGCTCCTTTTTATTGACATACACAGTTGGGCTCGTGTCCTTAGGGGTAAAATGTGAATAAAACCATGCTCCTCAATGTCAAAATGACATCAATCATTGCTTTCTAATATCAATTATGGTGGTGGTATTAAATAGCAATAAGGCTTAAATAAAAAGAAATTACAAGACAATGTAGTAGATATGTCTGATTTTTAATTCCAATTATGGCCAGGCCACAGAATCCTTGTTCTTTCATAAAACACAAATGCAGCAATCTATTTTTAATAAAACTGATAGCAAGGTTGTAAAATTGAAATTTGAACCCTCATTTTAATTCACATTTTAATTAGACAAGCATATTTACATTATATTCTTAAAGCAGAACTGCTGTGCTGAAGTGCCACCATTATTCTTTCAAATAAGTTGCTCCAAACATTCAGTTTTAGGAGTCTTTTAATTATCTGTATTTTTTTCAAGGTGCGAGGACCGGTGCCAAATGCACTCCCATGATAAAACAGAACAGCATTCCATGGTAAATAAAAGTTTTATGGAAATTCTCCTTGTTACGAGGATGATTGAGCTTCTGCGGTTGTCTCATATTTACCCCCCCCCCCCCCGTTGTGTCTGGTAACAATGAAGCCTCCTCACTAGACGGGGAATAATTTTGGTGTTGATGACTGGAACATTTTATCAAATTCGGATGTGTTTATGGGTCGTCATCTCATTGTTAATATAATGAATGCTGTCATCCTCTGGGGAAAAGGCCAAACCATGGGTCTGTTTGTGAATAGTCAAACCAAACTCTTTCCACTCACGAAATGTTTGCTGACAGGAAATTTTGAATAAGTTAATAAATACAGATTTATTAGGGTGGTGATGAAAATGTTTGTCAGGTTTATACATCTACAATTTGTTGTTGTTTTTTTATTTCCCTACCAAGAGCACAATCAATATCAATAAATAAAAAAAAGAAACATTTGATAAAGATTATGTCTTTTTGCTGTATCTGACATGCTTATATACATATTAAGTGTAAGAGAAGGTAGAGCAATCAAATGCAATCAATCTCATCTACACCAGATCAAAATGGTGTGTCCTTTTGATAAAGATTTTTGGTGTTATGGTGTGAGTGTGTGGGCTCTATCTCCTTTCACTTTGTATTCTGCCAGCCCTGCCCCCTCTGAAGAAAAGGTGATGGGAAAATAATTAATCTATTGTTAAATATGTTTATATATTTACCACCAACATTTTGAGTGGATTTTACCAACATGTCCGCAGTGAAATCTGACATGAATGAATTGAAAACCAACTTTTTGTACGCGTGGAGATTGAACTCATCATTAAGCTGTTGCATAGTTGACATGTTTGCAGTACAGTAGGGTTATAAATATTAGTTAATAGTTATTAACAATGATGTAGCTGTGTTAATGCAACCACTACATTCAAGGACTAGTTGTAAACTTACTGTTTGGTAGTGGACGAGTGATCAGTTTAGACCATAAATGATTCACACAGTTTGTTTACCTTTTACGTAAAAAAAAAAACTTTGAAATATTGATTAGTCCAGCTTCAATTGCATTAACGTGATAGTTAAAGACACAGGAAGTGAGAGAATGATGCTTGAAATTACTCTGCTCAACATAGACCCTGGCACAAAGGAACATGTAGTCCGTGTAAAGCATCTGTTAAAGAAAGGGAGTAGACGTCACTCTGTGATCTGGATCGGCATATGTATCAAAACGTGTTTCTCAATTGTCTCACTTGATTATTGAGACAGATGTTGTCTCAACTCCCCCCCCCCGGATACAACTAGTCCAAGTGCAGCGTCTTTGTAGGAACCGCATGATGAAGGTTTAGGTTAGGTTTAAAAGAAGCTGAATGGTGACTTCAAGCAAATTGACAAACAGTGCTGTGAAGAATGAGCGTGAGGTCATTCGTAAAACCTCAGACATGACGCGTTAGAGACAACCTTGCCCATTGCGACGCATTCAAATGTTTATTAATGAGGCCTTTAGACTCACCACAGTTATGTTGCTGGATGCTTACAAAGACATGATCTAATCCACTAACCTTCAGATTACAGCTTTACTCTTCCCTGCACAGCCCGCAGATCACTATATAATGTCATCTAAGATGGCATTGTCACAGATGTAAACCGTCATAGGTCAGAAGTATGCAAGTGTAAGGAAGAGGTCTCGTTTACTGAGTTTGGCTGCACGCCGACGAAGTTGTCCTGGAAATATTAACATAATGTCGAGGCCAAATGCAAGTCAAAGTCATTAACAGCCCAATACCCAGCACTTGTGGTATGGATATCTCTTTCTCTACATCTCAAGAGTGAGATCAACACAAAGGCAGTGGAGCTATCAGAGGACTAAGTGATCCAGCAGAAGGAAATTGGTTGTCTAATGTCTACAGAGAGGTTTGTGCAGAGGTATGCTCGCTAGTTTTCCATGACTGCATGTTCAAATCACAATAAATATGCCTCTCTGCTGAGCTTCTGAGCTCTAGGTAAAAATGTTCTGTTGAGTGGCCAGATGTATTTGCCATTTAGAGATCCTGGCAACGTGTTCACATTATAAAATGTCTGCAGTGGTTGTTGCCGCTCGCAACATTAGAGGGGGGGAAACTGGGATCTGGCTGCAGAAGAGAGGGATTTGGATCAACTTTTATTTATTAGAGAAGTCTACACACACAAGAGTGTGTTGCTACCCAAGCGGTCATCATGTGTCTTTATTTACATTAGATGCAGTCTGCAAAAAAGAAGTCTTGTTTCCTTTAATCCGAAGCCTTTTAAATGAAACAGGTGAACTTCTCCTGAGTTTACATTGCTATAAATTCTCTTTGCACTTTCCATGTTCTCATATTTAAAACCATTAGAATTTTCCTAACCCTATATGAGCTGCACGTGCCAGAAACTCAGCCCTACAGTTAATGAGTTCATCGGAATAAAGACCGAAACGAGTGTCAAATAGGCTCATAGCAGTCCTGAAATTCTTTTTGCTGTAGATAATTCTCAGCGCAGACAGACACCACATGGAAATGTGTTTGCGGGGCCATAATCCCAACACAACTATGGCAAAAAAAAACAAAAAAAACTGGACAGTAAGTTCTTGCTGTTTTCACGATCTGACCATGCCTGTAATGAGAATATCTGGAAAAAACTTTTAAAATTCAGGCTGTGTAGAGCCAAGAGGTCAACATAACCATGGAAGACAACTTGGTGCAGGAGGCAGCTCAGCGTGTTAATCCCAATTGGGTAGACTTTTGGCTGTTAGGTAGCCTATTACTATAGAGGCATAAGTACAATCAGCTTTTCCATGTGCTGGACATTCCATGCAACATCTGCTTTCAATACACATCCACATGCCCAGCTGTTTCAGACCTATAGGCTACCAATATTTTCCCAGTCATTGACTGAAGTCATAAATGTGATTGGCATCAGCACTGTACAGATATATGCAGTGCTGTGCAGCAATAGTATGGAACAAAAGTGGTGAGACGCTGTATTTACTGTAAGTCTCATGCACTTCTGGTGTGAAAGGATGCTGACAGATAATGAAAGAGCTTTAGACAATGTTCTTGTTTACTCCTTTTTTTGGTGGTTTTCATAATAAAACCACCAAAAGGTAACAAGAACTGGCTGCATGTGTACAGACTAAAACGATCTTCTCAATTTATTAGTGTTCTCCTTTTCTCCTCACTTGTCGTACTTGTTGTTTTGGTGAGCATCTGATCATATTTGCTGTGTGTGTGTGTGTGATTTTCAGCATGTCTGACTGTGGAATTTGATGTGATAAATGCCCATAATAAATTCTCTCACAGATGATGTTTCTTCAAGAAAATGCATACAAAAAAAAGCAGTCTTGTTTGAGAAGCTGAAGAGAAGCTTTTCTGATGATTCCACTGAGTTTACCAGCTGTTGCCGATGATAAACAGCATAAAAACATATTGTATTCTTAATAGTCATGTCCATGAAGTCGATTCACCTAGATTGCACGCTGCATTCAAAATAAAACAAACTAGCAAATTCACATGTCTTATTGCATTGTTTCTCTGTTAAAGTTTTCCTGTCCCGCCTGGTTACCTCTTTGTAATGTTTGTTTTACTTTGGCCATTAGCACCTTTGTCTGGCTGTCAAGCAGCTATTCACTCCATTTATTATCCCAAAATAGCCTTTTGCCATTAGCTCACCATTACCAACTTGAAAGTTCATGTGGTGATAAAGTCTGGACTTGTCTGACCCTGGTTTTCATCCGGACTTTGGAACCTTGTCAAGTTGACCCAGGGGGGAGGTGATCAGACGGGTGCATGGGGAGGTGATACAGGGACTGAAGCCAGTTGGTAAATTCGTCATTTCCCAGCCAATTGCAGACATCCTTTTGACTTTTCTAATGTTGGTTGAGGATGAGACTAATAATGGGTTTTTGTAGATGCATTAAAACACAAACTAGAGGTGTAGGCATCCCATATTGATAATTGTCTGTGCCGTGTATGCTTCTGTGGTTACACTTCCTGTGTCATTGAAGTATATGCGCAAAGAAGGTGATCTAATATTGTTAGATATGTTATTAGTTATAATAGTTTCATATCTAGCTTTCATTTGGACTTTCATTATCCTGTTTTATTGTCCTATTTGTAGTTTTCCCTCTGTAGTTTACTGACTTCCTGCTTTTGTATTTGTGTCTTGTTATTTCCTGATGTTTCTTGTTCATTGCTTACCTGCACCTGTGTTGCATCAGTTATACCTTTTTTCTCATTTAAGTTCATATTCTGTAACTCAAGTTTTGCCCTGTGTTTTGGATTATTTTGCTTCCTTTTTTTATCTGCACTCTCCTGACATGTACTTGGTATAATGTTACAACCTTTTACATGTTTCCTTTCTTTGTTTTTCTTGTATAATGTTGTTGTCCAGTTTTTTTGTACTGTGTTAAAAAGTAAGATAAAAAAAAGTAAGAGTAAGATAAAGCCTTGATTTAAAGTAGCAGACAATCTTGGCAAGTCTACATCTAAAGGCTTAAGTCAATAATGCTTAGATCTGCTTCCAACACTGAATCATCAGTGTTAAACCATTTAACAGATGAGAAGTCAAATTCTGCTCTCAAACGACGTACACCTGATGGTCATAGGTCAAGTTCCCTTGTGTGTTTAAACTGTCCCCTCCAACCAAAGTGGTCAGTCTGCTTGATGACCCCTCAGGCCAGAGACATGTTGGCAGCATCCAGTGCAGTTGGTGAGAAGTGGAATTTTCATGGAATTTTCACCGGAGAGGCTTTGTTTGTTCATCGGCAGATAAACCTGAAATGTGGAATTTATGCTGTTTTTTAAATCAGTTTTTGGCAGCGCATGAGCTTGTGCATTTTTCCAAAATTAACCAGTCAGGTGGATAATAGATTTAAATTTTTTTTTTTTTCCACTGGAGAGAAGAACTGTAAAACTGCTGCAGTGTCAGCAGTTTATAATTTGAATCCCAGATAAAGAGCCGTTGGAAGAGGAAACTTCTTGTGTTTGACCTGGAAACTTCTTGTTTTTGACTTGGGAAAATTGCTTGTAAATTTGGAGAAATGTCTTGTATCACCGTTATCATGTTCCTCTGTCGGTTCCTACAGTCCACAGATAAAAACCGTTCTCACGTCGCGCTCCTCAAAGCTGGCAGTGAGCTTTCATTACAAATATAGAATTACTGAGTGAAATTCAGAGTGGTGCTTGACTATCATGACGGAAAAAAGACTAAATGTGGTTGAGACTTCCATATGCCATGACCAAAAGTATTTACTAAATTATAGGTTTTTAAACATTAATCCAATTCATGCTCCAGATATGTTATCCAGGGTCTTGTCAAACTACTGTACGTTTTTGTTGTTTGTTTGATTTCTAAATATTCGATTATTAGATTAGTATCTTTCCAATGGTCATTTAGCTGCATCTCTACTGAACCCAATAGGACAAAGAAAGACACTCATATTTTGTTTTGATGCCATATGATGATGGTTAACCTGATCTTTATTTCACATTGACCAGTGACAGCGTTACACTTTCATAGAAGTTGTAATTATGTTGTAAAACTAGATTGAAATTATTAATTAAATAATTAATTGCTCTTCTGATTGCTCCTCATCAGAAAAGCAATGATTTGATTAGAACAGTCTTTACAATAATTGGTCTATCAATGTATATAATATTGTTCTCAGACAAAAGCCCATTTTCTTCTGCTGACAATGTAAACTCTCAGGTATTTGACTCCCTGATGAAGGATTGAGATTACAACACATCAGTATGCATTTTTTTTTTTTTTTCAAATGTTTGAACATGATTATACATCAAGGCATTAGAATATTTAAAAAGAGTTTTTCTTGACTGTCAAACTCTCAAATGTCGTCTTCTGTTCCATCCAATAATAATCTATTAGTTTACAAAAATCAAAATGGTGCAGACAGTGGCGTCACCTTGGGTTGCCACGTCTTTTGGTCTATTCATGGCATTTAGACAATAACCCCAACTGATGTAAATAATCAGCCTTTTCTCTCCGACTGCACCTACTGTTTCTAGCAATGTCCTGAGTTTGCCGTCCTCAGTGACACATTAGAAGGGAGCTTGTCCAACTATTTGTCCACTGTCATCCAAACCGGAACATCCAGAATGCCAATTATTTTTTACTTTGGAAATCAGAAGAACTAAAGCAACATAAAATCACATCCCCATATTATTGCAGATGCATAAAAATATCACTTACTTTTAACCACAATCCCTGAAACGGGCGTTAAACAATAATGTGCTGGAGACTGTGCCACATTTCTCTGTCAAATGTGAGACTTCAAAGCTCTGGATTTTAAGAGGTCATTTTCCAGTTGCACTCATGTAAATCTTGGTTATACAGCCCAATCCTTCATTGCAGTTGTGTTGATACTATTTTATTTTTGGATGAAATATATGTCTGTTAAATGTGTTGCTTGGTGTTAAGAAAAATCTGGTCGGAAAGAGCATTTTATTCTAAAAGGCTGCAGCAACAGATCCTGTATTTACGTGATTCATGTGCTGATCAGGAATGTAAAGGGCATGTATTTGTCCTTTGTAACTGTTGGCTGTATGATGTCTTCATCAGGCCTCCGTCCTGCTACATTCCTCTCTGCCTCTTAGATCCGTGTTCAGTCAGACATAATCTGCACACACAGCAGATTCGTTACAGTGCATGAGAAGGCGTAGTTTTTGTTCAATTACATTTTATAAAGTCTTTTCATCATGGAAGGTTTACTGTCCTCTTAGCCTCTCACAATACAGAACCCAACCTATGTTTCTAAAGTTTGACTGTCTGTTTGTAAAATCTGAATAAAGCTGAAGCATTTTACATTTCTGCAGGCACTGCTTGGTAACATTGAGGGTCGTGTCTGAGGTAAAAGTCAAAGAGGAGGGAACCAGTGTAGGCAGTGCAAAAGATGACTACAGTTGTGTTGGGTCAATGAACAAGAATGGCAATTTTCCACCATGCAGTTCTAGCATCTGGTACCTGCAACATTTTATTTAGTACCTGCTCTGGCGAGGTTCCCAGTGAGCTAAGATGATACTATAACGTGAGGTCGACAGGCCACTGACTGGCAGAGTCCTGAGTGTGACATCCAACACAGGAATCAATGTGGAACTGTAAAAAGTCTTGAAAGTCCTGAAAACATGCGTTAATTGCCAATATTTTACAAGGAAATTTCTAAAATCATCTCAATATTTAACAAAGCAGTCTGGTGTATTTAGTGACAGAACTGCCAAAAGCCGGCGATCGTGAACTGAATCACAACCCGTTCAGCTGTATTTTAGTTCAATGACTGTATCACAGTGTTTGTGCTGCTCCGGTCATACAGGAAGCAGTGGACTAATATTTTTAATGAACCGATTTTAATGATTGACCACACCAAAAAGAACTATTTGCTCCTCGCTAGGTAGTGTGTCGTGTATAAAGTTATGGCAGTTTTGTGCATCCGTGCTATGACGACCCCGCCCACGTTTAGGACCAAACCAAAAAGAATAGAGCCGAGCCGATCGTGGAAAAACACCAAAAGAGGAGGGATCCAGTTTAGGCAGTGCAGAGAATAACAAAATCATCGCTCTCTCTATGAGCAGGAAATGAGTGTTTGTAAAAATGGGGGCACATCAAACACATCAAACAACACATCACTTCACCACATGGGAATACAAGTGGACTGCAAACAAGTGTTGATGTGGCAGAGCATGCCAAACAGTATGATAGTAACTTTAGTTTCCGGCCGAAATCTATTTGAAGTGTACCCCGGGAAAAATCTTTGTTTTAAGGGCTAGTTAGCTCTTACACATCACCCTACCCCTCTACCTCAACAAGAATCAGGATTCAGGACACACTACTCTATGTGTGAGCATGCAAAATGCTGGAGTAGGCCTGAGTGGCAGCTGGAGATGAAGCCGAGCTCCTCCTTCATGGTGGGCCACACTGGGAAATATCGAAACTCCCATCAGGCGCTTGTTCATCCAGAGGGGTTGTGTAACATATGACTGGTCAACAAAGACGCCAGACAGATAAGTGGACACAAACTCCCTTTTACAATCAAGGAAAGCACATTTTTAAAGAGGTGACTCATTGAGTGTTGCCATAAACAAGGTGTTGTTGCCAAGTCTGCTGGACTAGTCACTGTGTTACTCAGACCGCAGCTGCCAAAATGAATCTTCACTGTTCAACTGTGACATCCAACTACAAGTTATCTGTCATCTATGAATATTTGTTTTAAAAACATTCAATTGTACATTATTGTACAGTACTTCTCTCTTTCTATTTCACACACAGACCTATAGTATATCTTAAACAGCTAAATATTAAGGGCATTAAATAGTCATTGCATGATTACACCTATCTACACCATTAGATTTGTTGTTTTAGCAATGCTATAATGACCATCCTGTACAATTATCAGTTTATTGGAACACATCCTGAAAATATGGAGAAACACATATGCAGTTCGAAAAGAACATCTTTTTCAGAAAAACACAAACAACAAAAATGCTTCTATAATATCAAATATTTAGTGGGACCTACATTTACACTTGAACAGTAACACAACCATGTCTCTTTAAAACCTGGAATGGAACCCTAATGTTATTGGTCAAACCTGTGTTTCTCCTACTATTTCATGCCAACAAATAGCTGCTGTGAAAAAGGTCTATTACACCTGGTTTACTCCAGACATGTTTGAGCATTACATACACATGTTGCACAAGTTCAACTTATTGACAGGTTGATCAAATAGTCTAAGACTGACTTTTAGTCACACCTTTTCAATCTAAACGCCAATGATCACAAAACTGACATAAAAACAACAAAGCTGATGGTGGCCTAAGACTTATGCACAGTACTGTATATCTCTTAATGTAACAGTCAAACTTTATTGACCGGTTAAATTTAAAACTTTAGACTGGTACTGCAGAGAGAGAGAGAGAGAGAGAGAGAGACCACAGCAGACACACACCACATACATTACATGCACGCCTTGAGGTTGCAGCTGTTTGTGTACAGTAGCATATGCGGTCCAGTGCAGACAAACAGAGGCTCCAGCGCTGGCTGCGAAACACGAGAGCCCCTCAAGAGGAAAATGGGTTTCTAATAAATCCTTCAGGCAGCAGAGAGGGAGCTCTATAAAAACTGCCCTCCATTAAAAACACTCACTTGTCATGGTTCGTCTTTGTGCTCAACACCGAGTGATTTCTCTGTCAACCTCCTTACTGCTGGTGTTTTTCTAGGAGCAACAATAAGGCAGTTGGGGCGGTTTGAATGTCTGTTAACGTAGGTAGCGCACACTGTGTGGAAAAGAGGCTATTTATACAACTTATCTCCAAGATAACCTGAGGAAATCAGAAGACATTGTAGTCAATGAAACATCAGTATATTGAGGTTTTTGGATGTACTGCTTCGGTGTTTTCACACCATTTCTTTTTTTTGACAATTGTGGATGGTAGCAGAACTATAAAGCTTGGCCCCAGTTTTCTCTACTCTATATATAAAATTTGTCCATTAATAATATCTCACTGTTCATCAACAAGTGGTTACGGGTAATGTAACAACTGTATTTAAACTGTATTTTAATCTAAAATTGACACTAAATTGATTCTAAATTGCAGATTATTTATGGCTACTTTGTCAAGAAAACATTTTACATATCATTTACAAAGTGTTATGTTTTCCAACTCTTTCTCTTCCTAGATTTTATTTGCAAATGGATGAAAAAAAGAAGAACCTATGAATGATATGGTCTCAGTTTGGTTGGAAAAAGTTCATGTGGAACCATCTATCACCACTAAGTATCTACCTTCCAGTTTGACATGAGGCTTGACAGAAGAAGCTGCAACAAAGCTCCAATAATCCCGATGTTTCAAAAACTACAGGCCTGACATTTGTCTTAGACTGGCCAGCCAGAGCAGGATTTAGAGCTTTGGCTCTTGGATTTTTCAACACTTCAAATGCCAAGCTCAAATTACCACATCACAACCTTTTTAATCCACAAAAAGAACACCCTCATCCTCTCTTCTTCCTGCTATTTCCTTAAAATTAACACCTGCTCTTGTGTTTTGTTGTCACTCTTCTTAACTGCTGTGTCAGCAGACTGTTAAGATCCTCACATTAGGGTGTGATTACATTATGAGTGATGAGCTGCAGTGGGTCATTTATTTATAGAAGTTTTAAAACAAAAGCACACAGTTTACTCATTAGCTGTAGCTATGGCAACTCATCAGTCACAGATGGTCAATTTTAATGCCATGGTTCCTGGTATTCATCAGCAGTGACATCAAAATGATCAAAAATATAAAATTATGAAAAGTTGTTATGGGATTAGATTGATTTATGAGACTAATTGGACTTTGTTGTCATGATTAGGAATAATATTAATACAGGTTTATTCTCAGTGATACATTATTGTCAGGACCTAGACACGAGGCTGGAGACCTTATGAGTGTAGCAATGGCTACAGGATTTCTTGCTCATGTAGGCTCAATAATAAAGAAAATGTATTGTATTGTATTTGCATCATTTGAAATGTACCATATGGCCCGTTACCCCTTTCTGTGTTTACATTATTTTAAGTTATAGTCTGGTATTTTGTCTATAATGTGAGTGATGTTATCAGTCATTCAGGAAATACCCAATTAAACTTAATTACAGGCTTTAAAACATAATATTACTCATGCTTTTCTAATTCCAAGGTACAGTAGGGTTAGTAGGGTTTGTGGAAACAAATTTTAACATAATATGGCGCTGTTTAAATTTTTCGACAGGGCAACTGAGCTCTACCAGCTGCTTTTCTTGGCTGCAGTTCTGCCTCCTGTTGGTGTCTGGAAAACCTATATCCCTGCAAGAGGCTCCACTAGATGCTGCTTTCTGTTTATTGCTGCAGCCCAGCAGGCAGCTCGCCCCCTGCATTATGCCTCCCCAATGGGAACACCACCGGAAAGTGTCAGTCAGGAGACTTTGGCATCTGCGAACGAAGGAAAGCAAAAAAAAAAAAAACGTAGCTTCTGCTACTCCACTTTCTGTGACACAGCATATTGCCAAGGGCACATGCCCCACTGTGCAGGACCTCCAGTGAAGCACTGCCCATCATGCATGAGTGTAGGGAGGTGGGGGTAAACGTGGACATAAATGTTTTTGGCTCCACTAAAGAAACCGTTCATCTGACCTTTTCTCTTCGGCAGATGACAAAATACCCTCACAGACCCATCAGTTTTTGAACACAACATTACCTAATCAAAATATCAGCATCACTATTTCCTTCAGCCACATAAAGTTTGGTACTACGTATCTCTGACTCATCCTCAACATGTGATGTTGGGGTCTGATGTGGAAAACCTCCTAGTCTTTTGAAGCGAATATCAAAATTGAAGTGACATTTTGGAGGAAATATGCTGAACAAGTGACACGGGGTTTGAGATATTTCCTGGCGCATGTCTCTTTCAATCAGTGCTGTCTGAGTAAAGAAACAAACGGGGTTCAGTGTGCAGCTTGGTGCGATCTCTGATTGATTCACCAGTTCGTCCCCTCATCAGCGTTTCGAGAAGCTTGATGAAAGACGCTTTGACCTTTCCTGCTGATTTGGAACATTACTCATGACTTGCTAATTCTGAAAGCTCTAGCTGGAGTTTTCTCTTCAGCTCTGGAATAATCTGTTAAAGGAATCTCACTTGAAACTTTTGGAACTGGATTTTTGTCCCCGAGGCTGCATCAAAGGCTTGCACAAGGCAATACAAGTCACTGGAGAGGGCCTTAACAAAGACAGAAAACATATTCACTCTAATCTGACATAAAGGCTGTAAACTAATTAGGTACCATAGACAATGCATACTGTAGCATGATATGGAGAAATAATTACAAGGAATCAGCATTTAAAACAAGCCTGAAGCCATGTGTTTAAATGAAGGAATCTCTCTTTTATTTAGCAGCTCGATCTGTTACCTTTCACCAAAATAATGTTAGAGCTTTGTCTAGTGTCGGCCTGAATTAGCTTCTACTAGTCTAGATGCACAGTCAACTCTCACAAGTTTTCTGACCTGAAAGATATACAGTATGTAATATATCTGCATTAATATGTCTTAAAATGTTATAAATTTTGTTTAGCGAAGTACTTGTGCGGGCACACTTTACATCCAGAGAAATATTTTTATACATATTACATATCATACATATTTTTATACATATATACATATATATTTTTTCCATATTTTAATACAAGGTAATGGGACGTTTCATTTTGGTCGCTTTTTGATGACGTCATCTGCTTTACCTATCTCTGCTACAATGTTTTTAAAGCCAGGAATAGAATGTCAGAGTGGGGAATGAATGTCCATTACAACTAATTTGTCTGTTTTTTTTTTTTTTGTTTTTTTTTTTCCATTTCATTGTGTGTATTTGTCACTAATGGATCACGACTATTTGCTGTGTGTTCATAAGCAGAAGCTCTCCCTCGGGAGAGAGGGAACCAAACAAGACAGCAATTCTCATGATCCCGCGCTGCTTCTCAACATAATCAAACTAGGTCTTTGTGTTTTTGTTTTGATGAAGAGACCCCTAGCAGCAGAAATGACATAGTGTTTGTTTTAAGTGACTTCATGTTTATATTGCACACGCCACCACTCGGAAAATGTTGCATGCAGCTGTCGAGTTGAAAGTGTTTCCCACATGCTCAACAAATCATACCATTAGATATGGTTCCTAACATTTGTTCTTGGCAGTTCATTAGAGATGATTGGTTTGCTTACAATTTGTTGCAAAGATTTTTTTTTTTTTTAAAGCTGATTACACATGGAATCTTATAAATGATATAGTTTCATAAATCCGTCCGCACCACTTCTCTTTGTCCATCCAGACACATCCAGACTAGCAAACACCCTCACTTCACTACACAACAACCAGGCAATGGAGTCTCCTTTCAGTCCCTGGAGACATAGCATAGTTTTACCGTAAATGCTCTGACGTGACAGCAAGAGTTATAACTCCACCAGTGGAGGAAACCTCCGAACTGTAGGGCATGGAGAGATACTAAGGATAAGGGGGCTGGGGGGATTCTCAGCACACTTAAATTGTGATGACTCAAAATTTCATCCACGTTTCTGAGAAATAACCATTTAGTTTGTCAGCCCTCTAAGTAGAGCCCACTAAAAGTGAAGGAAATTCCTCCATTTCTTTTCTTTTTCTGATAAATGTGGTCAAATGTTCAGCATGTTTCTCTATTTTCCTTTCTTTTTATAGCACACATGGGTATTTGCTTCCAAGCCTCCTCATTGCATACAATTCTGATCCAAAAGCTTGAGAAATCACTTGGAATTTATCAAGTGATTATTGGGGGGGGGGGAGGGAATGAGCACACGTGGCATAAACATGGAGTGAGAATTAATGACCTCTAAGCCTGTAGTCAAGATAGGCTTTATGTAAATATTTTAATTGATAGCCTTTTAAAAAAGTGAAAAGTGCTTTTCACTTATGATTTCAAGAATTTGTGAACGAAATCAAAATCTCTTTGATTTTTATAGAGAGGTATTGTGGCAATATTAAGTGTTTGATGGACATGGAACCTTCCAGTGAACAGCTGCATGATCTGGCATGTCCGGCATTACAAATGACTGGAAGTGATGCACAGTCTCTGTGTGAACTGCAAAAGCTGTGTTAGTCTTTGGAATTAATCTGTTTTCACAAAATGTGTGTTGCCCGGTTTGCAGCCAGTACACGAGTCACCTGTCTGGCTCAAAGAGTGACAGTGAGACCCCACAGGTCTTACTCACTCTCTAGCTCGGTCAGTCGTCTCTACAAGACGCATCAATGCGTCAAAGTAATACAATGTCATGGTCACAGGTAGCACCTGTGGTTGGTGTCAAAATTTCCCAGAAAACATTTGCTCTGCCACATAGATTTATTGTTTCCCAGGATTTCTAATAAAAGCCATGTCTCAAATCTTGGCAAAGTTGAATGAAAAGGAAAACATTTGAACTACATTAAAAAAGTTTAATAATCTGCACAAGTCTAAAGCTTTGCATGGAATGGACATGTGGACAAGATGTTGCATGTGCAACACGTCATTTTTCATATAAAAAAAAAACAATTTCCCAATATTAATGCTTGATTCAATACTTGTGGAACTGCCGCATTTTTAAACATATTGTGGTGGTTCACTGACAAAGCAAAACAAGCAGACATGCTCTGTTTTAGAGCCCTCCTGAGCCACAGAGACAACACAAGTCTGCGCTCGGACTCCAGGCTGCTGCAGTACAACTACCCGTGTTTGGATGAGTTACTGTGGGTGAACAGTTTAACTGTTTACATCTGGTATTTTAGTAAATCACATATACATATTGGCTTGGGCTTGTATGACAATGTTTTGTAACAACGTGAGCAGTATTAGAGTTGTCATTTAAGGCATTTGGATCCATTTGGGTCTGCAGGATTTCTATCATGACACTGTTCAAAATAAAAATATAAACCACACTGGCCTTACAGTACCAAGCTATAATAAGAAGCTGTAATAACTCCTCTTAATATATATACTGTATGCCTATATTGTATGCACCCCCCCAAGCTGCAGCAGTGATGGATTTTCAAGATGTAGGGACTGCAAACAGTAGTCAGCACTTCCTTTAAGTGTTCTCCAAGCTGTTAGAGATCCTCACTGGCTCAAATGTAACAGATTCAGTATTTTTATTATTATTATTATTTTAAGAAAGAAAAGGAATAAAACCAAGACGATATCTATGTTTGAGTACATTCCTCGGCCCCATTCCCAGACGCCAACAGTTCCATCTGATGCTCGGAGACTGTACCTGCTTTGCCAAGTTTAACCAAAATACAGTGGTGTTTTCAAGGATTTTTCAAATATGTGACTGATGTGAAGAATGTGAGGAAAATGGGACACATGAGAGACACAAGGAACATCCTCTGAATCGAGACACTGTGTCATGCATTTGGTGAAGCTGCGATGTGAGCACAAGCCATGCTGAGTGAATCACACACCACATGACAAAAAAGGAGAAACGTTTTGAGTTAAATTTTGGGTCTTTGATGTGTTGCCTGTTAGACTTGGCAGACATCTTGCCAAGTGACTGGAGGAAAAAAAAACCCAAAAACTAACAACAACTGGCAGTAAATTAAAAAGTGCTCTAGGCTTTATTAAGCACAAAAGAGATAATAAAATAAACTACTGCCATTAATTTCACTCTCCACCGTGACCCCGACTGACTCTGTTGATCAGTTTCCAGGAGAGGAGCAGAGGAATGGCTCAAGACGGCACACTTCCCAGAACACGGTGGACACTTGCTCTATGCAGCCAACTGTTTTGAATCAGCTCTAAATACTGCATGGTACACTGTCAGACCTTCAAAGTGATGCCAAATAAAGAAAACTCCAAGTGAATCAGACTGAACTGCAAAAGTGTATGCAATCAATCATCTCATGCAAATGTCTGGGAAAGAACAATATGTACACAAACAGCTTCAGTGCCGACAACAGCATGCACGCATCTCAAGTAGATCATTGTCTCTCTTTTAATTCTTGTAAAGATTTCAGTCATTGGAGGAGGGGACAAACCTGATCATGTGCAGTAAGAGTTGGGAATTCCTGCACAACTCCTTTTACAAGTGTAGAACCTATAGCTTAAGGCAGTTCTGTGCAACAAAGATACTGGAAAATATTGAAAGCTCCACCTGGTTCTACTCAGCAGAAACATCTGCAAGAATGCAAGGAATGCCAAATATAGGACAGCGTTTGCTTGAGAACCTGGAGTTTTCCATCATATAAAAGGTTTTAATCTGCCGCAGGTATACACAAGCAATGTTTATCTGCGGAGTGACTCATGCAGAGAACCCCAGAAATCTGTCAGGATGACAGCAGTTGTAAAGTAGGTCAAAAATGAAAATATACGCTTTGGTGCAGTACTGTAAGGCCTCTGTCTTTTTTGTTATCTTGAAAGTTGGTCAGTCGTGTGCCACGGATCATAAACGGAAAGTGCATGATACATTTATCTTCCCAGTGCACTTACTGTAAGGGTGAAGGGGATTCATGTCCCACACCTGCTTCTGTAGGGGATTTTCTCTGATCTTCTCACCTAAATTGCATGAGTAAATAGCTTTTTAAAGATCAACACCTGGGATATAAAGTGTTTCTGTTGCTACTGATACCCAGTAATAAAACATGCCTGTGTACAGCCACTCCAAATATGTGGTTGTCTGTGCAGACGTCAGGGTGCTGTTCCTTGCATGCAGACTTTATTGGTTGCTTAAAGTTGCATTTTTTTACATTAATGGCAGTTAACAGTCAAACATGATGAAGAATGATTTTCATAATGTATGAAGCTTAAAATGCGTGGGGTCTTTTATCCTGTATTTTCCACACAATAGCATTAAAGCTGCAGCAATCCATATTTCTCACATATCACTTCATGATAAGTGATGAATGAGTGGTGCATGGAACAGAGCAGAAGAGTAACTTATGCCTTATTTTTGCACAAATGAGGGGTGATGTGGAGACCTAACATTGAGAATGATCACCATACTCGTATTCAATGTTCAAGCTCATTGTTTTTAATTTAGTCTCATAGCTTTTTTTTAATGCTACATTCTGCTGTACACCACACAACAAACTGACACAGTCAAAGCAGAAATTGACAACTTGTTGGCTTATATTTTTTGTATCTATGTTAACACCGATGTTGAAAAACAACACCATGTGTCTTCCATTTACTCTGTTGTTTTCAACTACAACTTTATTTATGGCACAAAGGAACTGGGTTTTACTATACTATCCAAAACCTGATGTATTATCATGTTTTTCAAGCAGGAGCGCTTTAAAGACACAACACAACATGGCTCTGAGAAAAGGTATCTGTGTCCTAGACGGCATCTTTCAGTGACCCAACGATTATACACCTAGAACCTTTTCAGAGACACAAAAGTTCCCTTTAAAGCATTTAGCTGCTATAGAGACATATCAAGTCTATCAAGTCTCAGAGGGCAGAGGGGGGAGGATTTGCATCCGCCTAATAACAGTGCAAATGAATGCCATTTTTATTGGTGTCTGCTAAATCTGTAAGGCTTACAATGTGAACTTATTCCATCATATGCACTGTTTGCCAAGTTGCTGATGTTACAAGGTGGTAACAGCTTGTTAAACTCCCCTCCAAGTTTCAGTAAATGTACACAAATCTTTAACTGTTGGTTTGCTCTAACTGCTAAGCATTTGTTAATTTTATGTATAATTAATTACCAACATTTTACTGAACATTTAAAGAATAAATAGGTCAAGCATCGCTCAGTTCAGTTTGGTGAAGCTCACTGCTCCTGTAAAGCTCCCTATAAAAAGCACTGAAATTATATAGCAGCAGGGCTTCCTGTGGACTCGTACCCAACTCCATTAGGCCATTTTGACAGAATTAGACCCTGTGCATCATCACAGATCCATGATGTCATGGGAAAGGTACAATGTGGCACACTGTACTTCCTGTGAAGCACTGTGTTGTAAAATGGCTGTTTTATGTCTTGGCCAGTGGAGTTTGCCCTCACCGTTCGGTTTTACTCAGAGTTTAATATCCATCGGTGAGAGCACTTCCTAAAAGCGGAGGAACTTTTAGGAGAGAAGGCCAAGAAAAGCAGGGTCACAAACAGTGAAATTAGGTGTGTGTGTGTGTGTGTGTGTGTGTGGGAGGAGGAGGAAACAGTGCCATTACCTTTTAGTTTGTTCGCTACAACACTTTATAAAGCTTCTATTGAGGAACTGTGGGAGAAAAGGGCTCCACTGGTGCTCTGTTTCTAATGGTTTGCCTGGGATCTTTTCACATCGTCATTGTGGTGGGACTACAGTGAGTTCACACGAACTGAAACCCAATCCACAATCCTCAGGTGATCCCACAACAAATAATAAAAAAAAAGAACAAAAAATATAACACACCATTAATTTCAGTGAAACCTTGTGTTGTGCAATGGAGCCGTATGTCTTCCAAAGTGCTGATGATGCCAGCTGAATGCATCTCCGCAGCCAAAATGCACACTGAGCTTGAAACTCTAAAGTGATGACTTGCAACTGAATTTTTTCTTCTTTTTTTTTTTTTTTTTTGCATGAGGGCAGTTTTGTTTGACAGGAGATGTTACAGCACCAGTCGAAAATGAGAGGCAAGTCACTGAGATCTAAACCGTCGAGTTTGGAGCACATCCACCAAAACATATAATTTTATGTGCTTCAAGAAATACTTTGACATTTTGGGGAATTCGTGATGAACCAACAGACGAAAATAACATCAATGTAGCTGATGGAAGTTAGTAACTCAGTGGTAAATGTCGTGAAGCATTTTGCTGTTTAAGAGCCACAGACCAAAAGTCAAAAGTTATTTTGGATTTAGAGCTGCCGGGTGGTCGGAAACATGACTTCAAATTAATGCTAATTTTAGGCAATGTGGAAATAGGCAGCCGCTAATACATTAGCCATAAAAACTTTATGCTGATAATCACTGTTTGTTTTATGAGTGCTCCTAAATAATCTCAGATTATTACAGCTGCCGCTTACGCTTTTCCTTATTCTCTGACATCTTTTCCATTTTTCAAAGCTTGCATGTGAGTCTTAGCTGCCTCCGTTTTGTCTAAACACTTCTTTTGAAAGTTACTTGTCAGATTTTTTTTTACATAGGCTTTTCTAAAGTCATTATCCACTTGTGTGGTCATCTGTAACTCATGTGTCTCACAAACCAAACACTCCCTCTCATGCCTCTTTCAGGAGACCTTTAACATCCTCAGGTACAGTTCTTACAGCTGATTGGCGTGTGGACTGCCAGCTCATTAGTCAAAAGTGCACATTTAGCAGCGGAAACGTCACAGAGCGGCAGCGAGCATTTACCACCATCACTCACCAAACCTAAAGAACCGCCGTGCTTGTACAACCAACATGTGGGGAGCATCATGGATGACTTGGTGTCTGTCTGTAAACACTAAGAGCCGACTATTGCCTTCAGAGCATCAGTCCAACATAATCAGACTCTGACATCACTTGCCGGAATCGAGCAGACTCACTGCAACCAATTTATCACTTTCTTCCATGCGTGCATCCAAAGAAGAGCGAGCTGTAACTGCCACCACACGTTCAAATGAGTCTCTGCTCGTTTTGCAGTGGCAGTGTTTATTTAGCGTTGCAGCTTCCCTGAAAACCAAAACTCCAGTTAACTGTTGCCCATGCAGCCAAATATCTTCTGTAAATATCGAATGTGGCGGATTTACGGTGCTTAAACTGTGAGGGGAAAATACTGGAAACGGCTTACAGAGAAAACTTTTCACATTCGCATTTTACCACAGTCAGGTCACCCTTTTGCAGTGCTGTTTCACGGAACAGCATTTTTTGCCAAGCTATAGCTCCAAAGTCACAGGTAATATCCATATTTTCCTTTTTTCTATCCCTGCGAAGCAAAGCATGGATTATGATTTACAATGGCCTTGGAGTCCAAGTCGTTTTAGTGCTCTGGCATATAGTTCTGGAGGAAAAATCGCTGAATGATTTTTTTTTTCAAATGTTATGTCTGGAAACTCACATCCTTCAAGTCCCTTCATATATGATTTCTTTTGACTTCCAAATCTCCTTAGAGGAAAACCTAGCTGTTCCTTTAGATATGGATGCCTCATCCAGTATTCCAGTAATCAGCTTTTCCTTGCTCAACACAATAACTCAGTGTTCCACTGGGTTATTGAACCAAATGTACACCATAAACCAAACAATTCTTCCCAAAATAAGGAAATAGCTCACTGACCATGCAGTTGGCTAACTTTCAAAGAAGCACATTGTAACTTTATCAGTGACTCATCTTGTTCTGTGTATGACTAGTAGCTACACAAGCCTCCTGCTAATTCTTTCCACTTTCATTCTCCAGCTGCTGTCATTTTTTTTTTCCCCTCTGAAGCATGACTTAAACAAGTTTGCATCCCTGAGGCATGTTTCTGACCGATAAATTGAAGAATGACGCATTCAAGCAAAGCCTGCTCTCTCACACACACACACGCGCGCACACACAGACAGGTTTGTGCATCTGTTCGTTTTAGGACGCTGTACTGATGTCCATGCATTTCAGCAGCCTAACCCTAACCTTAACAATAACCAGTCAACGCCTAACCCTCACCTCAAACCTAACCACAAAAACAAATCTCAGCCCTAAACTTGACCAGTTCCTCAGAAGTAAGACTCTGCCTCATTAGGACCAGGTTTTGTCTCCATGAGGTCCATCCTAATAAGGTCAGTATTTATGCCGGAAAGGTACAAATGAGGTAATAATAATGAACACAAAACACACACATGCGCACACACAAACAAGCAATAAATGCAGGAACGTCTTTCATACACACGCTGGACATTTTTCTACGGTTAAGAATTCAAAACTGCAGCTGACAAGTTCAAGTGAAAACCATGTTGGATGTGGTTTGGAGGAAATCACTATCAGTTAGATAAGATAAGCCCAGGCTGCAGTGAAACATCAGCAAGGAGGAAAGTGTCACTGTGTCCCATCACTCCCACATCCTTCATCATCATTATCGTTTTAAAAGCAGAGTGAACAGCAAACACTAAGGAGATGGAAAAATGGTTATCCTTATTATGATTAGTAAAGTCAATTACGGGGGGAATCTGTCTCAACCTGTCAGCAAAACAATGCGTCAGATGTTGCCCAACAGATCAGTGCTCTGTTTCCATGGAGTTATAAACATGATTAAAAACCCACGCTAATAAATGAAGATGTCGAACTTTTAATCCACCACAGAATGGCTCTAAAACATTTTTCCTCTCATTTCTATTTCTATATTTGCTCAAATGCAGTCTACAAAAGGCTCACTTGTTTCATTTCTTAAATAGTTAAAGGTCAGTGTGTACCATTTAGGAGGGTTTACATACATACAACCCCTGAGATTGTTGGTATAAGAAGCCCAAGCGGACAAAGCAGCCAGAGTGTGCTGTTTGAGTTTGAAAGAAGCTTCATTCTTTCTGGTATACGAAGGCTGTACAAGTGTGGAAGGAAAAATGCATCGGGGGGGAGTGGAGTGGAGAAGTCCTCGGTTTGCTACAATCTGCAGTCTCACCATTAGGTGTCACTATTTCTTACACATAGAATCTTTAGCCAATCTAGCCCCACCCTGACTTTGCTGTATCATTTTAGTCTGGTACCCCAAGGGAAGGGTGCCAAAAATGGAGTATAGGGGCTGATTATTTTGGTACTATCACTAAACACAAAGCAGTACGTAATGTAACCAACGACAACTGTTCTACTCGATGAAGAGTATAAGTGTCTATATCAGTAATAAATCCTCTCCTACAGTTATATAGTGAAAAGCTTTTCTTATTACCACCTAATGATTGGCTCAGGGAAATGAAATGTTACATAAAGCACCTGTAATGCTGACCTTATCTGTTCCCCAGTTTGCTTATGTACAGTACATGCCGTTATTCATCATTTTTCGAATGTATACACAGTATATGGTGGAATTCTCCTGTTGTTTGAGGTTGAAACTGTTGCCATAGAGATTGTCTTTCCTTGGTATCCTGAGTGTCTGCGTCATTCCTTTGGATTTTTCCCTCTTTCTTGTTTGGACTGCCTGACAGTTTCAAACCAGTATTGATTCAGTGAGTCTCCACATGCACAGTTCTATGAAAACTAGTGATATAATATATATATATATATATATATATATATATATATATATATACACACACATATAACCCCGTTCGGGGTTTGGGGTCACCCAGGCAATTTTGTGTTTTCCATGAAAACTCACACTTTTATTTATCAAATGAGTTGCAAAATGAATAGAAAATATAGTCAAGACATTGACAAGGTTAGATGGAACCCACAAATGTGATGCTCCAGATACTCAACTAGCTCAAAGGAAGGTCAGTTTTATAGCTTCTCTCCCCAGCTAAACTGTTTTCAGCTGTGCCAACATAATTGCACAAGGGTTTTCTAATCATCCATTAGCCTTGTAACGCAATTAGCAAACACAATGTACCATTAGACCACTGGAGTTATGGTTGCTGGAAATGGGCCTCTATACACCTATGTAGATATTGCGTTAAAAACCAGATGTTTGCAGCTAGATTAGTGATTTACCCCATTAACAATGTATAGAGTGTATATATACTCACTCATTTTCTACCGCTTTATCCACTAGGGGTGGCGCTGGTGCCTAACTCCAGCTGACATAGGGCAAGAGGCAGGGTACACCCTGGACAGGTTGCCAGTCCATCACAGGGCCACATAGAGACAAACAACCATTCACTCTCACATTCACACCTACGGGCAATTTCGAGTGTCCAATTAACCTAATCCCCAAATCTGTATGTTTTTGGACTGTGGGAGGAAGCCGGAGTGCCCGGTGAGAACCCACGCACTTTATATTATATATATATATATATATATATATTACGTTTTACATTCAGAAAAATAAATACAGGTTGGACTGTATGTAAGCTCAACAGCTGCTGGCAAATAAGTGCATTTTGCAACGATCACTTCAGGCAAAGTCTATGAGACGTACCAGTAGCTGTTGTTACTCATGCAAACCATATCATTAAGAAACCACAGTGGCCTGTTTCAAGTGGTTTTCTCTGTGCCAAAGAAAATATAAATCTTCAGAATGACTTTCCTACTAAATGAGCATTGTTCAAGTACTGTTGCAATGAACAAAGTGTAACTAATGGTGATTTTGTTGTTGTTGTTGTTGTTGTTGTTGTTGTTGTTACTATGCCTCTGTTTGGCAGTTGTGAAATGGCGCTGCATTATTTGAATGATGCATCCCTCATCTGAAAACAGGTTTTGTCAAGCAGTACTATCAGACCTGACTGAGGGAGTGTTTGTGTGTACACAGCAGCAGTACAGGGGCGGGTGGGGACAACAAGCATTCATCTTGTCAAACTTCTGAATTATCTGGCTTTGAAACTTTTCGTTTGTTTGTGTTTTCAGTCGTACTCCAGCCTGTTTGTAGTTTCAATTTATTAGCACAATATTGCCATTGCCTTTATATGTCTGGACATAAAGCAAACCACTTCCTGTGTGCAGAGTGGGAATGTCACCAAGCAACCTGGGATCTAAATATAGTTATACTTAAGTGTAGGTTTAGCACCATTGGTTTGAAAGTAACTAATATTTGTCTTTATTTAAATGTTAGACACTACAGTTTTAAAGCACAGGAACAGGGTAAAAAAAATTTGTTAATTATTTTTCTACTAAATTCAATGTACACTGCAGAAGTGAGTGGAGGGATACAAGGGAACTCCCACAACCCCTGACGTGTCTTTGTAACCTCCCTCAGTTGGAAATAAATCCAGGGGATTACACTCAGAGTAAACATTGCTATCTATGGGCCTGTTTCCGCTGCACTTTTGGCCTGTGTTCACCAGAGCTTGTCAAGTCTCTTCACCTCCAACACACACAAAGTTGCCAGATACGCACACCGCCCACATTGTGACCTCACAGTCACACCCACAGAGATGATCCAAAGTCACACCTGTCTAGGATATCTGCCAATATTGCTCCCAAGAGGATTTTATTCCCATTTCACCCTGTTTCACAAATTTTAAGACGTTTTTCCACATAAATGTCCATTTGACCAGCGGGGCATCTTTACTCTGTAATCACTTCCTGTAGGCTTGTGTGTAACCAAGGTGAGTAACACATGTCATAAATCTTATTTGTCAAAAAGTACAGCCGTAGAAATACTGTGTTACTGTGGTATGTCTACGCAGACTGAAGAAGAATCCAGATGGCTCATCACATCATTTGCCCATACATCTGACCTATTTTTAGAACACCCCCTGCTCCACATTTTTTTTAGGGTCTACCATGAAGGCGCCTCCATGATCTTCTGTTTTTCCAGAAGACTTTCATCACTGTCACATACTCACTCAGTTTTCCTCAAGTTTCCCCTGAATCCACAGCTCTGCGTGCTGGCACCAGGAGTCGTATCCTTGGCCCAATTAGTTTTTTTCAATAAAAAACAAAACACACACACAAAAAAGAAGCTTTTCTGCGTCTCAGGCAGAAGGAGAGAGACAGGGGGAAAATTCTAATTGGATAAATACTTAGCAGTCAACAATAAACTTCTTCTCTGTGGTGATGTCATCATTTGGAAGGAATTTTGGTGAATGTCATTAAATACACTGTTTACTATCAAGTGGTATGGACAGTGGTACAGTGGTCAAAAAGTGTGAAATTTGAAGTAGTAGGATTTATTTTTAGTGTATTTGTTTGTATAGTACTTTGCTTTCTAGTGCTGATGAACTGAGTACTTCCACCTTAACAACAATGACAAGTAAGGAAAGATGGCATAAATCTGAATGCACCATTCTACACATTAATATTATGTAATATTTATTTATTACATCTAACATCAACTTCATATATTTTGTTTTTAAACACTTGGATTTTTCTTTTCCTTTTCACACCAAAGATTATTTTTTCCATCTCATTTGGTTTCTCTCACACTAATTCATGTCTTATCATACAGTGATGTTACACTTAGTATTACTTTATAAGTAAATGTCAATATGAATACTAACATTTAATGATAACAACTAATACGCTTTATTTATGCTCCACCTTTCAAAACCCTTAACAAGACATTTGTTTGTTTCAAAACTATGATGTAAAGAAACTTTTGCTTCTCTCCAGTGATAATAGATCACACACTTGTCCTTAACTCAATGAATCCCCTGGTGGCCAGACTTGTAACAGCATGATGAGAAGTTCAACCATGAATCGGCAAGTTGCTGCTGTTTTTCCTCCCCAATAATAATAATAATAATAATAATAATACATATAAGCTGGAATTGTAATTGTAAAAAGTAATTACCCTACTTATGTCACATTTAAAAAGGAAGAAAATGTTCTTTTTAGAAAAGTGACATTCAAATTAAAAATAAAAATAAAAATCAAATAGAACCATATGATGAATATTTAAACTTTACAGTGACCGGAAACGACCACATCTTGGCTGTGGTGCGTGTATGAAATACTTTCCCGGTGATGGAAATTCAGCTCAGGAATGCATATTTCCCCCCCCTCTCTCTCTCTCTCTCTCTCTGTGTGTGTGTGCGTCTTGGATATTCCTGTGACTGGCTGTGAGGTAAGAAAGACAAGTCCGTCCCTCTGTCCTGTAGCCTCCTCCCCATTGGTCCAGATGGAAACTCAGGAATGTCCTCATACTGTTTAAATAGCGCTTGTATTCGTGTGATAAGTCAGTGGAGTCAGTGAAAATACAGAGGAATAAGAAAAACACAGGAGCTCATAGAGTCCTTGCGACTATTTATTCCATGAGCGTCTAGAAGAGCAGGAGGATAAATAACCTGACAAGAGGACTTTCCTGTTCATTTTCCCCCCACCTTTTTTTTCAGTTGAATACTTTCATTTTAAAGGTTGGTTCATTGCTTTTCTTATAATACTATTATTCAGGGATTCTCATGTGTAGCTCGGGTGTTTAACTCTATGATATTCTGGTTGAATTAGGGCTCATTTAAGATTTGAAGATGATGCTGTGGGGCATCTTTTTGCTATTGATGCTGTGGAGGTGTGAAGGTGCACGACTTGCAGGTGAGAATGGAAAATGTCTTTTGGCTATAATTACGTTTTTGACCTGTTTAAACATGACATGAGGGTGGCTTAGAGGTGCGAAATAAGTCAGTAACAATAACAAAAGTTCAATATATTAATATTTTATATTATATTAAGATTATGTTCATGCATTGTGCACACTAAGATATGCAGTAATAGACACTTTTTGACAAGTGTTTTCTGCCCACAAATAATTTTATACCACAAATAACTGATTTATAAAGATGTTTATAATGTGACTTTTACCACAATACACAATATACATAATTCTTGACTGATTCGAAAACTTCTTTTACACTGAGCTCATATATATACAGTATATAATGCTGTTTGGTGGTTTTCTTTGTTTTCCGGCATCCTTGTGGACACTGTCATTATACAAAAAGAAATGACCAGTGTCTTATTTTCTTTCACCACAGAGAGTCGAGATGATAACAGTGTGTATGACCTGTTTGATCTGGCACAAGTAAACAAGAGACACCATGGAGTGAGTTTGGTCAGAGGTGCAGATCCATACAGTCCTGCATACAAAGTCCTGAATGCAGACCTGATTCCCCCCATCCCCGACAGCTCCTTCAGGGACCTTCTTGACTCCATCCAGGCTGAAAGGGGCTTCCTCTTCTTGGTCAACCTGAAGCAGACTAAAAAGAACCGAAACACCCTTTTGACCGTGGAGAAGAATGACGGCTCTGGACCCATTTTTGAGATCATTTCCAATGGCAAGGCAAACACCCTGGACGTGGTCTATTCCACCACAAACCAGCAGCAAGTCGTGTCCATCGAGGATGCTAACTTGGCCACTGGACACTGGAAGAACATAACGCTGTTTGTTCAGGATGACCGGGCACAGCTTTTTGTCGGCTGTGAGGAGGTCAACACAGAGGAGATGGACGTGCCAATCCACAAGGTGCTGACCCAGGAGGTGGCAGACATTGCCAGACTCCGGATTGGGAAAGGAGCTGTGAAAGAAGACAGGTTTATGGTAAGATCATGAATGTTTTGGAAACTAGATGAAATATACTGCCAAATAATGCTCTATATTTTGTGCTGACAAAATGTTGTGTAAGGAAATAAAAAAGTGGCAGTTTAATAGTATGAACATGGCCAATCTCTATTTTATCTTCCTGTAGGGAGTCCTCCAGAATGTGCGCTTTGTGTTTGGGACCACTCTTGATGATATTCTAAGAAATAAGGGTTGCCAGAATAGAGGTAAGTTTAGTTAAAATGTAGAGTGTGTTGCTCGCAACATAATGGATCCCATTTAAACGACAAATCTGTTGGTGTATGAGGATGCAAATAGACTAAGACAATGTGCGCCAGTGGACAAGAATTAAATTGCCTTCCCTCCTCTTTCCCACCTGAAGCTATGTTGACTTATGTCATGACCTTGGACAACCCAGTCAATGGCTCCAGTCCTGCCATTAGGACTAATTACAATGACCACAAAGCCAAAGGTGAGATCTCTTCTCTCAAAAGAGACTATTTTCTGATCTACTGGTCAGTTGTAAACTTCAGTTTGATTTAGTGGATTATTCTCTCTTGTTTTCAGATGTGCAGTCTGTCTGTGGTTTCTCTTGTGAGGACATTGCCAGCATGTTTAAGGAGCTCCGGGGACTCGGTGTAGTTGTTAACCAGGTGATGACCGAGCTTCGCAAAGTGGTAAGCTTGATGGGTGATCAGGGTCTGCTCCCTGTCATCATCCACTCCCACTTTTCCTCTCCTCCTTTTACCCTGCATCTAGTTTATGCATTCCCATAGCGTGGCCACTTGTCACTGTAATGGCAGTCCAGGGCCAAATCCTTAATGAGACCCATGTGAATACACAAATATGTTTGGCGGCTGGTTGCATTTGTACTGCTCCACTAGACACAAGCAATGTCTTAATCACGGTCTCGGTTGGTGATTCATTTGTACTGGAACCTTGGCAAAGTAGAAGTTTTCCATCCGAGCAACCCCCTTCACTTTCTCTCTTTCTCTGTTCCCCCCAGTCTAAGGAAAGCTCACTGCTGAAAAATAAAATTGAAATCCACACTGGCACTTGCTTCCACAATGGCGTCGAGTACAAGGACAAAGATGAATGGACTGTGGACGGCTGCACTGAGTGCACCTGTCAGGTTAGTGTCATCACACCTACTGGAATGTTTTTATAATCCAAGCCAAGAATCAGCTGAGGACAGACATTAGTTTTGTATCCATGTATCCCTGCTGTAATGACTTGATAACAGTGTTTATGTCAGTCCCTCCCTTTATAATCATTCTAGATTAAGGCTGAAAGCCATCAGCACTTCTTTTCTACTGTCAACAAAGCAGCATGAGTCCTTTATTCCACTGTAACATTGAGTGAAAGGTGTCCCTGTATTAATTAGTTAGGTGACAGCAGGAGTGTCATGTCCCTGTTTGGAAATGTACCAGTGTAGAATGTCAGGCATTCATTTAACGCTTTATTTTTGTTGTAATTCAAATGTTCCTTTTTCCAGAATTTTGCTACTGTGTGTCGCAAAATCTCCTGCCCTCTGATCCCATGTGCAAATGCCACAGTGCCCGACGGAGAGTGCTGTCCACGCTGTGGAACAAGTAAGATTGTATTTCAAAACAGAAAAACAATTGTCTTTCTCATTTTTTTTTTCTTTCTTCATATTTCTTACTATCTTTGCCTTAAAGTAATGATCCCTGAACTGTGCCTTCCCTCTCTCCTCATAGCAAATCACTTTGCTGAGGATGGATGGTCTCCCTGGTCTGAATGGACCCATTGTTCAGTGACTTGCGGCCGTGGCATCCAGCAGCGTGGACGCTCCTGCGACCGCATCAACAGCAACTGTGAGGGCACCTCTGTCCAGACCCGTGACTGCTACCCCCAGGAATGTGACAAACGCTGTAAGTCACCCAGTATTTCTTCACACAACCATTGTGGTTGTGGTAAATATTCTCCATTTAATAGCATGAAATAGATGAATTAATTGTGTATTTGTTGCTCACAGTCAAACAGGACGGCAGCTGGAGTCACTGGTCCCCCTGGTCTTCATGCTCTGTGACCTGTGGTGAAGGGGTCATCACCCGGATCCGCCTCTGTAACTCCCCCACACCCCAGATGGGTGGCAAGGACTGCGCAGGAGAAGGACGTCAAACTGAGATCTGTCAGAAGTCGCCTTGTCCCAGTAAGTTAAATTTCAGCACCACAGTATTTGGCAGTGTTTATGGAAAGCAAACTAAATAACTAATTTTGCTTTTTTTCCCCCCTTTTTCTTAGTCAATGGAGGTTGGGGACCTTGGTCACCATGGGACATTTGCAGTGTTACCTGTGGTGGAGGATTCCAGACCCGCAAACGTCTCTGCTCTGACCCCGTCCCCAAATATGGTGGAAAAGATTGTGTTGGTGACGCCACCATGTCTCAAGTGTGCAACAAACAGAGCTGTCCTATTGGTAAGTATTTATGAGTAAAAAAGGGAAGATAAATAAAAAAGACATAATAATTACATTACTTTATTGTTGTTGCAGAGCAATAAATTAATGAATTCTTTCCTACAGATGGTTGTTTGTCCAACCCATGCTTTCCTGGTGCAAGGTGCTCAAGCTTCCCTGATGGCTCTTTCAAGTGTGGCAAGTGTCCACTTGGCTATCGTGGGAATGGCATCATCTGCAAGGACATTGATGAGTGTAAAGAGGTCCCTGATGCTTGCCATACTCATAATGGAGTCCATCGCTGTGAGAATACTGAGCCAGGTTACAACTGTCTGCCTTGCCCCACACGTTTCTCTGGCCCTCAGCCCTTTGGAAGAGGAGTGGAACAGGCAACTGCTAAAAAACAGGTTCGCGTTTTAACTCATTTGTTGTCTTCTAGGCATGTAGGCTGGCTGCTTGCATCTTTTTAATACTCTGCAATTTTCTTCAGGTTTGCAAACCTCGTAACCCTTGCCAGGACGGTAGCCATGACTGCAATAAAAATGCAAACTGCATATACTTAGGCGTCTTCTCCGAGTTCATGTTCCGCTGTCAGTGCAAGCCAGGTTATGCAGGAAATGGTCGTATTTGTGGAGAAGACACTGACCTGGACGGATGGCCCAACACTGACCTGTTTTGTGTGGAGAACGCCACCTACCACTGCAAGAAGGTAGCCAGACCCCACAAGGATAGAAATACAAAAGGCCATTATTATCCAGCTGCACTCTATTATTGTGACGATTGCGTCCTTAACCATCCCTTTGTTCCTTCATAGGATAACTGCCCCAACCTTCCCAACTCTGGTCAAGAAGATCATGACAAAGATGGCCTGGGTGATGAATGTGACCATGATGATGACAATGATGGGATCCCCGATGATAGGGTGAGTCATTACAGCAGTTTTATATAGCAACAAAGTGTGCTTTCCTCGGAGACCAGACATAGCAATCAGCTGTAGCCATCCTTCCTCTGGGCAGTAGGAACGTGAAGTCTCCGTGGGAGTATGTGCTTTCAACAGGGAGCTAAAGTGGAAAGCCAACAGCATAGGAATAGTTTAATATAATTTGAGCATGGACTCAGAATCGAGGATGAGGTGGCTGGATGCCCGTATTTCTAAGTGTGGATTTGGAAAGTTGGGCAAGAAAAATGTTGTGGTACAAATTACCAGCTCTCATGCAGTGGAATATCGCATTCCAGTGAAAGAAAGAAAAACAAGCCACTGAAAACAAAGTTTTGCTCCTATACATACAGTATAATTTCTTTGACCTATTTAGCAATAAAAATGATTTTTCTTTATGAATTCAGGACAACTGCCCAAGACTGTATAACCCGGCCCAGTATGACGCAGACAGGGATGATGTTGGGGACAGCTGTGACAACTGTGTGTTCGAGGCAAACACTGACCAAACTGACACTGACAATAATGGAGAGGGTGATGCCTGTGCTGTTGACATTGATGGTGATGGTAAGGGGCCCTCGCCAAATAGCATCCAAGTCATTTATTTTTAATTTGTACTGTCTCAAAGGCTAAGATGAAGATGTTTGACTCAACAGGCATTCTGAATGAAAATGACAATTGCCCTTATGTTTACAACGTGGACCAGAGAGATACTGATAGAGATGGTGTGGGAGACCACTGTGACAACTGTCCACTGGAACATAACCCCGATCAGGTAACATCAGACCTCATATTTCATATCTCAGTACAAGTACCATGACTGACATAGTTTTGTCTGTCATGTAACTCCAGTAATAATCTGTTGTAATGAAAGATTTAAGGAAAAACAATGCAAAGCATTATACTTTTCTCTTTTTTTCACCATAGAACACATATCAATATGTAATTATAAGATGTAAGGACATTTGGCCTTTATCACATATGTGAAAACCACATTTAAGAGCATACAGTAGGATCTTATAGTAGTATATAGTAAAGACAAATGTCTTACGCTGTCCTGCAGATCGACACTGACTCAGACCTTGTGGGAGACAAGTGTGACAATAACCAGGACATTGATGAGGATGGTCATCAGAACAACTTGGACAACTGCCCCTACATTCCTAATGCCAACCAGGCAGACCATGACAAAGATGGCAAGGGTGATGCCTGTGACCATGACGATGATAATGACGGTATACCAGATGAAAAAGACAACTGTCGACTGGCTTTTAATCCTAATCAACTGGACTCGGATGGTGAGTCAGGCTTTTGATGTCTTGAAACAGTGTCAGAATTATTAGATATCTTACTAGAAATTATAATGAGAGACTCCTTTTTTGTATTTCTAAAGTCTATTTACATTTTTCTCAAAGGTGATGGCCGTGGTGATGTGTGCAAAGACGATTTTGACCAAGACAGTGTTCTGGACATCGATGACGTGTGCCCTGAGAACTTTGCCATCAGTGAAACAGACTTCCGCAGATTCCAGATGGTTCCTCTGGACCCCAAGGGCACTTCCCAGATTGACCCCAACTGGGTGGTCCGTCATCAGGGCAAGGAGTTGGTGCAGACTGTCAATTGTGATCCCGGCATCGCTGTTGGTACGAAATATATAGACTGACATCTCACTATAAATACAAAGACAGAAAATAGTAGCCAAACGGTTCTTAACAATCACCAATCTTATTTCAGGTTACGATGAGTTCAGTGCTGTGGATTTCAGTGGAACATTCTTCATAAACACGGACAGAGATGATGATTATGCTGGGTTTGTGTTTGGTTATCAGTCAAGCTCACGCTTCTACACAGTCATGTGGAAACAGATCACACAGACCTACTGGTCACCCTTGCCCACAAGAGCTCAAGGCTACTCTGGCCTGTCAATCAAAGTGGTCAACTCCACCACTGGCCCTGGTGAGCATCTGAGGAATGCCCTGTGGCACACTGGAGACACCCCAGGACAGGTAAGCAGAGATTCATTTGCCCAGTCAGACACAGTCATTAAAAAGGTGACATTTTCTTATTTTTACCTTTATATCTGTTTTCCAGGTACGCACACTATGGCATGACCCCAAGAACATTGGCTGGAAGGACTTCACTGCCTACAGGTGGCACCTGACCCACAGACCCAAGACTGGACTTATCAGGTGAGATGACATCCTCAATACCATGCTCTTCCATTCCAACTCGGAAAACTGCGCACTTAATTTGGAATGTAAATAAACTCGTTTTTCTATTTTGTTATTTCAGAGTGGTCATGTATGAAGGCAAAAGAATCATGGCTGATTCTGGAAACATCTACGACAAGACTTATGCTGGTGGACGACTAGGCTTGTATGTCTTCTCTCAGGAGATGGTTTACTTTTCAGACCTCAAATATGAATGCAGAGGTAAGCACACAATTGATGTTTAACATTTATTAAAAGTACAATTTCATCACCTTGGATTTTGTTTGTAACTTGAATTCTGTCACTGGTTTCTTTCAGACACATAAATGGACCACAGAGCCTTCTGGAAGAATGTATCAGTCTGTCAGTATGAATATATAATATGAGACCTGGATCAAAATATCTTTTGAGAAATGCACATTGGAGGAATGATGGACAAGTGAGCTAACGTGAGGTAAAATGACCTCAGGACAAATGAAAGTTCAATGATGATTTTGCAGCAGTGCACCTAACTCATTTTGAGCACAACTCTCTTCAGAAAACATTGGCCCACTCACTTTGTTGCTCTGATCTGCATTGAAAGAGGACCACATTTTTATTGTTTTGCACATCTGAACTGTTGGTTGGTGGTATTCCTCTGTGGATGAGGGACCAAAGAGTGTTCCCTTTTTTTTTTTTATTCAAGGATTAATGTACATCTGCTGTGGACTCAAAGTCGCTTGTGTCAGAATGAAGAAAGCAATAGGAGAACTTCATTAGGTCAGGGTAAATATGCCCCTTGAAGGAAATGTAGAGGGACCATGGACAGTATGGATGGACTGTTGCTATCAGAGAGAGTGAATGATGATTGTGTGTTTCTGTATGTGTGGCACCAACCAAGTCGAAATTCATTTAAACTTATCTGATGACCCCTCATCATACATGTATTGTCTTGTATTTGGCTGAGACATAGAGCTGGCCCAAAATATTCATCTTCTCAGGAAAGAGCACTAAAAAAGAAAATGAGGAGAGCACAAATTTGAGGAAAACAGCAGGCACACTGCTTTGGTTCAGTAATCATGAACATTACAGAGTATCAGTATCTGTAAGTGTCAAGGGACATAAACAACGAGGGCCAGTCTATATCCTGCCATGAGTTAACTTTGTAAGTGTGGCTGTTTGTATTTACATAACAGAGGCTTTAAGTCTTATTACCCTTTGCATCTTGCCATTTTAAAATATTGTCTACTTCCATTACCTGAAATCAGTAACCATTAATGGCAAGATATAGTATTAAAAAAAGTGAGAAAATAATAGACAGAAAAGCGTCACGATATGTATGCCTTTCTACGTGCATGATGGGTGTGCCTGAGCTTGTGTGTTCAATTATGACAAGGGAAAATCAAATGAGACCCTTCGTGTACAAATAATACCTCATTAATTCTTTTTGTATTGAGGCCAGCAATACACAAGAATCACTTTTCTTAGCAACAGAGTATAAATTGGTTGGCTTCTTTTTTTTCTTTTCTTTTTTAAAGCAAGACTTCAGTATCATTTATATGCTGTACATAAGATATTTTTGTAGCAAAAGAAGCCCAAACAGGAACGTAAAGGACTAAAGAAATGTTGTCTTGGTTATGATGTGCTATATGTATTTCTTGTGCATTTGTTTTGATAAATTATTGTGTCGATTTTATGTTGAGGTTATTTCATTTGTGTAGATATATGCTATTTAAATAATTTATCCAGAAGCGTAGCCTCATATGGAAGCGTTTCTGTCTGTATAAACTTATTTGCACACTGACATGAGGATGTCTTTGTTATTTTTTGTATGTCTCTTTTTTAATTATTAGTGAAGCTTTTCTATAAACTTTGTATTATAGTTTCTACTTAAAGTGCTGTTTATACTCTTACCTGTTATTTTGTAATGTCAAAGGAACAATAAATACTTAAGGAAAAAGAATTTACATGGTGAATTATTTTCTTTACTAGCAAACAAATGGTTAAATAATCAGCAGGAGAGTTGGTTTACTTTGATTGAGGTCTTCTCCCAAGAAAAGCAAAGGAAGCAGAGCCCTGCTTTGTCAAGCGACTGGAATCCATTAGATAAGTCTAGTGGAGCCTCAGAGAAAGGGAGTTTCCTCTGGAGTCAACAGCAGGAAAACTCAACATGAAGCATAACCCACTTAAACGGCACATCCACATAGATCTGATTACACACGACACAGGCGTCCCATTACACCTTCAAAAGACAAAACTCAACATGAGAGGAATATATACGGAATTTAGCTCCCCTTTTTTTCAGGCAATGAACTGTGAAATTGTGCACTGGAAAATTACATTTTTTTATAAAAACATCTGAATAAAATTTGTCAAAATGCTATAGATGAGGTATCCATAGTCTCTGTCTACAGCTCTTGTCCGTTGTGCTGTAGGATCCAGTATGATATCTGCAAAAATAATTCAGACTGCCAATTTAGATCTTCCCCAGAGCTACAAGAGCTGTAATCTAAGGCACCAGTGAGAGTCATGCCAGAAAACCCAGTCTCAGAATGCTGCTGGTCTCTTTACATATGAAGTGACCTCATTCTTACCACACTGAGCTCAATGTGTTTCCATTACCCCAAATCAGTGATATATACAGTAAATTACATCAGTCGCAGAGGTGTTTTTTTTTTAAATGGACAGTACTGAATGAAGATATCTTTAATCTAATTTCATAGGAAATTTGAATAAAACTAAAATGGGCTGTCTTTAACATATACAACAATAATTTAGAAAATCTAATTCAATACAAACTAACAAGATTTCTTGTTAGTCTGTCCCCCCACAGACCCCAGGTTATTATTCTCCTGAATCACACATTGTGGTGAATTTATGATTAAATACACTACATTTCTTATAGTATAATACAGTGCCGTCAGTCTACTTGATTGTGTGTGTTCTTTCAGACGTGCTGAGGCACCGGTTTAGATTCCTGGACAGATGATGCGATAGCAGGACTCTCATCTGTGTTTGACCTTGGAGGGCTCACCTGGTTGAATCGTTTTCCCACCTGGAGGAACGTCAGAGAATTCCAGTTCGGTGGAAAAGGTCAGAATGTGTAGCTGACTTAAGGAGTGAGGTGAATGTTCCAATAGGTCTCCAGTGCAAGGACAGAGGACAGAGGAGAGATAGACTTCTGGGTCGAGGTCAACCAGGTGTACCCCAGTGACTCGCACTGGGCAAGTAGGAGCAAATGGGGACTGTGTCAACATCTTCCAGATATCTCCAAAACATACTAATTCTGGAAAATAGTAATCTTCTGTTGTTTCTAAATCTCGAACAAGGTCACCCAGGCTCCAGTTTCAGAAGATCCTTCTAATCTGGTCCACTGTGAAGCAGATTACCTATAGAGGCAGGAATGGCAGGAATGTTTGAAAGTGAATGGGATCTGACTGTCACTTCTGTGGAGCGTTCACCATCTATCTGCCCTCATTAACAACCACACTGCATGTCTAACCACATGGTACTAAACACATACTTCACAGAAGAAGGATTATACTGAATACATGTTTGTGTGCAGAGACACAAATGTTTTGGCAAATTTTTGTGTGGAGTAGAACATTCTGTGGCCTCCATACCCGGTTGTTAGATTTAATGACAGCAACTTTCTGTTCTCATCAAAGATGTTCAGTTTAATACAGTGAATGATCCTGCCTCTACTCTTCCTTATGTTGAGATGTCAACACAGATCTGTGTACTGAAAACATGGGGATCAAGTAGGATGAAAATAACAGCTGTGATCTTAACCAAAAGTTAGAACTGCATTTTTTTTTCTAATGCTGTCATTTGATGTTATTGAACATGATAGGCTAATTATGTATAAAATAAATCTAAGAACTCATTGGCATGGTGAAATATGTTTATATCCTGTAATTTTCTCTCAAAATAGAACTGCAAGTTGCCTGATAATATTGCAATATTGCAGGTTTCATATGGATGCAGTTATTGCTGTCTTTGTTTTAAGAGTTCCATTGTGTAAAATCGGTAGTCACATGGTCTTGGATCCAGCTGTCAGTCAGCTCACACTCATCCAGCAGCTTAAGCAACTGCTCGTCCGTAAGGTCTGAAGAATCATTCTGTGAAAGACATTAAAAAAATATTTTTTAAAGATAGCTCCAAAAAAATGGAGGGGTGACCATAAGAGGCAAGTGAAGGAAGGACACTGTTTAAAAGGGCAGATTTACCAAATAAAAATATTTAATTATAAAATATATCTCAGTTTTTGTTGAGACTTAAAAAAATCAATTCCATCCAAAATTGTACTTCTTTTCTATAAGGTTGTAATGTCTTTGTTTAAAGTTAAGGAATTAACATTTGTGTACTGTGAAACAAAACATATTTGTTAAAAATGGACTCCAAAGACAACACACACTGTATAAAGTGAAAAGAGTAGAGGGCCTAAAATGGAGCTTTGGGGAACTCCACAGGCTAAAGGGATTCTGTAGAAGAGCACTGGTCAAGATGGCATGATTTAAAACCAGACTGAAACTTTTCTAAGTGGTTAAAATCAACTGAGATTGCGTCTGTTCATACTCTGTTTTCTTAGAAATTTGTTCGAAAAAACCTTAGAAATAGGCAGAAGCGTAGACAGAAAACAGAAAGGTCTAGATTGTTCTTGAGAGAAAGCCAGAGGTAAGAGATGCGTCAATAAAATTCAAAATATAAGGCCTAAAATCTTGCTGCAGTATTTAAACCCTGGCTCATCCTTCCATTCTACTACATCGTACAAACCTGGTCAGGTTCTCAACTTCTATTCCTTAAGTGAATTTTGGATGTTCAAATCCTGAGTTGCATTATGTGAACACTACGGTTTGCTACTCTTTACTCTTTACACCACTCACTTGCCTGATCCACTGATTTACTGCTCCACCGGGGATACAATGCTCAAACAAAACTGTAGCCATAACAATCCAACTCTCAATCCAAAAGAATCTGTTGACAATAAACTGTTTAAAACTGTTTCTGCCAATTGAGCTTGTATTTTGCACTGCGAGACCTGAATTGTTTCACTATAAATGATAAAAGAATACTGTTCATCTCAACTGATGATATATTTCTACTGCTCTTCCTAGATTTATTTCCACTACAGGTATCCTTTGCTGGCTCTAAATATCAGTTTGGACAAATCCACATGTCGAATCAAATTAATGCATGACCTGCAATAACAGTGGCAGTTCATAATCATGAACTGAATTTCTGTGTTTGTCCCCTGTGCCTAGTTGGAAGCTGCCTGGGAAAAACACTTCCAGTTGGATATAACTTTTGTTTTTCTTACTCACAGGCAGACTTCTGGGACAGCGTGTGAGTAAAAAATGGAAGCCTGCCTGCGTAAACTATTATGAAGATAGGGGAAGCTTTCAGAGTTTCATTAAGTGTCATTACCTAATAATGGCAGTGATTTGCATCTTGGCAACTGCCTTGATTTCAAATAATTTGACTGCGTAAACTTGAAAGTTTTAGCAATAAGGTAAGACTTGACTTGTTTACCTATGCATGCATGCTCAGAGGTGTGAGTATCCCGCACTTTGTTTAGACAGCTGCAACTCAAGAGTCAACTAGTTTCAATAACACCAACTTAACGTTCCTTCATGGCATGAGCAATGAGGCAAAAATGTGTCCTGAAAGGCCAGGTCTCAAATCTCTTGAGTTGAATAATCATTGTCTTCTTTGTCTCATCATGTGCACTGGTGTTTCTCTTGCTGTCGTCTCATCAAACAAAATGTTCCTGGCCTTAAAATGAGGACCTAATTCTGTCCCTGATTCAGATAAGAGTCTCAAAGCAGGACAAAATAACTTTCTTAACATGTTGGGGAAGCAAAGTGTCTTTGACAGTAATCATCAATTTTCTTGTTACATATCAGTGACTCATTAAAGTTAATGTATGTACCAGATGTTTACAGAACTGAGTGTTTGCCTTCTTTTCTTTTCTTTTCTTTTCTTTTCTTTACTTTTCTTTTCTTTACTTTTCTTTGCTTTTTTAGGTTAAATAGTCTTAGCAAGTAGCTGTTTTCAGCCCACAACATTTTCAATCAACACAACTGATTATTTAACATAAAGATATTATATTTTTAGCTCAGTGAAGCCAAGTTCAATTTACAATTAAGTTATACTGTTTTGTTACCCAATATGACACAGCAAAATCAGCCAAATGCAAATATCATAAATTTAATTCAAATTTACATAGATAAAAATACAGTTTTCGCCACAGTGCCTTATCTCAGGCACTCCATTCAGAGCCAGAGGACATTATACCCGTGCAGTTGTTTTCATCAATTCCTCACATCCTGCTGAGTCACTGAAGACAGCACCGCATTCCTGTGTCTCATCTGCCACTCGTTGAAGCTTATACTCTTCATCGATCATCTGTATTCCTCCTCTGAACCGACCACCCTCTGAAACTCTCCAGTCTCTCGTCAGATCCCAGTGGCTGATAGACATCTCTAGCAGACAATCCCATCCATGTTCAAAGTTCTTCAGAGTGTAATGACGCCCTTCAGGTCATGGCGGGTTGGACTGTGTTACTCTTTCATGACCCCGGTAATTAACCAGGCTGTGAATGTCGTCATCTACCATAAACTGCAAGCACCATGTATGCATTCCAGCCATGATACCCCCTGCAACAGTCTGTGCTTTTGTTCTTTGACATGCATGTGCAAGTAGCAAGACATGACCTTTTACCTGTGCACTTGACCTTCAACCATTTAAAGAAAAAAAGAGGGTATAGGCCATATCCTTGCCATGTTTCTTTTTTGTATAACTATGGGCCTAATACCCTGCTTAGCTTCCGGGTATTTTGGTTACACACAGCTTCTTGTCTATGGTTACAGCTCACAAAAACTTAAGTGAGCCTTTACTGCAATGTAAAATGTATGGCAAAGAAAAACAAATCATTGTTCAATTACAGACATGAGACTGCTTGTGAATGGGGCAATAAAAAGCTGCCCGAATGGCTGGAAGAAAGTTATCAAAGATTAAACATATTCTCTCAAAACAGCACTTTGAGTCAGTAATCCATGCCTTCATTACATCTCGCCTGGATTACTGCAACGCCCTTTACTTTGGAGTCAGCCAGTCGTCCCTGTCACGTCTTCAGCTCGTTCAAAATGCTGCTGCGCGTCTTTTAACTGGAACGCGAAAGAGGGAACACATAACTGCCATTTTCACCTCACTTCACTGGCTGCCTGTGCACTTTAGAGTTCATTTTAAAATTCTTCTATTTGCTTTTAAATCCTTAAATAGTCTTGCCCCGCCATACCTCGCAGAGCTGCTTCATCCGTATACTCCTGCCCGGTCTTTGAGGTCAGCTGATCAGCTGCTCCTACAGATTCCTAAATCTAAACGGAAGCTCAGAGGGGACAGAGCTTTTTCTGTTGCTGCGCCTAGATTGTGGAACAATCTTCCTTTGCATATTAGACAGGCCCCTTCTCTGTCTGTTTTTAAAAAGCATCTTAAGACCCATTTTTACTCTTTGGCTTTCAACCCAGTATGAGGCATTGATTTTATCTGTTTTTTTATTGGTTTTATGTTTGTTTCTGTGTATATACATAGGTGTGTGTGAGTAAGAGAGAGTATGTGTGAGTGTATATATATGTATATATATTATGCATATGTATGCACTGTGTATGTAGGTATGTATGTTTCTTATGCATGTCTATGCATATGTATGTGTATATAGCCCATTTCATCTGCTGCACGGATGTACTGTATATATGTGTACATAAGTACAATCAACAGTGTTTTACGTTTTGTCTATCTTTTAGTATGTTTCAGTAGTTTATCTTATTCTTCTCTAATGTACAGCACTTTGCCTCAGCTGTTGTTGTTTTTAAAGTGCTTTATAAATAAAGTTGGATTGGATTGGATTGGATTGGAACTCATCTACTATATGTCCCTCCACAGCAGCTGCAGCAGACAGACACCAAATAAGAACACAAAAAAGGCAACAGTTACATGAATGCTGTCCCAGGAAGTCGCATGATGCATCTGACTGAGGTAGAAAAGGTCGGTAGTGAGGTAGGAAAAAAAAGAGTTTTGAACCTTTTGTTGAAGTGTGTGAGCATTGGAGGCAAAGGCTGATTCCACAAGGAAAAGAATGAGATAAAACATTTGTCATACTTTTAAGCTGCATTAGTGACCAGTCCCCAGTTAAATAAAATGAACAGCTGTGTAAGCTGCTACATTCCATGATGATTTTGGAATCATGCCCATACACCCGCTGGCAAATCTATAGATGCTCTCAACACCTAATGAGAAAGGTTGGGGCCTTTGACAGCTTTAGTAGCTCTTCACATGCAACAACTAAAATGCTTGAGCAATGCATGGAAGGAGCCAGAGGTGCTTTTAACCAAGACGCTTCTGTTGCATGCAATCTTACTAAGCAGACCAAAGCAAACCTTGGAGCTGCTGAGATAATTGAAGTCTCTGCACACTCAATAAATCGCACTTTTCCTCACTACAGCACTGATGCTCAACACGTGTGGAAAAAAAAGAACAAAACTCTCCAGGTCTGGGCATCACCTTCACCAACGGATTCAAGAGCTTCTCTTGGATGATGGAGGTTCAAAGCTTATTTCAGAGTGGACAGCTACCAGTCTGACCTACTTCTTTGGCCCGAGTATCAAAAGGCACATGGAAAGCACTAGCTGCATTTCAAAACGTTGACTTTTTTTTAATCTCTGTGCGATGCAGACGAAGATCTTCTTTGCAATGCACTTGTGCACGCAAAAGACATTGCATGTGACAGGCCCATTAAAGACAACACTCGATTGATTGTACAGTATATTATACACAACACTGATTTTACCAAGGAAAAACAATGGTAGAATAACACCTGAAACAAGATGTTTTGGCAAATACTGTGTCCTGTTATTTCTTATTGTAAATTTCTTATTACATTACTGACGGGCTGTTTTGTAAATGTAGGATACTATGAATTGTTAAAATGTATTAATCTTAAAAGAACGACATCTTTCATTTATGCCTCATCAGATAAATTAAGAATCAAATCAAACTCAATGTCAATGTGTGGTAATTATTGCCAGTTTGCTAGCATTACTGACACAGAAATCTCACACTGCTATCGCTCGACCACCTGCTATCTGAAGGCAGCCTGCTTTTGTCTCAATCTGGCCTGAAAATAATGTAAATGATGGTGAGTTCAATGTGTTGTTTGCCCTCCAGACACAGGAGTCCAATTGCTCTCGCATCAAACAATTGGAGGGCAGGTGAACATATGACTTTTGGTGAAAAATAATACGTTCTCACAGTCACTGTGCAGTATCAGTTTTCCAGCAGGTCGTAGAGTCTGACAAAGCCAGAGCTGTTCAGCCCTGCAGTGGACCACCACCTCTGTACAGCTCACTGTTCACAGGGTGCAGACCCACTTTACCACAAGCGTGGGCTGTTCAGGTTTCAAGGTCACTGACTTCAGTCACATATTTCAGCTTTATCAGCCACAGACTCTGAGGGCAAGTTTTTCATTAATACAGAGAGGGATTCTATTCATTACACGTTATTCACATGCTGAGAATCTTGCAAGGGAAGACATGATCATAAGAAAAAAAAAAATAATATCATATAACAGGGTATAACTCACATTAGGTGCTTTCGGAGGAACCGCATAGAAGGCTGCCTACTGACTTAATTCAACTGCCCTCATTTAACCCCACAGTTTCACACACAGCTACCTGCACATGTACCATAAGCATGAAAATTATGTTCAGTTGGACCTCTGTGCCCCGCGACCCTCAGTGGAGGATAAAGCGGTAGAAGTTGAGTGAGTGAGTGGACCTCTGTGCGTGTGACTTACATTTGCCTGCTGTTGTTTGGTGTGAGTCATTAAATGAAGCCCTAAGAGGAATAACATTGTCCAATATCAGGTGATTTATAGCTGAAGCTCAGGCTGTCATGAATACACGGAGGCGGTGTGTGTTTAGAATTCTCTAAAATGCTGTTGCTGTGAAATCTGAGTTGTTTAAAAGCAGACTTCTTCACATTAAAATTGCATTCCAATAAATTCCCTAATAACAAATCCAGTTGTTTTGATTTGTGTACATTATTTGGTCTCGACTAAAAAAGAAAAATGATTTTTACCACCAATACACAA